>LS990920.1:15212584-15570084 GCA_900464855.2 Musa schizocarpa
TCGTGATGAGATCACGATAGTGAGATCGATTCACCTTTAAACACATATCCTAAATACTCCCGGTCATAGGTTACACGAGAGGGATATCGTGATAACCGGACAGACTGGTTTGCTGTATTCCTATCCATATGATGGATGCAGCTGGTCTTATAGCTGCTTGTGTAGGGATACTAGGGATACAGTACAAGTGCTCATTGGAGAATGAGTTCACTGATTGATCCGCTTACGGAATGCTGGATGGTTGATGATGCCTTATTGTCAAACAGCGATTCCGTAGTCCTAGTGGTGTATCTGGTCCTTTGACTTGAGACACCAAGGATGTCCTGTATGAGTGCTCCACTCTTTGATACCTGACTTATATGTTTGGCTGTCCCAGATCTAGTACAGTTGGTCATTGGGAGTGGTAGTTGACCTTACGAGGGCTATTGAGTGTCGATAAAGGATCATCCACTCTCGGCGTCATGAGAGGAATATCCCATGTGTTCTTGCTCGCACAAATCCACCTCGGTCGGGGTCATTCTGTTGAGAGAGAAAGAGTTCTCCCAGAGAATCCGACAGAAAGACTTCGAGAAGAAACCGTGTGGGTCCGACATCACCATGCTCGATATACGGCCTCGGTATATTATATAGATGAGGGACTATAGGTACACGGTGGCGAATCGAGGGGACGATGGTCCAATGGATTGGATTCCCCCAGATCGTCTAGGGACTACTGGCAGAGTGGCCTAGTACGTCCAGAATGATGAGTCGAGTGAATTATTACAGAGAATAATTCACTGAAAGTTATAAGGAGTTCGACAGTATGACTCACGCCAGTTCCGATATTGGGCCTAGAGGGTCACACACATATGGTAGGCATTATGATGAATAGAGGTTCTGATATGAGATATCCGACGGAGCCCTTTGTCTTATTGGATGCATCCAATACCCACTAGGGGAGGACCCATTAGGGTTTGACAGGGGACCTCTATAAATAGGAGGGATTCAGAGCCCCATGGGCTAGAGAGCTTTGGTTTGCCTTTTCCTATTCTCCTCTCGATCTCCACCTCAGAGTAGGTCCGAAGTTTTGAGGAGCGTCGTCGCAACCCTGCTGTGTGGATCACCGCTAGAGAGGAGGATGCTTGACCTCCTTCACCCTCTCCTAAGGATCTGCAAGGAAACAGGGATATACGATCTCCCTATGTAACACAATCTACTCTATACGCAGTTTTATGTTTCGCGGATTTTGCGTACCATTCTTCGTACGACGATGAACATCTCTTTGGGAATCGGGGATTTTGTTTTTCTTGTTCTTCCGCTGCACATATGATGTCGCCCCCAAGGATTTCCCAACATATATATGTATACATATATATATATATATATATGTATACATATATAAATATATATGTATACATATATATATATATTTGTATACATATACATATGTATATACATATGTATATGTATACATATATATATATACATATATATTTATATACATATACATATGTATATACATATATATATGTATACATATATATATATATATATATATATATATATATATATATATATATATATATATATATATATATATATATATATATATATATATATATATGTATACTTATGTCTATATACACATATATGTATACATATGTCTGTATACATATATATGTATACATATGTCTGTATACATATACATATATATATATATATATACCTGTATATATATATATATGTATGTATATATATATATATATGTATATATATATGCATATATGTATATATTTATATATTTATACATATATATATGTATGTATATAAGAGGTCCAAAAAAGTCTTACAATTGTGACATAATTTTCGAGATTGTGTCAAGCGGTGGTACTGGCAGTTCAGGTGGTTGTGCCATCCTTAGTAGGGTGCTAGGCAGTGATACCACAAGTCTATGCGATGGTACCACCTAGCAGTGCGCCCAGGCGGTGGTACTGCCCAGGTAGTGTCAGTGTCATACTGACACTGGGCGGTGGTACCGCCCGTGCTCGAGGAACCCGGGATGAGTTGTTTTTAGGTTCCAAGTTTGAATCAACTTGAAGTCTATAAATACCCTTGTCATCCCTGGTTAAGACATACAAGCACAGAGAGATTAAAAGAGAGAAAAATACTATTTTGATCATAAGTGAACTCCCTTCTCTAAAGTCTAAGTATTAGAATTCTGTTTTGAGAGGAGAGTGAGTGCTTGTAAGGGTTGTCTCCTAAACCCAGTAAAAGAAGAAGAGGGGTGTAAGAAGGAGGTTGATCTTCGCCTAGTAAAAGAAGATTATTAGTGGACGCCGGTGACCTTGCCGGAGGAGGAAGCCGAAAGTGGATGTAGGTCATGTTGACCGAACTACTCTAAAAATCTGGTTTGTATTTCTATTGTTGCCATTTTCATATTACAAACTATTTTACTTAGTCACTACACTTCCTTACGCTTCCAAGTTATTAACTTTTCGAAATCGGTTTTCAACATAAACGACTTTTATCGTACGAAGGTTTTTTGAACCGATGTAGTTTTTACCGCTGCACTAATTCACCCCCCCTCTTAGTGCCGACTCTGTTCCTAACATGTTGCTACTAACCAAATTGTTTCCTACTTTTTTATGTATATGACCTTTATTCGTAAGGATCATGTCTAATGATTTGCTACTAATTTTAAAATTTTCTAATGTTTGTTGTGATAGCAAATTTTCCTTTTTGTATGAATCTAATTCTTCACATTGAGTACAAGAGGTTAACATGCAATTATCATGCTCATTTTTTATTTTTTTAAATTTACTAGAAAGAAAAATATGATCCTTTTTTAGCATTTTATATTTCTTACTAACTAATTTAAAATCATCAAAAAATTCACGAAATTTATCAAGCAATTGAAAAGTCTAAAGATTTGATTCAAATGTTTTTAGAACAATTAATGGGTTCTCTTCAAGTTCATGAACAAAGGCTTTAAAAAGAGAAAAAAAGAGAAGAAAATTTTATAAAACTGGTACTACAAACCAAACTTACTTTTGAAAACAAAGGTGAATCAAAATCTCAAAGAGGAAGCGGGTGTGGATAAAGAGAAAGAGGTGGCAAAAATCAGACTAATCAAGAATGTCAAAACAATGAAGGTGATGGAGAAGATTCTAACTAAAAAGGTCGAGGTTATGGTTGAGGACATGGCCAAAGTGGTAGAAGTTCTAAAGTGTCTAAAATACAATGCTATATTTGTAAAGGTATTGATGCTACTCCTTTGAATATTATTATAATCCTAATAATTAAGGTGATAAGATAAATTTTATTAAAAAATAAAAAAAAGAATGAAAATCAAGTTTTGCTAAGAACTTATAATAATTTAAAAGAAGATTAGTCTATGATATGGTATCTAAATATAGGAGCTTCAAATGACATGTACAACATCAAAGAACTATTTCTGGAAATGGATACAAGTTAATTCAATAACATTACATTTAGTGATCTATCTTAGAGACCAATAAGAGACATGTAGGGAAATCTAGGGGTGACATCACATGCGTAGCAGAAGAACATAAATAAAAAATCTCAAATTTCTCAAAAGGACTTCATCGTTGTGCAAAGATTGGTGCATAAAAACCCACAAAATTAAAAATTACGTGTGAGATAGTTGTGTTACATAGAGAGATCGTATATCCTTAAATTCCTACAGATTTATGGGAGAGGATGAAGGAGGTCAAGCATCCTCCCCTCTAATGGTAATCTATATGGCAGGGGATGCAAAGATGCTCTTCTAATCACTGCCCAAATCTCCACACCTACTATTTGAGAAGAAAAAGGGGAGAGGAGAATATGAGGTGACAACCAAAAAGTCTAGCCTATGGTCATTTGGTTCCCTCTTATTTATAGAGGTCTCATGTTAAATTAACCTTAATGGATCTTATCCTATTGGGTATTAGATCTCCATCCAATTACCCGAGCCTCTTAGATTAATGGATCTCTATCTAATAATCTCTTATTAGCACTTTTTGATCTCATTCATAGTATCCAATTATTCAAGGGCTTATTGGATATCCATTTCGATAGGGGCTCCAATGTATATCTCATATTCGAACCTCTACTCATGCAACATCTACCATATGTATGTGACCCTCTAGGTCTAATATCGAGTTAGATGTGAGTCATATTTGTTAGAACTCCTTCTAGCTCAGTGAATTATTATCTCTATAATAATTCACTCAACTTATCGATTATGGACGTACTAGGCCACTATAGCATAATCCCTAGACAATACAAGGGAATCCAATCCTTTGGACCTATATATCTTTAGTTGTCATGTACCTATAATCCCTCATCCATCTAATATCCCAAAGACCGTATACCAGATATAGTGTTGTTAGGCTCATATGGTTTCTCCTCGAGTCTCGCTTTAATCGGATTCTCCCAAAGAACTCTTTCTCTCTCAATCCGAATAACCTTGGCTAAGGATTTGTTTGAGCAAGAACATATAAGATATTCCTCTTATAATACTGAGAGTGGATGATCCTCTATCGACACTCAATTACTTTCGTAAGGTTGACTACCACTCCCAATGAATGGTTGTACTAGATCTGAAACTTCAATACCTATAAGTCTGGTATCAAAGAGTAGAGTACTCATATATGACATCCTTAGTGTCTTAAGTTTAAGGACCATGTATATTACTAGGATGACAGAATCGTTACCTAACAATGAGGTATTATCAACTATCCAACATTCCGTGAGCGGATCAATAAGTGAACTCATTCTCCAATGGGCACTTATACTGTAGCCCTAGTGTCCCCATACAAGCAACTATGAGACTAGCCGCCTCCATCATGTGGATGAGTATACAGCACATAAGTAACCTAAGACTAAGATTATTTAGGGTATGAGTTTAAATGTCAATCGATCTCATTATTGTGATTTTATCATTATCTGATTTTCATTACACAGATCCATAGACATCACAAAATATTTATGCATCAAGTAATATAAAGTGAGAAAATCTCATAATAATAATTAGCAAAAAGACTACATGTCATATTATAGTGCTATCATTCATGTGATTGGCTTGTAGGGCACCTATGACTAGCAATCTCCTACTTGACCTAAAGCTAATCACCTATGTGTATGATCCTCATCAGACCCTTGTAATGCTCAAAGACAATATGAGATAATAGCTTTATCAATAGATCTGTGATGTTATCTTCGGATAGAACTCTTTCCACTACTACATCTGGCCACGATCTCTCTAATAAGTTGAAATATTCTCAGAACACTTATGATGAGACTTGAGTTCCCTTATTTGAGTAATTGCCCTATATTTATCTCATTATAAGGGAATCAGCTCCTCATTACCTAGCATGACTCCTAGATCTATGATGAACTTCTTCATCTAGACTCCCTCCTTTATTGCCTTTGTCGTAGTAATGTACTTTGCCTTTATGGTCGAGTCAACAGTAGTATCTTGCTTGGAACTCTTCTAGCATATTGTTCCCCCATTAAGAGTGAACACATACTATGAATTAGACTTACTATCATCGATATTAGACTGGAAGCTTGATTCTGTGTAGCCCTTAACCCTTAGGCTACTTTCTCCATATACTAGTAAAAGATCCTTAGTCTTTTTTAAGTACTTAAGGATATACTTTACTACGTTCTAGTGCTCCAAGCCTGGATCCACTTGATACTTGCTCGTAACACTTAGAGCATACGCTATATCAGGCCTAGTATATAGCATAGTATATATGATAGACCCTATCACTTAGGCATAGGGTATTCTATCTATGTCCACCCTTTCTTTAGGAGTCTTTGGGGACATACTCCTAGAAAGCGATATCCCATGTCTCATCACTAAGAGACCTCTCTTGGAATTTTTTATGCTAAACCTTTTGACAATAGTGTCTATATACTTGGGCTTGGATAAGCTAAGCGTCTTTTTGGATCTATCTCTATAGATTCGAATCCCTAATATGTACGATGCTTCCCCTAACTATTTCATAAAGAGGTATCTAGATAGCTAAGACTTTATTTTGGAGAGCATTCCTATATCATTCCCAATAATTATGATGTCATCCACATATAACACCAAGAAGGTGATAGCGCTCCCACTTACCTTCCTATATACACAAAGCTCATCTTCATTCTTAACAAATTCATATGATCTTATCACCTTATCAAATCTTATGTTCTAATTTTGGGAAGCTTGCTTCAGTCTATGGATGGACATAAGCAACTTGCATACATTATCTGGACTTTTTTTGGACACATATCCCTCAAGCTATATCATATACACCTCCTCCTCGATGTTGTCATTGAGGAACATGGTTTTCATATCTATATATCAGATCTCATAATCATAGTGTACTACAATAGCCAATAGAAACTAGATAGATTTTAGCATAGCTACGGGTGAGAATGTTTCGTCATAGTCAATACCTTACCTTTAACGATACCTCTTGGCCACTAGCATTGCTTTATAGGTCTTTACTTTTTCATCTACTCTGATCTTCTTCTTGAAGATCTACTTGTAGCTAATGGGTATAATCCCCTCAGGTGCATCAACTAGGTTCCAAACCTTATTGGAGTACATGAAATTCATCTTAGAATTCTTGGCTTATTGTCACTTCTTAGAGTCTATACTTGTAATAGCCTCCTCGTAGGTCTGAGGATCGATATCCTCAATATCTTCTTCTTTGATATGTCCCACATATCTCTCAGAAGAATAGGGGTGTTAGGAACAAGTCATAGCACTAAAAGGGGTGGGGTGGGGTGGTGAGTTAGTGCAGTAGATAAAAACATCAGTTTTGAAAAATCTTTTCGTTCGATGAAAATCGATCTCGGA
The DNA here is from genome assembly GCA_900464855.2 of Musa schizocarpa. NCBI lineage: Eukaryota > Viridiplantae > Streptophyta > Magnoliopsida > Zingiberales > Musaceae > Musa > Musa schizocarpa. Next base: position 15,219,423 of record LS990920.1, read on the forward strand.
AGATAACTTGAAAGCGTGTTTGTTCGTAAGGGTAGTGAAAGCCAAGTAAGGAGGAAGCGAAGAAATTGCAAAGTAAGTAAATGACAATAATAGAAATGCAAACCAGAATTTATAGTGGTTCGGTCGTCGTGACCTACATCCACTCCCGATTCCTCTTTTGTCATGACCACCGGCATCTACTAACGGTCTTTCTTTAATGGGTGAAGACCAACTAACCTTTTACACCCCTCTTCTCTTTTTCATAGGTTTAGGAGACAACCTTTTACAAGCACTCACTCCTCTCTAAACAGAATTCTAAACTTAGAATTAGATGAGGGGATCTCTCAAGTGATTAATATATTATTTTCCTACTTTTAAATTCTCTGTTCTTGTCTATGTTAACTAAGGATGAGAGGGGTATTTATAGGTCTCAAGTAGATTCAAACTTAGAGCCTAAAAATATCTCATCCTCTATTTTTGGGGTACTAGCGGTACCATTGCCCAGTCTAGTGGTACCACCGCTTGACACCCTACCACGAGGCGATATCACTGCATAGTCTAGTGGTACCATTGCTTGATAGTTTCTAGGAGATTATGTCTGGGTGGTACCATCGCCCAGACTGGTGGTACCACTGCTTGACATAGTCTCGGAGACTGTGCCACAACATTGACACTTGTTAAGTCACTGTTTAGGCTTTTCACTTGGCCCAACACAGCCCAAACTTGGGCCTAAATGACCCCTAATTGAGTTGGCCCAATTCCAACCAAATTATGTGCTAACTATGAATTTTAAGACAATCACCAAGCTAAATAAGTCTATAAGTCTAGGTTTCTTCCAGTGAGCTTCCGACGATCTTTCGACGAACTTCCAACTATCTCTCAGCAATGTTCCAGCAGACTCTCGACAAGTTCTTAGACTTCACAATGATCTTCTTGGCGAGTTCTGATGAGCTTCTTTGGCAAGCTTTTGGACTTCTCGTTCAATTCCAGTAGAACTTCTAATGAATGTCCAGACTTCCAACGAATTCTCGAACTCCCAACGAAATCTCATTCTTGACTTCAGGACTTTATTTTGCTTTATGCCTTGATCTCTATCATAGTTAATCCTACACACTTAAAACCTACTTTGATTTAGATAATTATTACAAAGCAAATCAAAGTTGTCTGGCATGTCATTGATTCATCGGTGCTTCGTTTGAATCTTTGGCACATCGTCCTCTCTAGTGGCCTATTGCCCAATCGACCAGTTGACCTCTGTAACTCCAATTTACTTAGTATAATTTTCACTCTTATTGGCCTGATACCTAAACCCATGGCCTGAAGCCTTCTGTCGATACGTCGATCAATTCTTCGGCTCGACGTCCAATCATCTGACATGTTTCTCTCCGGGCCAACATGATTCTTCTAGCTTTAATTATCTCATCTCGATCAAAGCTTCCTACGTCACTCAAAACATAGATTAAATCATAAACATTATCAATTGGTTTTTATCATCAAAATTTGAGATTCATCAATCTCTCCTTTTTTGATGATGACAACCAATTGATGACGGAGTTAACCTTAACTCCCCCTATCAATATAGCATATTGATAGAACCTTGAATTCAAGTTGAATTCAAGTTCAAGAAAAATTTAATCATGAATATTTATAACATGTCATCATAAAATCATGCATAACATAATCATACTTTTTCCCTTTTATCAGCAACAAAAAGGAGAAGTGCAACTATCAAGTATTTGAGATATGCAATTTCAAATCATTGCATTATAAACATAATCTCAAGTTTTATCATCATGCAAGCTAGAAATAATTTTGAGTTTTGCAAGTTTGTAAATTTCGCTAGATGTGCAAGTTATCATATTTTGCCTCTTAAGATAGCTAGCAATTCTTGGCAATGTTCAAGATAGAAAGTTCTACATCATGCAAGCTAGTAAATTTTACAACATTTTAGAACATGCAAGCTAGTAATTTTGCTTTTCTTTGTGATGTGCATGCTAGCATGATTTGCTTCTTTTGGTGTTGTGCTAACTAGCAAATTTAGGTTCTCTTTTGAGATATGCCCACTAGCAATTCTTTCTCCCCCTTTGTCATTGCCAAAAAAAGGGAATAACAATACAATGGTGCAATTCATTTCCCTTTATATCAATATTCAAATTATGACAAAGATATATTATCATTTTTATTGCAATATGGCATAATTAAGATAAACCTTGAATTCAAATTGAATTCAAGTCAAAGCAATTTTAATCATGATTCACATCATATGCAATACATCATATCATCATAATAAAATCACAAGTATTGCATGCATCATTCCAAATTATAAATAGTTCACATCATGATGGTATCAATTTGTTAAATTACATTACATCCTACCAAGCATGATCATAACTTCTCATTTGCATGCATCAACATAATATCATGAGTATTACATAATTTCATATCATCACATGAAGGATAATAAGAAAAATTTGGTGATGAGATATAAAATACAATGAATTATAAAAAATCATATAATGAAAGATAAGATCATCTAAATACCAAAAAACATGATTCATTTTGATAAATATTCTCTTTAGTAAATAGCAAAAAGAAACAAGGAGAAAATGATCTCAATTTATAGAAATATTTCAAGTATCAAATATCGAGAAATCAAGATCGTTGATATAGATAAAGATTTTCCAATAGCAAATAGAGTCATACGAGAACACATAAAGGATCTCGATTCATATATAATAATTCTCATGATTTATATAGTAAATATCCTCTTTAAATAAAATACCAACAAAAATCGTAGGAGTACAAAGAAGAGATCTTGATTCAAAAAAAAATCTCAAGTAATTCCAAGAAATCAAGATCATGATTTGGATAAAACTCATTCAAATTCAAATCATTAAATCATCAAAGTTACTTTCAAAAGATTCAAAATGGCATAAATAACTTTATCAATCTCTTATTGAAAAATTGATAAGATAGAGAAAATTTCAAAGTGTATTCCTCCTTTTTTTTATTGTTTCAATTCATGTGATTGATTTCATACAAGCATGCCCAAGTTTTTTTATGCCAAATCAAAATATGCATCAATATTTAAAATGAAAAAAGAACTTTCATTATGGTCAAGATCGATAAGCCATAAATTACAAGAATCATCATACATAATTTCGAAACATAAACTCATTAAGCATGATCATTATGCATCATTACTTTGGGCATGATACTAAATCATGGTTTTATGCTTTCAAGGTATAACATGCACAATTTCAAACTATAAACTCATTAAGCTTGATATCAAACTTCTTAACATTTTCATTAAAACATCAAGCATGGTTTCATTGAATATAAGGCATCTTCAATCAAAATCGAAAAACAATATGAAAATCAATAAAATACATATTATTACTTAAGAACATACATAAGATTAATCATTAGATTTAAAACTAACATTTTATTGTATTTTCATAAAACATGCAATTGCCATTATCATTTTCAAAAAGATGCATGATATATTTTATATATATATATTTTTATTTTTACTAACTAATTTAAAAATAATTCATGAAAAAGCATCAAGTAATTTCAAAGTAAATTAAGGGGATTTTGATTATCTTATCATTAAAAGTGTTAGGAACAAGTCGACACTAAGGGGGGGGGAGGGGGGGGGGGTTCCGGTGAATTAGTACAGTAGTAAAAACGCCGATTTGGAAAAATATTAAGTAAGTAGAGAAGAGAAGGTTGGGTAGTTTGTAATGTATTAAAGTTGAATGCAGTAAAGAGAATTTGCAGTAAGGAAAGAACACACTAAAATTTATAGCGGTTCGATCATTGTGACTTATATCCACTCCCGATTCCTCTTCCGTCAAGGCCACCGACATCAACTAATAATCTTCCTTTAATAAGTAAAGACTAACTACCCTTTTACACCCCTCTTCTCCTTTTCATAGGTTTAGGAGACAACCATTACACCCTTTTTTATAAAACTTCCCTCACACTTTCCCTCAGAATGGTCTCTAAACTTTAGGAGGAGGGACTCTATACTTTACAAGGGTTTTCAACTTTAGAAATATAGAGTTTTTGATCACCTTTCTTGCTGCTATATGCAGGAATATCTGGGGTATTTATAGACCCCAAATGGCTTAAAAAATTGGAGCCAAAATTAAAATCCCTGATATTTCAGGGTTCGGGCGGTACCACCGCTTGCAGCCTAACACTAGGCAGTACTACCACACAATCTAGCAGTATTACCACTTGACACATTGTCACTGGGTGATACCACTGCCCAATCTAGTTGTATCACCATATGACAGCCTTGAAGATCGAGTTTTTTGAGCTTTCCAACTCATTGGCGATTCTATCGCCTGTTCTAGCAGTGCCACTGCTTGGCCCAACATTTGGGTCATTGAATGGGCCTCCCAATGAGACCAAATCACTCCCAATTGGCCCTTTATTGAGTTGGCCCAATTTCAACCCAATTATGTGCTGACTACGAATTCTGAGACATTCACTAAGCTAAATAAGTCCATAAGCCTAGGTTTCTTCCGGCGAGCTTCCGACGATCTTCCGATGAACTTCCGACGATCTCTCAGCAATGTTCTAGCAGACTCCTGGTAAACTCCTAAACTTCATGGTGATCTTCTTGGTAAGTTCTAATGAGCTTCTTTGGCAAGCTCCTAGACTTCTCGATCAATTCCGACAGAACTTTCGACGAACTCTCGAACTCCCAATGAAATCTCATTTTGGACACCAGGACTTTATTTTGATTTATGCCTTGATCGATATCATAGATAATCCTACATACTTAAAACTTACTTTGATTTAGATAATTATTACAAAGCTAATCAAATGCTATCCGACATGTTATTGGTTCATCGATGCCTCGTTCGATTCTTCGGTGCATCGTTCTCTCTTGCGGCCTATTGCCCAATTGGCCAGTTGACCTCCGCAACTTCGATTTCCTTAGTGCAATTTATGCTCTTTTTAGCCTATTACCCGATCCATGACCCAAGGCCTTCTATCAATATGTTGACTAATTCTTTGGTTCGATGTCCAATCTTCTGACATGTTTCTCTTTGGTCCAATATAATTCTTCCTACTTTAATTATCTCTCCCTAATCGAAACTTTCTGCGTCACTCAAAATGCAGATCAAATCATAAACACTATCAATTAGTTTCATCATCAAAATTTGAGATTCAACAATCTTCCCCTTTTTTATGATGATAACCAATTGATAACGGAGTTTAAACAAACTCCCCTTATCAATATGCCTTATTGATAGAAACTTTGAAATCATAGTATTTCAACATTGCATGCAATATAAGTATTGAAATAGCCAATTTATCACATCATTGCATGCATCATAAAATCATGCATAATCATCATTCCATGCATGATTGTCATCATAACTTCTCCCCTTTTGTTATCAACAAAAAGGAGAAGTGCAACTAGCAAGTGTTTAGACACTTTCAAATCATTGCATAATGAACATAATCTCAAGTCTAGAACATGCAAACTAGCAATTTTTAGAGATATGCAAGTTTAGCATGTTTGCTTTTCTTCTGATAGCAACTCTTTGCTTCTCTTTAGATTACAAGCTAGCAATTCTAGTAAATTTTATATCATACAAGCTAGCAATTTTTATGATATGCAAGTTAACAAGTTTGTTTTTTTCTTTATGATATGCAAGATAGCATATTTTTGCATCTTCTTGAAATATGCAAGCTAGCAAACTTAGTGATGTTCAAGATAGCAAGTTCTTTCTTCTCTTTTGAGAAGTGTAATTTTTTGCTTCCTTAGCAAAGCGCATGCTAGCAAAATTTTACACGTATTAGAATAAGCAAGCTAGCAAATTTTTGCTTCTTTTGCAATGTGCAAGTTTCCAAATTTTGCATTGAGCTAGCAATTTTTCTCCCCCTTTGTCATTGTCAAAAAGAAGGGAAGAATACAATGTTGTAATTCTTTTCCATTTACATCAATTTCTAAATCATGACAAAGATAAATAACAAAGATAAATTTACATCAATATTTCAATCATGGATGTCAAAATATCATATATCATTTTTGACAAATATCTTCTTTTGTAAATAGAAAGAATGATAGGAAATAATCTTGATTTAAAAACAAGAGTCAAGTCATAAAAATCAAGAAGTTGAGATTATGATCCCAAAAATGTCTAAGGACAGTTTATGCGTTTGGGAGATTTAATAATTTGCCTAAATTTAACATTCAACTAGCAATTCTTTCTCCCCCTTTGTCATGGGCAAAAAGAGGGTAATATTACAAAAGTATGTCCACACATGAAAGATATCAAGAAAAATCAATTTGGTGATGAGCTTCATGAAAACAAGGGAGTATCGAAATATGAAAGAAATATCAATTTATGTATACAATGTTCCAAATATCAAAGCACATAATCTCAAGTTGTAGAAAAAAAATAATAATCAAGGAAACATTATGATTCATTTGGACAAATATTCTCATTAATAAAATACAAGAAATTATTCGAGAATAAAAAGTGAGTGATCTTGATTCACATAGGAAAAATATCAAGTTTTGATTTCGAGAATTCAAGATCATTATATAGATGAAAACTTATTCAAATTCAAATAATCAAAATCACTTGTAAGAGATTGAAAATGAAATAAATAAATTTATCAATCTCTTGAAATACCAATGATTTCCTTTCTCCCCTTTTTCATTATAAACAAGAAAGAAGAGGAGGAGAATTTTTTAATAGTGTAATTCATTTCCTTCTTACATTAATGCTCTAAGTATCACATAAATACAAAGGTAATCATAAGAAAATCATGACATGAAAGATGAAAGATCAATTCGTGAATGATTCATTTAGGTAAATCTCAATAAGAAGGAATGATACAAGAATACATAAGAGATCTTAATTCATAAACAATTTTAAGTTATAAATCTCGAGAGGTCAAGATCATGATTCCAATAAAACTCATTAAATTCAAAGCATCAAAATTATTTTCAAGAGATTCATAAAAAAGATATAGATAAATTTATTAATCTCTTATTTTTGAAAAATTGATAAAGTTGAGAAATTTTCAAGGAGAAAGCTTTCCTCTTTTAGTTGTTTCAATTTAAGTGATTTGATTTATTACAGGCATGCCCAAGTTTTTACGCTAAATCAAAATATGCATCATGTTTAAAACTAAAAAATCAACTTTTATTATGGCAAAGATCGATAAGCCATAAATTACAAGAATCATCATGTATAATTTCAAAATATAAACTCATTAAGCATGATTATTATGCATCATTACTTTGGGCATGATACCAAAACATGGTTTTAAGTTTTCAAGGCATAACATGCACAATTTCAAACTATAAACTCATTAAGCATGATATCAAGCCTCTTAACATTTTCATTTAAACATCAAGCACAGTTTCATTGAACATAATGTTGAATGATTCTTAAAGATATCTAAACTTCTTTAGTTTTAATTTGCATGATTGACTTTATATTAACTTCATCAAGCACAGTTATATATTGTTACCTTTAACCGATCTATTTGCAACCCTTTTTGAATAAAATTTCTTATAAGCTTCATATATCATCTTGGATTCCATCTAAGACTGATCTATTGAGGAATTCATTTCTAAAAACATTCTTGTGTTGCTGCAAATTTTTGTTGCAAACCGTTGAAATTTTTCGGTGAGAATTTTACTATTGCAACTTGCACCAATTTCCTTGCTGTTATACTATTGAAAATTTCTAGATTAAATTGGTCATCATTGCTGAATCTAAACCAAGATTTTTCTGTCAAATTACTTTCTCAAATCTCTTGGTGTTTACTAGAAATTTGATCGAGAAACTGTTGTTTCTTTGACGATAATTTTGCTCTTACAAGACAAAACATATATGTAGTAACTTTCACTGATTTCTATCAAACCTTTGCTGCCATCTATCACAGATCTAAGATTTTTTTCCCCTAACCTTCATCTATTGCCATCATAGTCCTAAAACTCTATCAAACCACACCCTCAAACTACACCCAAAACAACCACAAAACAAGCCTAAACCGTAGCCTACATCCACCAATCCACTAACCCTTTCGACCTCAACCTATATATGCCTTTAACTAGACAACAAAAGAGAGATATTAACATTACATATTTGGAGGCATGTACTATGGCATCAGAGGAGGCAATCAATGCTAAATTTGAAGCCTTTGAGGTGCGAATGAAGGATAAAATTCAGACTCTTTACTGAACTTAGTTTGGGCCGACCACTAATCCCAAAGAAATCACATCAAGGAGAGAGCTCTGACCAATCACACAAAGCCCGAAGGGATGACTTCCAAGAGAGGGGAGGCTCTATAACCGATCCCAACTATCCACACATGAGGGTGGACTTCCCTAGATGGGAAGAAGGAGACCCAATTGGTTGGATCTCATGCGTGGAGCGATATTTTCGATACCACAAAATCGCGGATGCATCTATGGTAGAAATTGCAGCTATACATTTTGAAAGGGATGCTATACAGTGGTTTGACTAGTTTGAATGTACTCATGGAGTCCTTTCATGGTGACAATTCAAAGAAGGACTGCTGATCCACTTCGGACCAACCGATTATGAGAACATTGACGGACAACTAGCAAAGATTCGACAAACCTCCGCCATTCAGGAGTACCAAACTAGGTTTGAAAGGTTATCTAATCAAACTTATGATTGGTCTAAAAAATAGCTATTGGGGACCTTCATTGAGGACTTGAGGCCGGAGATCCGAGGAGAATTTAAAGCACGACAACCGTACACGCTTATGACAACCATCTCTTTCGCATGACTTCAAGAAGAGCGATTAAACCATGAAACCTAGAGGACTAGGGTCACTCCCCGACTAGCAATACCAAAGTCCTCAGTCTCCCCTATTGTTAGCCAAGCGCTTGCACCAAAAAAGTTGACAAGAGAAGAGCTTCGGGAGCGATCTGTGAAAGGGTTATGTTGGCACTACGACGAGCTGTAGAGCCACGAGCATCACTGTAGAAAAGTGAGACTTCTTATGATTAAACCAGTAGAAGAAGAGGTCATTGAATATCTAGAAGAGAACCTTAAACATGAAGAAGAAGATGTGAAAGAAGAGCCATAATCGACGGACTTTATGGTACACGCATTAGTCGGCTACTCAAACCCGAAAACGATGAAAGTTGGAGGTCTTCTCAAACAACAACTGATCACTGTTCTCATCGACACGGGCAGCACTAATAACTTCCTAATTAGTAAGGCTATTTCTCGGATGGCGCTCCACATTGAAGGTTGCAGCAAGTTTGATGTAAAAGTCGCCGATGATAGAATCCTAAAATGTGACCAAAGATGCCCGTAGGTGAAACTATTACTATAAGACCAAAAAATTATCACCGGCTTCTTTCTTAAGCCAATTGATGATTTTGAGGCAGTGCTTGGTATAGAATAGTTGACTATACTAGGTGACGTCTTTTGGAACTTTTCCAAGTTAATTATGAAATTCTACTGTAAAGGCAAATAGATCATCCTACGCGGGAAGTGCAGAAGCAACGTAACCATCGTTTCGACCCACAAATGGAGAAAGTTTTATACAAGGTAAATGGTGGCTTTTTGATATATCTCCAGCAGCAACCAAAGGGGAAGAAAATAAAAATTGAAGATCAAAATCTCGCCCAATTGCTTGTTGAATTTGTCGACATTTTTGCTGAGCCGCGAATTCTTCCTCCTACTTGGCAACATGACCATCAGATTCCAATCCTTCCAGGTAAGTCACCAGTGAACACTCAACTGTTCCATTATCCTCATCTCTAAAAGGATGAAATTGAAAAGATTGTAAAGGAGATGCTTGAAACAAGGGTGATTCGGCCAAGTTGTAGCCCTTATTCTTCACCGGTGCTACTTGTACGCAAGAAGGACAGAACTTCGTGAATGTGCATCGACTACTAAGCTTTAAATGACATCACCATCAAGGACAAGTACCCAATACTAATGGTGGATGAACTTCTTGAAGAGTTAAAAGGAGCTCAAGTCTTCATAAAGTTGGACCTCCGATCCGATTACCACTAAATTCAGGTATGTGAAGACGACATTCTAAAAACTACATTCCACACACATGATGGCCATTATGAATTCTTGGTAATGCCTTTTGGACTCACTAATGCTCCTTCAACCTCTCAAAGTCTCATGAAAGATATTTTTCAGAGCTTTCTTCATAAATTTGTGTTGGTATTTTTCGATGATATTCTCAATTACAACCTTTCTCTTAAGACCCACCTTTAGCATTTACGGGTTATTTTGACAATCCTTCGGGAGAATACTCTTTTTGTTAAGCAACCAAAATGTAGCTTTCTCCAACAAAAAGTAGAGTACCTTGGGCACATAATATTAGAAGGAGTGGCAATAAACCCAACAAAAATTGAAGCAATACAAGGCTAGCCGAAACCTACATACAAACGTGAAATTACTACGCAGGTTCCTTGGACTAACGGGCTACTATCAAAAATTTGTTAAGGACTATAGGAAGATCAGTGAAACTGTTGGAACCCTTGCAGATTCTAAGCTTGGGGCTGATCTCTTTAGGGGATCGTGTTAGGATCGGAGCGGCACTAAGAGGGGGGGGGGGGGTGAATTAGTGCAGCGGATTAAAACGTTGGTTTCAACAAATCTTTCGTACGATAAAAATCGGAATCGGAAGTGCTTAACTTGAAAGCGTATTCGCAAAGTTGTGCAGCAAAGGTAATGATGAAATAAAGCAAGTAAGAAGGTTTGCAGTAATGTAAATAGCAGTAATGAAATGCAAACCAGAGATTACGTCGTTTTTGAAGTGGTTCGGTCAAGTGACCTACATCCACTTGCGAGGCCCCTCTTCGATGAGGCTACCACCTTCCACTAGCTAATCTCTTGAAAGGGAAGGGTGAATACCCCTCTTACAACTCTTTTACAAGCGGTTCACTCTCTTACAGATTTTCAGCAAGAAAGAAAGAGGTGAACACTAGCAAATTGAAAACAAAACTAGCAAGGACTTTTCTTAGGCCTTTCTCTCAAACACTTGCTGCTCAAAAAGTTGTAATCTCAGTTGAGATTTGAGGGGTATTTATAGGCCTCAAGAGGATTCAAATTTGGGCTCCAAATTTGAATTCTCTTGGAGTTCCCGATGCTGGCGGTGCCACCGCCTGTCAGTGTCAGGCGCTGACAGTGCTGGGCGGTGCCACCGCCCAGCTCTCGGGTGCTGGGCGGTGCAACCGCCCAGTCTGGCAATGCCACCGCCAGACTCTTCGGTTGACTGGTTGGGCTTCAAACTTAGCCCAACCCAAGTCTAATTTTGGGCCCAATTGGCCCCTAACCAGGATATAGGATTATCTCTTAATCCTAATCCTAATTACACGTTAACTACATAACAAATAAAACATCCTAAGCAAGTTTTCAACCGCGAACGTCGAGTCTTGTTCCGGCGAGCTTTCCGACGAACTTCTCCCGACGGACTCCCAACAAGCTCCCGAACTTGTGATGACTTTAATGAGTAGCCGAGCCTTCTCGGTGATCTCCGTGAACCTCCGACGATCTCTTCGGCGAACTTCCGAAAATTCTGAAAGTTTCCCGATTTCTTCTCGGTTGGTTCCGGCAGCATCTCCGATGATTCTTCGGACTCTTAAACGTCCATCGAACTTGACTCCGGTATCATTGCTTTGTGTTTTCTGGTTATCGTAGTTAATCCTGCACACTTAACTCAATAATATGGATTAGATCAATTAACCCATCAATTGATTTTATCATCAAAATCCAAGATTTAACAATCTCCCCCTTTTTGATGATGACAATCAATTGATGACGGAGTTAAACATAACTCCCCCTATCTATATGCCATATTATGAGAAGATAAAAACACTTGAATTCCATCTCATTGAATTCAAGTATAAACCGATAAGTTCTAACCGTAGAACTTATCATTATTCTCATTAAGCATAATGTAAATGCGAAACTTCGATGAAAATCCTTTTCAAGTCGAAAGATAAGAGACAAATTTTACTATGACAGGAGATAAAGATTTTCAACATGAATTTCATGATAATACATGTTTGATATGCTTTCAATATGATCAATCGATCTTGCGATATTCTCAAAGATTTGCAAGGCATATTGGACATTCATCGATCGATCACTTTTCTCAAAGATTTTGCAAGGCATATTCTCAAAGATTTTGAAAAGCTTTTGCAATTCATATTAGTCATGCTATTAAAATGATACAAGTCATCACTTTTCTCCCCTTTGTCATCCACAAAAAGGGAATGAGACTTGAAGCACATAGTTTGTCATACAAAGATTTTATCATTCAAAATTAAGTATGCTAAAATATTTACGCAGAGTTCATCTTAAATGAAAATTCAGCATTCATCCATATTATCAAATCTCTTCTTTCTATAAGTAACAAAAGTTGTAGATGTACAAGGAAGAGATTGGGATAAGACAAAAAAAGGTTTCAAGTAGTAACTTCAATAAGTCAAGATCATAATTCGAATACAAATCCATTCAAATTCAATTCGTCAACTTGAAACTCATAATCAAGCCATCAAAATCAATTTCGAGATTCACAAAATGTCATAAAATCATTAATCTTGAGCAGATTTAACATGTCATTTAGAATTGAAGGAGAAGGATTAGATTCACGAGGAACGGAGAGAAGATGAAAAAAAAAAACTTTATGGAAGATCCATTCAAACAAGTTTATTGTTTAGGGACAATTTAAATACCTAATTCCCTTCTAATGAATTCAAATTGGTCTTCATTCAAGGCTTTTATAAATATATCTGCTAATTGATACTTTGTGTCAATGAATTCTAGAACAACATCATTGTTAAGAACATGATCGCGTATGAAATGATGCCTAACGTCGATGTGCTTAGTTCTAGAGTGCTGAATTGGATTTTTAGTAAGACATATGACACTAATATTATCATATTTTATGGAAATGATTTTAAAGTGGATTCCATAGTCTTCTAATGTATTTTTCATCCAAACAACTTGTGCACAACATGCACTCGCAGCAATGTATTCGGCTTCCGCCGTAGATAGTGCAACTGAATTTTATTTCTTGGAAGTCCAAGAAACAAGTGCATGTCCTAAAAATTGGCATGTTCCGGATGTACTTTTTCTATCTATCCTACATCCGCCAAAATCGGCATCTGCATAAGCTATTAAATCAAAATTTTCAGATTTTGGATACCACAATCGTAAATTTGGAGTTCCTTTATGATACCTAAATATTCTTTTAACACTTTTAAGATGAGATAATTTAGGATTTGATTGAAACCTAGCGCAAAGTCCTACACTAAACATAATATCCGGTCTAGTCGCGGTGAGGTAGAGTAGACTACCTATCATTCCCCTATATGTTTTTTGATCAAAATTTTCACTATTTTCATCCATATCTAACTTAGTCGCAGTACTCATAGGGGTGTTTATTGCTTTTGAATTATCCATGTTAAATCGTTTTAACAATTCTAATGTATATTTAGATTGGTTAAGAAATATACCATCCCTAAGTTGTTTGATTTGTAATCCTAAAAAGAAGGTTAATTCTCCCATTAAACTCATTTCAAATTCATGACTCATACATTTGGCAAATGATTCACATAGTGATTCATCCGAAGAGCCAAAAATAATATCGTCAACATAAATTTGCACAATAAGAAAATTATTTTCAAAATGTTTAATAAACAATGTAGTATCAACCTTGCCTTTGGTAAAATTATTTAAAATAAGAAAGAAACTAAGCCTTTCATACCAAGCTCTAGGAGCTTGTTTCAAGCCATAAAGAGCCTTAGTCAATTTGAAAACATGATTAGGAAGAAGAGAATTTTCAAATCCGGGAGGTTGTTCGACATATACTTCTTCGGAAATAAAACAATTCAAGAAGGCACTTTTGACATCCATTTGAAATAGTTTGAAATTATAACTACTAGCATAGGCAAGGAGCATCCTTATGGCTTCTAATCGAGCCACGGGAGCGAAGGTTTCTTCGTAATTGATACCTTCTTCTTGGTTGAAACCTTTGGCCACTAATCTAACCTTGTTTCTAACCACGATACCATTTTCGTCTTGCTTGTTTCTAAAGACCCATTTAGTACCAATGACTAAATGGTCACTAAGTCTAGGAACAAGCTCCCACACCTTATTCCTCTCAAATTGATTCAATTCCTCTTGCATTGCAATAACCCAAAAATCATCTTTTATGGCATCGTCAATGCATTTAGGTTCGATTTGAGAAAGGAAGGCGACGTTAGCACAAAAATTCTTGAAAGAGGAATGAGTTTGAACCCCTTTTGATGTATCCCCTATAATTAGATCCTTTGGATGAGCATCTATATACTTCCATTCCTTAGGTAAGGAAATTTCTGAAGAAGGTGCATCCAAGTTGCTATTTTGAGGAGGGGGTTCATTTAAATTCAAATTATCAAAACCAAGATCATCATCAAAATCGTTTTTCTTTAAATTTGAAACTTCATTAAAAACTACATGAATAGACTCTTCTATTACTAAGGTTCTTTTGTTAAAAACCCGAAAAGCTTTAGAAACGGAAGAGTAACCAAGAAAGATGCCTTAATCGGATTTAGCATCAAATTTTCCTAAGGCATCCCTTTCATTTAAAATAAAGCATTTACGATCGAAAACTTTAAAATAGGAAATATTTGGTTTTTTGTTATTCCATAATTCATAGGGAGTTTTTGATAAGGATGGTCTTATTAGGACTCTATTCATGATGTAGCAAGCCGTATTTATGGCTTCGACCCAAAAAATACTTAGGTAAACTATGTTCATTTAACATAGTTCTTGCCATTTCTTGTAGGTTTCTATTTTTTCTTTCAACTACTCCATTTTGTTGGGGATTCCTCGGAATGGAGAAGTTGTGATTGTATCTATTAACTTCACAAAAATTTTGAAAGTCACGGTTTTGAAATTCACCACCGTGATCACTCCGAATTGATGAAATAATGAAACCCTTTTCGTTTTGAGTGAGTTTACAAAATCTAGAGAAACACTTGAAACAATCACTTTTGTGAGCTAAGAAATAGGTCCAAGTGTATCTAGTATAGTCATCCACAATTATAAATGCATATTTGCTTCCTCCTAGACTTGTCGTATCAATTGGTCCAAATAAGTCCAAATGAATCAATTGTAATGGTCTAGTGGTGCTAATTTGAGTTTTTGATTTGAAACTAGTTTTTATTTGTTTACCTAGTCCAAATGAATGCATCGCATACATTGTCCTTAAAAAACTTTATATTTGGAATTCCTCGCACTAATTCTCTAGATGAGATCTTAGAGATTAGTTTCATGCTTGCATGGCCTAGTCTCCTATACCAAAGCCAAGCATCATCATTTAAAGCAGAGAAGCACATTTCATTACTTAGTTCATCAAGGTTGATGGTGTAAACATTATTTTGTTTTAATGCAATCATAGTCATGTTATGGTTTGGTTTTTCAATAATATATACATTTGATTCAAATCTAACGATATAACCTTTATTGCATAATTGACTAATACTTAAGAGATTATGTTTCAATCCATCAACTAGTAAGAACATCATCGATAGAAAAATTTAATTTGTTACCTATGGTTCCCTTGCCAATGATTTTCCCTTGGTTGTTGTCTCCGAAGGTGACGTACCCTTCTTCTTTACTAGTGAGCATAGAGAAATGAGATGGATCTCCAGTCATATGTCTTGAGCATCCACTTTCTAGATACCATCTCTTGCTCCTAGCTTGTGATGGTGTATGTTTCTACAAGAAGGGATTATTTTTAGGTACCCATTTTCTTTTGGGTGCCTTAAAAACTTGTTCATCATATTGCATAGAATTGATCATGGTTCCTTTAGGAACCCAAATTGGTTTGTTCGGACTAATTTTCTTGAATGGACATTTATAAGTTTTATGTCCATATTTGCAACAAAAGTTGCAATGGCTTTGGTGCCGAACATGTAAGATGGGGCCTTTAATGAAGGTAGTTGGATTTTGGTGAGGACTTCTCACAAATCCGATTCCACTTCTTTTAGGAACGTGACCCTTATTTGTAAGGATCATGTTCAAAGATTTGCTTCCAACCTTGAATTTCTTCAAGGTGTCCTTAAGTAGCAAGTTCTCCTTTTGGAGAGATTCTAGATCATGACATTTTATACATGGAGCTAAACTATCATGATATTCAGTTTTTAATTTATCGATATCACAAGTGAGACTATCATGCTCCTTTTTTAGCAATTTATATTTTCTACTAATTGTCTTACATTCATCAAATAACTCATGGAAAGCATTTAATAATTCATGATAAGGTAAATCTGCATCAATTAAATCCGTTACCACTTCTCCGATGGCCATTAGGGCGTAATGAGCAACTTGCTCGGTGTTGGACTCCTCTTCTTCGGACGTGCTTGAATCCTCCCACGTTGCTTTGAGCGCCTTCTTCTTCGATATTCTCTTTTTGGCTTGAGGACAATCGTTCTTGTAGTGTCCCAGTTTTTTGCATTCATAGCAAACCACTTGGTCCTTCTTTTGTTCAAATTTATTTTTTGTATTATTTTTAAATTTATTTTTTCTTAAATATTTTTAAAATTTTTGAGTCAAAAGTGCAATGTCATTGTCACTGTCCTCATCACTTAATGTTCCTTTAAGTGGTCTTCTTGTGATTTGAGTGCCATATCCTTCCTGTTCTTTGGAAGGGGGTTCTCGAGCTTGTCATGAGCTTGACATGTCATTTCGTAGGTCATTAGAGACCCAATGAGTTCTTCAAGAGGGAATGTTTTAAGGTCTTTGGCCTCTTGAATGGTTGTAACTTTTGGATCCCAACTTTTAGGGAGGGATCTTAAGATTTTAGTTACTAGTTCAAAGTTAGTAAAATCTTTACCAAGAGCTTTGAGTCATTTGATGACATCCGTAAACCGGGTGTACATGTCTCCGATGGACTCACTTGGTTTCATTCGAAAAAGTTCGTAAGAGTGCACAAGGATGTTGATTTTGGACTCTTTCACTCGGCTAGTGCCTTCATGAGTGACCTCAAGAGTTCTCCAAATATCAAAAGCCGAATCACAAATTGAAACACGATTAAATTCATTTTTGTCTAGTGCACAAAACAAGGCATTCATAGCCTTTGCATTTAAAGCAAAATCTTCTTCTCAAATTCATTCCATTCGCTCATCGGAAGAGAAGATTTTTGAAATCCGTTTTCAACAATAGTCCAAAGCTCGAAATCCATAGAAATGAGGAAGATCCTCATCCGAGTCTTCCAATACGTGTAATCCGACCCATTAAACATAGGTGGACGTGTGATAGAGTGACCCTCATGCATGCCGGAGTAAGCCATCTCTCTTGGGTATTAAACCAAATATGAGAGTGAGCCTTGCTCTGATACCAATTGTTAGGATCGGAGCGGCACTAAGAGGGGGGGGTGAATTAGTGCAGCGGATTAAAACGTTGGTTTCAACAAATCTTTCGTACGATAAAAATCGGAATCGGAAGTGCTTAACTTGAAAGCGTATTCGTAAAGTTGTGCAGCAAAGGTAATGATGAAATAAAGCAAGTAAGAAGGTTTGCAGTAATGTAAATAGCAGTAATGAAATGCAAACCAGAGATTACGCCATTTTTGAAGTGGTTCGGTCAAGTGACCTACATCCACTTGCGAGGCCCCTCTTCGATGAGGCTCCCACCTTCCACTAGCTAATCTCTTGAAAGGGAAGGGTGAATACCCCTCTTACAACTCTTTTACAAGTGGTTCACTCTCTTACAGATTTTCGGCAAGAAAGAAAGAGGTGAACACTAGCAAATTGAAAACAAGACTAGCAAGGACTTTTCTAAGGCCTTTCTCTCAAACACTCGTTGCTCAAAAAGTTGTAATCTCAGTTGAGATTTGATGGGTATTTATAAGCTTCAAGAGGATTCAAATTTGGGCTCCAAATTTGAATTCTCTTGGAGTTCCTGATGCTGGAGGTGCCACCGCCTGTCAGTGTCAGGCACTGACAGTGCTGGGCGGTGCAACCGCCCAGTCTGGCAGTGCCACTGCCAGACTCTTCGGTTGACTGGTTGGGCTTCAAACTTAGCCCAAACCAAGTCTAATTTTGGGCCTAGTTGGCCCCTAACCAGGATATAAGATTATCTCTTAATCCTAATCCTAATTACACGTTAAGTACATAACAAAAAAAAATATCCTAAGCAAGTTTTCAACCGCGAACGTCGAGTCTTGTTCCGACGAGCTTTCCGACGAACTTCTCCCGACGGACTCCCAACAAGCTCCCAAACTTGTGATGACTTTAATGAGTAGCCGAGCCTTCTTGGTGATCTCCGTGAACCTCCGACGATCTCTTCGGCGAACTTCCGAAAATTCCGACAGGTTCCCGATTTCTTCTCGGTTGGTTCCGGCAGCATCTCCGACGATTCTTCGGACTCTTAAACGTCAATCGAACTTGACTCCGGTATCCTTGCTTTGTGTTTTCTGGTTATTGTAGTTAATCCTGCACACTTAACTCAATAATATGGATTAGATCAATTAACCCATCAATTGATTTTATCATCAAAATCCGAGATTCAACAGATCTGCCTCCTCAGAACAATATAGGGGTTCCTTCCTCTATGTTGTTGCGCAAAGGTTGCATAAAAGATTAATCTATTGCTTAACAAAAGAGGATGAATACTGTTAGGACCATTTTTCTGAGCTTTGAATAATGTTTATTGAGTCTATTCAGTTCAGTTGTTTATTGAGTTCAATTAGAGTCAGGTAGAGGTTTATTTAATATTTATTTATTATTAAGAGTCCAAGTCCTGGTGGAACTCTATAAATAGTGATGTAACCCTTTGTTTTAAGAATCAATTGATCAATCAATGAAATGTTATTCCACTCTGTGGACAAATCTTAGGAGGCCGATCCCCTCAAAGTGATCAAGGAGGGCCGATCCTCTCAAAGCGATCAAGGAGGCCAATCCCCTCGAAGTGATCATTATTATTCCCTTTTCTCCCGTTTCTCTCACGATAAGACCTTAGGGTCTTATCAATTGGTATCAAAGTGACGATAAGACTTTAGGGTCTTATCATTTGGTATCAAAGCAATGATCCTTGGCGCAGCCCGCTGCAGCCTTGCTTCCCTTCTTCCCCACCACCACTACAAGGCAACTCTTTCTCCACCGCCATTGCTGTTTCCCCGGCCGCTCGACCACCGTCACTACTTCTCCCCGGCCAGTGACCTTCGACCACCGCTCGACCTCCTCACTGCCCCATCTCGTTCAAAAAAAAGAAGAAAAGAAAAGAAAAGATGAAACAAGAGAGGAAGAAGAAGCCGCAGCCACCCCTGCGTCCCCTGCTTCCGGCCAGCCCACCCGCCGCTATTGCACTCCGGCCAGCTCCCACCATCCCCCCGCTTCTTGGCCAGAGGCCACCACCGCCCGTCGCCTCCCACACGAGCCACTACCTCTGCCTCCTTCTCCACCGCTGCTCGCCTCCCCTTGCGTTGCAGCACAGCCGCTCGACCTCTCCTCCTCGGCGATCGTTGGTGACACTGCTCCCAACTGCGCCACCACCGCTACCTCTCCACCATCGCCCGCCTCCCCTTGGGTCGCAGCCGCAGTCGCCGGTTGTCACCCTCCTCGCGGCGACCGAAATAGGGCAACTCACGGATTGCCCTTGTTCCCAGCTACATCACCACCACTTTTCCCAGCCGCCTCGCCGTCGCTCGATCACCCGACTAGTGATCTCTCCTCCTTGCATCCCCATCTCGCTCGAGCGAGAAGGACCACCGGCACCGCAGCCGTAGCCGCTGGTTGCAGCAGCCTCTCCTAGCAACGGTTGCAGAAACAAAGCTTCCTCTATTAATGCAGCCCCTCGTCGATCGCGGCCATACCTCGAGCGCCGTCGCCTTCCAACCGACCCACCACCGCTGCCAGCCACCGTGTGGCGACCGCTGCTTGCCTCCCAACCGTCGCTCCCCTTGGCTCGGGCGAGAACGACTGCCGCCACTTCCCCTTGCTCTTCCCCCTTGGTGATCGAAATAGGGTAATCCTCTTGCTGCTGTGAACGTCGATTGCCACCATTGTCGCCGCTGTTGCCCAGCCAGCGACGACACCGCTCGCCGCCTAGCCTGCCACCGTCGATTCCTATTTTCCACTGCAGCCTCAACCTCGGCAACGCCACCGTAGCCGCCCTCCAACAGCACAGGTAGCAAGCTCTTGTGCGGCCGCTTCAACCTCGGCAACGCACGCACCAACTCCTCTTCTCAACCTTGGCCGCTTCAACGACACCATCGCATCCTCAACCGCACATGATCCCTCGACGTCACCAACGCCTCCTTCCGTAGTGCGGTAGACATAGAGCAATGCTGCCTTCCATCCGCACCATCGCAACTACCACAGCGACAGGCCCTTGGCGACGCTGCCCCCAGCCACACCACCATCGCTGCCTCCCAGCCCTCAGCAATAGCGATGTTAGGATCAGAGCGGCACTAAGAAGGGGGGGTGAATTAGTGCAGCGGATTAAAACTTGTAAGTTCGAAAATGATTCCGTAAAATGCAAGGAGATTTTGCTTTTATTGTAACTTGAGTAAAGTAAAAAACTGGAAACAATTGCAGGAAGGTAAGCACTCACATATTAAATGAACACGCTAATTTAAAGTGGTTCGGTCAAATGACCTACATCGACTTGCGAAGCCTTCTTCAACGAGGCTCCCAACTTCTACTAGCAAATCATTTTGAAGGGGAAGGACTAATACCCCTTTTACAACCTTTACAAGTGGTTCACACTCTTACAATTTTTTTAACAAGAAGGAAGGAGGTGAAACACTTAAGCAATTTGAAAATAAGACTTGCTAAGACTTTACTAAGGCTCTTATCTCAAACTATTACTTGGCAAAAGTTGTATTCTATGCTGAGAATTGAGGGGTATTTATAGACCCCAAGAGGATTCAAATTTGGGCTCCAAATTTTGAATTCTCTTGGGTTTTCAAGACTGGCGATGCCACCGCCTGTCGGTGGCGGTGCCACCGCCTGTCAATGTCTATCAAATGGTGTACTAGTGGTGCCACCGCCTGATATCAGGTGCTGGGCGGTGCCACTTCTTGACACTTCAGGCTCTGGGCAGTGCCATCGCCCAATCCGACGGTTCCACTACCCATCCTTACTGATCTCTGGTTGGGCTTCAATCCATCCCGAACTAGGTCACTTTTGGGCCCAGTTGGCCCTTAACTAGGATATAGGATTATCCTTTAATCCTAACCCTAATTACATGTGAACTACGTACCTAAAAATATAATCCTAAGCAAGTTTTTAACCGGCAAACATCGAGTCTTGTTCCGGAGAGCTTTCCGACGATCTTCCGGCGGACTTCCGATACGCCCTCGGGTTTCTTCCGGCGGACTCCCAGCAGGCTCCCGATCTTGTGACAAATTCAACAAGTAGCCGAGCCTTCTCGGTGATCTCTGCGAACCTCTGACGATCTCTTCAGCAGATTCCTGAAAGTTTCGACAAGTCTCCGATCTTTCTTGGTTGGTTCCGACAACATCTCCGACGAATCTTCGGACTCTCAAACATCCATTGAACTTGACTCCGGTATCCTTGCTTTATGTTTTTAGGCTACCATAGTTAATCCTGCACACTTAACTTCAATAATATGAATTAAATCAATTAACCCATCAATTGATTTCATCATCAAAATATGAGATTCAACAATCTCCCCCTTTTTGATGATGACAATCAATTGATGACGGAGTTAAACATAACTCCCCCTAT
Source organism: Musa schizocarpa (assembly GCA_900464855.2). Classification (NCBI taxonomy): domain Eukaryota; kingdom Viridiplantae; phylum Streptophyta; class Magnoliopsida; order Zingiberales; family Musaceae; genus Musa; species Musa schizocarpa. Next base: position 15,241,135 of record LS990920.1, read on the forward strand.
CTATATGCCATATTATAAGAAGATAAAAACACTTGAATTTTATCCCTTGAATTCAAGCATAAATCGATAAGTTCTAACCGTTGAACTTATCGTTATCTTATTAAGCATGAGCAAATACGAAACTTCGTATTTGTCATAATTTCCAGTTATTGAAAATCATTTTCAAGTCAAATGATAAGAAACAATTTTCACTATGACGAGAGATAAAATTTTTTTAACATGAATTTCATGATATAAATGTGAGGCATGATTTCATGTGATCAACCAATCTGAGAACTTGTGATATACTCAAAGATTTTACGAGGCATATAAGACAAGCTTTTACAATTCATATAAGTCATGCTAACGATGCGAGGCATATAAGACAAGCTTTTGTAATTCATATAAGTCATGCTATCGATGCACATAAGTCATTTTTATTAAGTTATGATACATACAAGTCATCATTTCTCCCCCTTTGTCATCAACAAAAAAAGGAGATGAGACTTGAAGCACACAGTTTGTGATAATAAAATCAAAAGAATTCAACATTAAGATTAATCATACAAAATTCATCATTCAAAATTAATCTCGCAAGAAATATTTATCCAGATTCCAAAACAAATCAATAATTATCCAGAATTTAACAATACATCTCAAACAAAGGTTCAGTTTTTGTTCAAAAGAAGATGACAAACTTCTAACTTGACATTAAGAGTAATCAGAACAGAATAAGAAACTACATCGATTAATCCTTAGGAGGTAAGCCACAATGCTGATATATGACATCTATTTTTTTATTCATTTGTCGTAGTTCCTTCAAAATTTCAATTTGCTGGATTTGAATTTGTTCTTGCTGCGATTTGATCTGATACAATTCTGCCATAATGAGTTCTTCGGAGGATAAAACAAGAGCGGAAGGTGCTGTGCCAAAGGGACTAGGAGGAGAAGATTCATTTCCCCTAAGAATTGGTGTTTTGAGGTGTTCTACTGGTGCGGGAATTGGATCAGTCCTTCTAGGTTGCCTAACCCACATACCGTTGCTAAATGTGCACCTAAGTCTTTTCAGTAGATTTCTATTGATGATGTTATACCGATCACTTTGAATTGTTTCTTCATCGGGTGGGATACAAATGTCATGGGCACATAGGAATCGAGTGATTAACCCTCCATATGGCAACATAGTGTCTTTAGCTATAATATCATGCATGTGTTGCCGGATTGAGTATCCAAAACAGTTATGTTGACCGATCATAATCCAATACATGGTGCTTATTTCTATTTGACTAATTTCATCAAGATGAAATTGCTTAGGGAATAGTATGCTTGTTATGATATGATGAAGGATTTTAGAGTTAAATGGCAGTAAGTGCTCGCAACTCTTGGGTATTATGCCGAGGTTCGGATTTGCAAAAATAGTTTCGACGGCTTCGGAGTAAGTTGCTCCGATTATATTGACATCCCATTTACCTCTAAAATAACAGCCTCAATCTTTTTCAGTGATTCCAATTAGTTCACAAATAGTACTATCAAAAATTCTAATTTGTGTTCTTAGTAGGTAAGTACTTAGGCTATCATTATCCATATATAAGTTTGCATAAAATAGCCTAACTAACCTAGGATAAATTGATTCATTTATTTGTAGCAGAGGTAGGGCATTTAGATGTGCAAACCACCTAATGGGTTCTAGGTTTCCTAGTTCATTGAGATCAACGTGTTTACCCTTATGGATACATCTTGTTTCGAAGTTTGGAAACCTAAGAGCTACTTCTTTGGATCTAAAAAGGTCTTGGTCATATGAATCTCCTTCAACCCTTTTCCCTTTTGATCTTTTAGGAGCTATTATCTAGACAAGATGATAGATGAAACTGTAAGGAGTAGGTAAAATAATGAGAAGAGAGGAAAGATTTCAGATTTTACCTTATTGAGAATCTCTTGAAAGATGGTGAGCTTGGACCAACAAGAATCCCTCTCCAAGGCTTCTAAATGTTGGAATGAAGGTTTAGAGAGGTTGTGGGAGAGCTTGAGGCAGTTTCTCACGGGTTGGGGGCGGTGTCACCGCCAGCCCTAACCCCTCGGCTTATAAAGGGGCTCTCGGGCGGTGCCACCGCTTGGCGCCCGAGCGCACAGGCGGTGCCACCACTGGCATGTTGCGGAAGAGAAGAAAAATTCTTTCTTCCCCCCCTTTTATTTTTCAGAGGTGTTTGACTCAAGATAGGTTGAGATATTGGGTTGTACTTTAATATATCATTTGGAATTGAAAGAGAAGGATGAAATCAAATCCACAAAAGAACGAAACAAGGATGAGACATTTTTCGAAAAATACATTCAAACAAGCTTATTTTTAGGGACAATTTAACATGCCTAGTTCCCTTCTAATGAATTCAAATTGGTCTTCATTTAAGGCTTTTGTAAAAATATCTGCTAATTGATGCTTTGTGTCAATAAATTATAGAACGACATTATTGTTAAGGACATGATCGCGTATAAAATGATGCATAATATCTATGTGCTTAGTTCTAGAGTACTGAATTGGATTTTTGGTAAGACATATGGCACTTGTATTATCACATTTTATGGGAATGTTTTTCAAGTGAACTCCATAGTCTTCTAATGTATTTTTCATCCAAACAACTTGTGCACAGCATGCACTTGTAGCAATGTATTCGGCTTCTACCGTAGATAGTGCAACTGAATTTTATTTCTTGGAAGTCTAAGAAACAAGTGCATATCCTAAAAATTGGCATGTTCCGGATGTACTTTTTCTATCTATCATGCATCCGCCAAAATCGGCATCTGCATAAGCTATTAAATCGAATTTATCAGATTTTGAATACCACAATCCTAAATTTGGAGTTCCTTTAAGATATCTAAATATTCTTTTAACACTCTTAAGATGAGATAATTTAGGATTAGATTGAAATCTAGCGTAAAGTCCTACACTAAACATGATGTCCGGTCTAGTCGCGGTGAGGTAGAGTAGACTACCTATCATTCCCCTATATGTTTTTTGATTGAAATTTTCACTATTTTCATCCATATTTAACTTAGTCGAAGTACTCATAGGGATGTTTATCGCTTTTGAATTATTCATGTTAAATCATTTTAACAATTCTAATGTATATTTAGATTGGTTAAGAAATATACCATCACTAAGTTGTTTGATTTGTAATCCAAAAAAGAAAGTTAATTCGCCCATTAAACTTATTTCAAATTCGTGACTCATACATTTGGCAAATGATTTACATAGTAATTCATCCGAAGAACCAAAAATAATATCGTCAACATAAATTTGTATAATAAGAAAATTATTTTCAAAGTGTTTGATAAACAATGTAGTATCAACCTTGCCTTTGATAAAATTATTTAAAATAAAAAAGGAACTAAGCCTTTCATACCAAGTTCTAGGAGCTTGTTTCAAGCCATAGAGAGCCTTAGTCAATTTGAATATATGATTAGGAAGAAGAGAGTTTTCAAATCCGGGAGGTTGTTCGACATATACTTCTTCGGAAATAAAACCATTCAAGGAGGCACTTTTGACATCCATTTGAAATAGTTTAAAGTTATTACTATTAGTATAGGCAATGAGCATCCTAATGGCTTCTAATCTTGCCACAAGAGTGAAGGTTTCTTCATAGTCAATACCTTCTTCTTGGTTGAAACCTTTGGCCACTAATCTAGCCTTGTTTCTAACCATGATACCGCATTCGTCTTGCTTATTTCTAAAGACCCATTTAGTACCAATGACTAAATGGTCACTAGGTCTAGGAACAAGCTTCCATACCTCATTTCTCTCAAATTGGTTCAGTTCCTTTTGCATTGCAATGACCCAAAAATCATCTTTTAAGGCCTCGTCAATACATTTTGGTTCGATTTGAGAAAAGAAGGCGGCATTAGCACAAAAATTCTTGAAAGAAGAACGAGTTTGAATCCGTTTTGATGTATCTCCTATAATTAGCTCCTTTGGATGAGCATCCATATACTTCCATTCCTTAGGTAAGGAAATTTCGGAAGAAGATGCATCCAAGTTGCTATTTTGAGGAGGGGGTTCATTTAAATTCAAATTATCAAAACCAAGATCATCATCAAAATCATTTTTCTTTAAATCAAAAATTTCATTAAAAACTACATGAATAGACTCTTCTATAACTAAGGTTCTCTTGTTAAAAATACGAAAAGCCTTAGAAATGGAAGAGTAACCAAGAAAGATGCCTTCATCGGATTTAGTATCAAATTTTTCTAAGGCATCCTTTTCATTCAAAATAAAGCATTTGTAACCGAAAACTTTAAAATAAGAAATATTTGGTTTTTTGTTATTCCATAATTAATAGGGAGTTTTTGATGAAGACGGTCTTATTAGAACCCTATTCATGATGTAGCAAGCTGTATTCACGGCTTCGGCCCAAAAATACTTGGATAGACTATGTTCATTTAACATAGTTCTTGTCATTTCTTGTAGGTTTCTATTTTTTCTTTCAACTACTCCATTTTGTTGAGGATTTCTTGGAGTGGAGAAGTTGTAATTGTATCCATTAACTTCACAAAGATTTTGGAAATCACGGTTTTGAAATTTGCCACCGTGATCACTCCGAATTGATGAAATCATGAAGCCTTTTTCGTTTTGAGTGAGTTTACAAAATTTTGAGAAACACTTGAAACAATCACTTTTGTGAACTAAGAAATAGGTCCAAGTGTACCTAGTGTAGTTATCCACAATTACAAAAGCATATTTGCTTCCTCCTAGACTTGTTGTGTCAATTGGTCTAAATAAGTCCAAATGGATGAATTGTAATGGTCTAGTGGTGCTAATTTGATTTTTTGGTTTGAAACTAGTTTTTATTTGTTTACCTAGTTGACATGCATCGTATACTTTATCCTTAATAAACTTCATATTTGGAATCCCTCATACTAATTCTCTAGATGAGATCTTAGATATTAGTTTCATGCTTGCATGACCTAATCTCCTATGCCAAAGCCAAGCATCATCATTTAGAGCAGATAAGCACATTTTATTACTTAGTTCATCAAGGTTGATGGTGTAGACATTATTTTGTTTTAATGCAATCATAGTCATGTTATTGTTTGGTTTTTCAATAATACACATATTTGATTCAAAACTAACGATAGAACCTTTATCGCATAATTGACTAATACTCAAGAGATTATGTTTCAATCCAACAACTAGTAATACATCATCAATAGAAAAACTTAATTTGTTACCTATGGTTCCTTTGCCAATGATTTTTCCTTTGTTGTTATCTCCGAAGGTGGCGTACTCTTCTTCTTTGCTAGTTAGCATAGAGAAATGAGATGGATCTCCAGTCATATATCTTGAGCATCCACTATCGAGATACCATCTCTTGCTCCTAGCTTATGCCGTTTGTCTACAAAAGAGGATGATTTTTAGGTACCCATTTGATTTTGGGTGCCTAAAAAATTGATCCACTAATTTTGTTATTCATTATTAAATTTTTTTATAGTTCCTTTAGGAACCCATATTAATTTATGTGGACTAATTTTCCTAAACGGACATTTGTAGGTAATATGTTTGGATTTGCAACAAAAGTTACATTTCATATAAGATGAAACATGCAATGTAGGTCCTTTTATGAAAGTGGTAGGATTTTGATGTGATTCTTTTACAAATCCAATTCTACTTCTATTTGTGACATGACCCTTGTTTGCAAAGATCATGTCTAATCCTTTGCTACCGACCTTGAACTTGTTTAAGGTTTCTTTAAATAGCAAATTTTTATTTTTTATTGCATCTAAATGCTCACACTTAGAGCATGGAGGAGTTTGAAGACTATCAAACTTATTTTGTAGTAAGACATTCTCTTTCTTTAAGATATTTAACTTCTTACTAATAATTCTACATTCATCAAATAATTCATGAAAAGCGATAGAGAGTTCTTCAAAAGATAAATCTTCATTAATTAAATCACATACCTCTTCTCCTAAAGCCATTAGCGCGAAGTTTGCCTCCTCTTTGTTGCTAGCTTCTTCACTTTTGGAATCATTTGAATCGTCCCAAGTTACTTTTAGAGTTTTCTTATTCTTCGATTGCTTCTTCTTGGCTTGGGGGCATTCATTTTTGAAATGCCCCGGCTTCTTACATTCATAGTATATCACTTGGTCCTTTTTATATTCAGGTTTGTTTTTGGTGTTATTTTTAAATTTGTTCTTTCTTAAAATTTTTTTAAAATTTTCAGTCAAAAGTGCAATCTCATTTTCACTGTCCTCATCACTTGATGTTCCTTTCAAGTGATCTTCTTGTAATGTGAGTGTCATATCCTTCCTGTTCTTTGGAAGGGGGTTCTCGAGTTCGTCATGATCTTGACACGTTATTTCGTAGGTCATTAGAGACCCAATAAGTTCTTCAAGAGGGAATGTTTTAAGGTCCTTGGCCTCTTGAATGGCCGTAACTTTTGGATCTCAACTTTTAGGAAGAGATCTTAAGATTTTATTTACTAGTTCAAAGTTAGAAAAATCTTTACTAAGAGCTTTGAGTCCATTTATGACATCTGTGAAACGGGTGTACATGTCTCCGATGGACTCACTTGGTTTCATTCGGAAAAGTTCATAAGAGTGCACAAGGATGTTGATTTTGGACTCTTTCACTCGGCTAGTGCCTTCATGAGTGACCTCAAGAGTTCTCCAAATATCAAAAGCCGAATCATAAATTGAAACACGATTAAACTCATTTTTGTCTAGTGCACAAAATAATGCATTCATAGCCTTTGCGTTTAAAGAAAAAACCTTCTTCTCTGATTCATTCCATTCGCTCATTGGAAGAGAAGATTTTTGAAATCTGTTTTCGACAATAGTCCAAAGCTCAAAATCCATGGAAATGAGGAAGATCCTCATACGGGTCTTCCAATCCGCGTAATCCGACCCATTAAACATAGGTGGATGTGTGATAGAATGACCCTCATGCATGTCGGAGTAAGCCATCTCTCTTGGGTATTAAACCAAATATGAGAGTGAGCCTAGCTCTGATACCAATTGTTAAGATCGGAGCGGCACTAAGATGGGGGGGTCAATTAGTGCAGCGGATTAAAACTTGTAAGTTTGAAAATGATTCCGTAAAATGCAAGGAGATTTTGCTTTGATTGTAACTTGAGTAAAGTAAAAAACTGAAAACGATTGCAGAAAGGTAAGTACTCACAGATTAAATGAACACGCCAATTTAAAGTGGTTCGGTCAAATGACCTATATCCACTTGCGAAACCTTCTTCAATGAGGCTCTCAACTTCCACTAGCAAATCACTTTGAAGGGGAAGGACTAATACCCCTCTTACAACCTTTACAAGTGGTTCACACTCTTACAAATTTTTCAACAAGAAGGAAGGAGGTGAACACTCAAGCAATTTGAAAACAAGACTTGCTAAGACTTTGCTAAGGCTCTGATCTCAAACTATTACTTGGCAAAAGTTGTATTCTCTGCTGAGAATTGAGGTGTATTTATAGGCCCCAAGAGGATTCAAATTAGGGCTCCAAATTTTGAATTATCTTGGGTTTCCGAGACTGGCGGTGCCACCGCCTGTCGGTGGTGGTTCCATCGCCTGTTGGTGGCTGTGCCACCACATGATCTCGGGTGCTGGGCGATGCCGCCGCCTAGTCTGACAGTGCCACCGCTTGACACTTCGGGCTCTGGGCGGTGCCACCACCCAATCCGACAGTTCCACCGCCCATCCTTACTGATCTCTGGTTGGGCTTCAAGTCCGTCCCGAACCAGGTCACTTTTGGGCCCAATTGGCCCTTAACCAGGATATAGGATTATCCTTTAATCCTAACCCTAATTACATGTGAACTACGTACCTAAAAACATAATCCTAAGCAAGTTTTTAATTGGTAAATGTTGAGTCTTGTTCCGGCGAGCTTTCCGGCGATCTTCCGGCGGACTTTTGATACGCCCTTGGGTTTCTTCCGGCGGACTCCCAGCAGGCTCCCGATCTTGTGACAAATTCAATGAGTAGCCGAGCCTCCTCAGTGATCTCTGCAAACCTCTAACGATCTCTTTGGCAGACTTCCAAAAGTTCTGACAAGTCTCCGATCTTTCTTAGTTGGTTCCGACAGCATCTCCGACGAATCTTCAGACTCTCAAACATCTATCGAACTTGACTCTAGTATCATTGCTTTATGTTTTTAGGCTACCGTAGTTAATCCTGCACACTTAACTTTAATAATATGGATTAGATCAATTAACCCATCAATTGATTTCATTATCAAAATCTGAGATTCAACAAGCGATCCCTCCACGCAGCGACCACAACAAGCATCGTTGCCACCCACGTAGCGAACACAACTTCATCCCCACATCATCGCAGCAACCTTTCATTCCAATAGTGCTACCACCGATTGCATCACAACAATAGCACTAAGTAGAGCAATGATTTATGCCCTAGTCTTGACATCAGAAACAAGAGTTGAGATTACAGATATGCAGTCTTACGAAATGGCCACCGATAACTCAGTGAAAGCACAAATGGAAGCATTAGAAATTAGAATTGAGAACCATTTGCAAGAAATACTTAATGATTTCAAAATGGACTTACTAGGGAGCCTTATTAAATTTCAACAAGGTGGGAGCTCAAGTTCCATATTGCACAGATCTAAAAATACAAGAAAAGGCCCCAAGATTGTGACACAAACTACTTACATATGAAGGTGGAATTTCTGAGATGGAAAGATAGAGATCTGACTAGTTGGATCTCTAGGGCAGAAATTTTTTTCCATTTTCACAGAACTCCAGAAGAATCCAAGGTGGAAATAGCCTCAATCCAGCTCGATAAAGATGCACTCTAATGGTATGATTGGTATGTAACTATTTACGGAGTTCCTTTGTAGGAGAAGTTCAAAAGAGGGCTTCTTGTTCGATTTGGCCCATCCGAATATGAGAATGTTGATAGCCAGCTCGCCAAAATTTGTCAGATTTCTATAGTATTAGAATATCAGAGTAGGTTTGAAAGATTATGAAATCAAGCTAGAGATATGTCGGAACGACAACTTCTAGATACATTTATTGAAGGGCTTATTCCAGAGATCCGATGTGAAGTTAAGGCTCGTCAACCCCGCACTATGATAGCTGTGATCTCATTCGCATATCTACATGAGAAAAAAATCAATAGGGAAAATCATGGAAACAAAAGTGATAACAACCAGATGATTAGTAAGCCACTCGCCCCATCTATTCCCAACCAAAGCCTTGACACCCGAAGACTAACCCAAGAAGAACTCAATGAAAGATTAGCAAAGGGTTTGTACTATGATGAAAAGTGGAGTATGGAGCACCAATGTAAACAAGGGCAACATATGATGGTTGAGCCAATTGGAGAGGAACCGAAAGCAGAAGAGTTGGACTCTGATTATGAAGGTGTGGAAATTGATGAAGATATTGAAGCCATCACACATATAGTGCATGCATTGGTTGGCTATGCTAACACACAAACTATAAAAATCAGAGGAACTTTGAAGCATCAACCTATCACTATGTTGATTGATACGTGCAGAACTAATAATTTTATGGACAGGAAAGTTACAGCCCAATTAGCCCACCACATTGAAGGCTGTGACATATTCGAAGTAAAGATCACTGATGGATGGATTTTAACTTGTGATAGCAAAGGCCAGGAGTTTCTTACAACGATTACTACACTGAAAGACCGACCTGTTGCTTACACTATCAAAAAGCGGAGACCATACTTACTTGATCAACGGGTTGTGATATGTTGCAGATAGCCTATGACTGAAGTGCTGAAAGAGAAGCTCCCCGAGATTGATACTGCTCAGCCTTGAGGACAAGGCTGATTTGAAGAGGGAGGAACTGTTAGGACCCTTTTTCTAAGCTTTGAATAACGTTTATTGAGTCTGTTTAGTTCAGTTGTTTATTGAGTTCAGTTAGAGTCAGGTAGAGGTTTATTTAATATTTATTTATTATTAAGAGTCCAAGTCCTGGTGGACTCTAAGTGGAACTCTATAAATAGTGATGTAACCCTTTCTTTTGAGAATCAATCAATCGATCAATCAATGAAATGTTATTCCACTCTATGGACAAACCCTAGGAGGCCAATCCCCTCAAAGTGATCAATGAGGGTCGATTCCCTCGAAGTGATCAAGGAGGGCCGATCCCCTCGAAGCGATCAAGGAGGCCGATCCCCTCGAAGCGATCATTATCATTCCCTTTTCTCTCTTTTCTTTCACGATAAGACCTTAGGGTCTTATCAATTGGTATCAAAGCGACGATAAGACTTTAGGGTCTTATCAAATACATGGCTATTTATAGGGTTTCTAAACCCTAACTCCTAATAGTACTCCTACTTCTAACTAACTCCTATTCCTTTACAACTCCTAATACTTCTCTAAGAAATGACCTCCTACCCCTAGCCGATCTCTTCATCTCTTTAATAGGGGTTAGCTAGGTAGGTTTTACATGAATGTCCCTCTCTATTAGAACTCTCCTAGCTAGAGTCCTAATAGACCCACCATTAAATTAGCCTTGTCCTCGAGGTTGAGATTCCATGAACTCAGGGAACTAGGTCTTCAGCTCCTTATATGATTCCCATGTGGCGTCTTCAAGTGGTAAATTATTCCAATGCACTAGTACTTCAGTAGAGGGACATCGGCGATGAATAATGCCATCCTTAGTGGTGTTGGGTAGTTGGATCTGGGGTGACTCATGTACTCTCAACTTGGGCTTCAAGCATGACACGTGGAAGACAGGGTGAATTTTGGCATCCTTAGGCAATTTAAGTCTGTATGTCATGACTCTAATATGCTCTGTGATATGATAGGATCCATAAAAATGTGGGGATGGCTTCATGGAGGCTTGAGTGTTGATGGAGAGTTTGCTTGTATGGCTGTAGGCGAAGGTAAACCCAATCTCTAACTGAAAATTCTCTTTCGCTTGGTCGTATGTCAACATGCTGCTTCATTCTAGCTTAAGAGGTAGAGAGATTATCCTTTAACAGTTGTAGGAGTTTGTCCCTGTCAATCAATTCTTGGTCGACCTGATCTACCTTGATTGAGCCAATTACAAACTTTGGAATCACAAGGATCGGCCGACCATACAGTGCTTCATAAGGGGCATATTTTATAGATGAATGATATGTAGTATTATACCATCATTCTGTTAGGATCAAGAGCGGCACTTAAAGGGGGGGGGGGGGGGGGTGATTTAGTGCAGCGGAAAACTTTTGCTATTTCAAAAAACTTGTTTCGATTAAAATCAATTCTGACAAGAATGACTTTGATTCAATCCGTTTCGGAAAGAATTTGAACTTGAAAGCTTTCGTGAAAGCGCAAGAGAAGACTAAGGTGATTTGCAGTAATGTAAATTACATAAATGAAAAGCATCGATTTTGTAAAGTCTTCGTATGATTAAAGTCGATCTCGGAAGGTGTTTATGTGAAAGCGTATGTAGACATAGTTAAAGCATAGTAAGGAGGAGAGGCAGTTTGCTATAAAAGAAAGTTGCTCAAAGTAAATGTAATTTGAGTTTTAGAGTGGTTTGGTCAATATGACCTACATCTACTTTCGGATTCCTCCTCCAATGAGGTCACTGGCGTCCACTAAAGGCCTTCCTTCAATAGATGAAGACCGAACACCTCTTTACAACACTTTCTCCTTTTCCTAGGTTTAGGAGATGAACCCTTACAAGGCTAAGAGATGAAAGAGAAGAACTCTAACTTTTACAACACTTTAAGGCTCAAGAACTTAAGATTATGCTAATAGGTTTCATGCCCTTTCATGTAGGAAATGGTGGGATTTTTATAGGCCCCAATGGCTTAAAAAATAGAGCCTAAAAGTGTCTAATCCCGGATTTTCGGGGTCTTGGAGGTACCACCGCCATTACTAGGCAGTACTACCGCTTGACACATCACTCTAGGCAATACTACCGCTCAGTCTGGGTGGTACCATCGCCTGACAGAGCTTGGAGACCGAGCTCTGGTGGTACCACCACTTGATAGGGTTGGTACCATCGCTGGCAGCAATTACTGTCAGCGGTATCACTGCCTGACAGGGGCGGTACTATCGCCCAGAATTCCTAGGAGACCGAGTCTCCCAAGCGGTGCCACCACCGGCCAGGAATTCAGGGTCCTGGTTGGGCCTTGAATCCGGCTCAAACTAGCCTAACATAGGGCCCAATTGGTCCCTAATTAAATCATTGGGATTACCTTCCAATCCTAACTTAATTTATACTCTAACTATGATAATTGAGACATGATTACTGCACTTCATGTTCCGATGCGTCAATCGCTCTTCCGACGAGCTTCCAACGTCCTTCCGGCAAACATTCGACGAACACTCGACAATGCTTCGGTGGACTCCCGGCAAGCTCTTGGACTTTGCGACAATCTTCTTGGCGAGTTCCGACGAGCTTCTATGGTAAGCTCTTGGACTTCTCAGTTGGTTCCCGTAGAACTTCCGATGAACGTCCGGACTTCTGACGAACTAGTGAACTCTCAACGTGATCTCGATCTTGACTTCGGCACAACACATGCTTTATGTCTTACTGCTATCGTAGTTAATCCTGCATACTTTTCTTAACATATAGATTAGATCAAATAAATTACAATTGACTTCATCATCAAAATCCAAGATTCAACAATCTCCCTTTTTTTTAATGATGACAATCAATTGATGACGGAGTTAACCTTAACTCCCCCTATCTATATGCCATACTTAAGAAAAGACATTCTTGAATTTCAAGGCCTTTGAATTCAAGAGACATATTGATAAGTTATGTTCATTTAAACTTATCAATACTCACATCATGATTCATATCATGATCTAACATTCTCAAAATGATGTCAAGCCATAACATCCATTTTCAAGTCTGATATTTCAAATATGAAAGATGACAAGGATAGCAATTCATCATTCTATGTCAAGATATCAATTTGTAAAATAACAAGTTAAGCTCTAGATATCTTATCATAATGCAGAAAATTTATCACGTAAACATTTCAAGTATATATGATGAAATACATTACATACATTTATCATCAATTTATCACATTTTGGTATTATTTCTCCCCCTTTGTCATCAACAAAAAGGAGAACAATTTCAACAATGCAAGTGTGGTAAAAATTCTTGTCACATTTCAAATTGTAAAAAAAATTCATACCAATCATATTTCAAGCATTCATGACATGGTATCATTCAAAAGTTCTCAACATTAAAAGTTATAAACATTAAGGAGATAGCTTCCATCAACTTCGTCCCTTTTATTTTTCATCAAAACATTGCATGAAGAAGGAAAGAAAGGAGGAAATCCATTAAGAACCCACTTTGTGATGATATTCATTAAATCATGCTTCAATTTTCACAAGGATAAATATATTCATGTGAAATTAAATTGTCACGCCTCCTAAATTTAATTTTCATTCAGGAAGGATGAACCTAACATAAAATTGATAATATTATAATTCAACAAACAATCCAGGATCTAATCACACATTTGAGGCTACTAAGAAAATACTCAAGTCAAAATTCACTTATATTATCCACAATTCACAAAACCTGTACAGTTTATAATTATACATCATGTCACTTAATGATTCTTAAAATCCAAAGGCAACTTAACTAAACCATAACCACATCATAAATCTATAGTTGTGGGAATCTATACGATTACAAAACCAACATGTACCATATGTTTATATATTACATAATTTTAACTTAACATTTCCAAAATCCTAATATGAGAGGTACTTTTCAAATATTTACAAGATAAGTCAATCTAGATTTGTCATTGATACACACAAAAGGAACTTATACAACATCAACATATCAAGTACAAAAATTTGCCGCAAAATCTTCTAGCTTTCCACTATCTCAACCCAAATTACATATTTTAGAGATCGATATGCTATCCTGAAAAATTTATATAGCAATGGGGTGAGCATATAAAGCTCAACAAGTGACTAACATATCCATAGCAAAGAGGATAGTTTTCAAACAAATAAGGTATAAAAAATATAAAGTAGAGATATAAGATGAAATAGAAGCATGTTTTGTTTGAATGCAGAATTACGATGTCGTTTCGTTCGATGCATGTTTTGTTCATATAATCGACGAAAGGTAATTGGAGCATATCAATGGCATAAGGAGCATATCCATGACATATGGTATATTTCAAGGCATAATAAAGGCATATAACATTTCGGAAACATATCAAAGAACAAAATATAAATAGAAGCTCAAATATCACATGACATTGTATTCATTTCATTCTTATCCAAAGCATGCATAGAAACATAGCCAAAGCTTTAGATATCATGTCAAACACATCGAAAGTGAAGTGGGATCTCAAACATAATCTCCCACATCTAGGAGCGTCATCCATCCACATCTGGATGAAGCTAGAGGAGACTGACAGAGCATCGCGGGCTCTAAGAACATACCCTTTACCATTTCTAGTAAAGGTCCAGATAATCCCTTTACTATTTCTAGCAAATGTCCAAATAATCCCTTTACCATTTTTGGTAAAGGTCCAGACAATCTCATAAATACCATAGTACAAAAGAGCATTGTGAACAATAAGATTGGTATATATCGGAAACGCATGTGGAACAACAGAATACATGTGCCTATATGAATCATTGCGATGCAAACATTAACTTTACATGATAGCTGTAGGTGTACAAATAATTGTAAGACAAAACTACGTAGGAATTTAAGGTAGTAATGTAAAGCTCAACTGAAGTAAGAGTTTTTGCTGAAATTGATTTCCAAAGATAAGAAACAAGAAAGCCGAAATCGACCAAAGCTCGATTCTGACAGAATTTGAGAGGCACATCGTATGAATTATCTAGATAACAAATTATACTCCAATTTATAAAAAGTAGGTGTAATTCAGAAGATGTGTCAATCTATTTTTATACAAATTAAGTTTTGCATGAATTGGAGTTTACTAAAGGGAGTCACAAATAATTTCGTAGTGAAAGGTTTGAAAACATCAGTTCTGTTTTACTGAGTCCATAGGATTGGTGAAAATAGATGTGTTAGTTTGCAATTATACTAAAAAAATTTCAAATCAGTAGTAATAGAAAGTACTTTGAGTCTAGTTTCCAATAAATTATACTTTGCATGAATCTGAGTTCCCAGCAGAAAGTTATAAGTAATTAAGCAACAAGAGGTCAGAAATTACAGTCCCTATTTTGTAGAATTTGTAGGATTAATTGAAACAAAAGTTTTAGTAGGTATTTAAACTCTAAATCATTCAATCTTAGTGTCAAAATAAAGATATTTAAGTCTACTTTCAAATGGATTAGGCTTTGCTTCAATTAGAGTCTAGTGCTAAAAGTTAGGTCCAAAATAATATATAGAGGTTAGATTATTAAAAAATTATAGATTTATGGCTTTGTATCAAAACAAAAGAAAGATTTGGTGCTAAGCTGAAATCTTTCGAATTATGAAGAATTAAAAGGAAAACAGAGATTAGGAATTATGTGGGATGGGGTTAGAACACTTGTCTTGAAAAGTTTGATTCCCAAATGTGAGGAAATTGATGCAAAACCTCAAGCTCTTCTTCTTCTTCTACTTCCCTTCTCTTCTCAAACTAATGTTGGCTGCAGCTCTTAAGTTTTGTTTTCATTAACCTTTCATCTAATTATTTAAGTTTTGGCTAATGCAAAGGTTGCAATGTGTCATGCATGCATGAAAGGGGCTAGGTGTCAGCAAACATAAGTGACACTATTAGGTTAGCTAGTGACACATGTCCACCATTTATTTTTTCTTTAACTTAAATTTGAATCTTTCATAAATCATATCAAACTTCTAATATTCACATTTAGGTCCCTAGCCATAAACTTCTAATATAATATTATTTGATACAAAAAATTATTAAATAATCCTCATATTTCAAACAAGCATTTACTAAATTTTAAAAAATGGGAGATGTTACATAAATCCTCACTCTTGCAAGTGTTCATCTCATACTAAAAAATTCTTCCTTCATTAAGAAAGAATTCATGTGAAAGAATCATTATATGAAGGATAAAATAAATTCCAATAATTTTTTTTTTATGAATGATCACATTAAATCCATTTCTAATTAAAAATTCATAAGAGATAAACTTATGAGAGATGCATTTGTCAATTAATTCTATGTATCCAAAATCATTAAGTGATGGAGCAAGGATATGAAATAAACTTGATATGACATAGACTCATGAAAGCTCTATTCATGTAATACATTAAGTGAAAGATAGTCCAGAAAAAATATACACCAAATTCATGCATTCGGACAAATTAAGATTTCTAACTCTCTTATAATAAAATCAAATTATTCTTCACTTAAAGATTTTATAAAAATATCAACTAATTGATGTTTTGTATCAATAAACTCTAGGATTACATCATGATTGTGACATGATCTCGTATAAAGTGATGCCTAATATCAATATGTTTTGTTCTAGAGTGTTGAATGAGATTCTTTGTTAAACATATTGCACTTGTGTTATCACATTTTATGGGGATATTTTTAAGATGAATCTTATAATCCTCTAAAGTGTTTTTCATCCACACAACTTGTGCACAGTATGCACTAGCTGTAATGTACTCAGCTTCGATTGTAGATAGTGCAACCAAGTTTTGTTTCTTGGATGATAAAGAAATAAGTGCGTGTCCTAAAAACTGACATGTTCCGGATGTGCTTTTTCTATCTAATCTACATCTAGCAAAATCCACATTAGCATATGCAATTAGTTCAAAGTTCTCAGATTTTAGATACCATAATTGTAGATTAGTGGTACCTTTAAGATATCTAAGAATTCTCTTAACTACTTTAAGATAAGATATTTAAGGATTAGATTGAAACCTAACACAAAGACCTACAATAAACATGATATCCAGTTTAGTTGCGGTGAGGTATAGTAGACTTCCTATCATACCCCTATAAGCTTTTTGATCAAAGCTTTCTCTATTTCATCAATGTCTAACTTAGTGGAGGTACTCATGAGAGTATTGATAGCTTTTGAGCTATCCATATTAAATTTGTTTAGCAAATCTAAAGCGTATTTTGTTTGACTAAGAAAGATGCCATTACTTAGTTGTTTGATTTGTAAGCCTAAAAAGAAGGTTAATTCTCCCATCAAACTTATTTCCAATTTAAGACTCATACTTTTAGCAAATGATTCACAAAGAGATTCATTCGTGGAACCGAAAATAATATCATCAACATAAATTTGAACAATAAGAAAATTATTTTCAAAATTTTTGATAAACAATGTAGTATTAACCTTGCCTTTAGAGAAATTATTTTCAATAAGAAATGAACTAAGCCTCTCATACCAAGCCCTTGGGGCTTGTTTTAAACCATAGAGTGCTTTAGTCAATTTAAACACATGATTATGGAGACTATCATTCTTAAATATGGGAAGTTGTTCAATATAAACTTCTTTGGAAATAAAGCCATTAAGAAAAATACTTTTAACATCCATTTGAAACAACTTAAAATTATTAGTACTTGCATAGGCAAGGAGCATCCTTATGACTTCTAATTGAGCCACAAGAGCGAAGGTTTCTTCGTAATCGATACCTTCTTCTTGGTTGAAACCATTGGCCACTAATCTAGCCTCATTTCTAATCATGATACCAGATTCATTTTGCTTGTTTCTAAAGACCCATTTAGTACCAATAAATAAATGGTCATTTGGCCTAAAATAAGCTTCCACACCTCATTTCTCTCAAACTGATTTAAGTTATCTTGTATTGTGATGATCCATGAATCATCTTTCATGGCATCGTCAATGCATTTAGGTTTAATTTGGGAGAGAAAAGTGGCATTGGCATAAAAATTTTTAAGAGAAAAATGTGTTTGAACCCCTTTAGATGTATCTCCTATGATTAGCTCCTTAGGATAACCATCTACAAACTTCCAATCCTTGGGTAAGGATGTTTTGGAAGTAGATGCATCCATGTTGCTAGATGGAGAAAGGATTTCATTTAAATTTAAAGCATCAAAATTAACATCATCAACAAAATCATTTTTCTTAATTTCGGAAACCTCAGTAAAAACAATATGAATGGATTCTTCTATAATCAAAGTTCTTTTATTAAAGATACGAAATGCTTTAGAAATAGAAGAATAGCTAAGAAAAATTTCTTCATCGAATTTAGCATCAAATTTTTGTAAGGCATCTTTTTCATTCAAGATAAAACTCTTACACCCAAAAACTTTAAAATATGAAACATTAGGTTTTTTGTTGCTCTATAACTCATAAGGAGTTTTGGTGAGTAAGGGTCATACTAGAACTCTATTCATGACATAGCATGCTGTGTTTACAGCGTCGACCCAAAAATATTTGGGTAGACTATATTCATTTAACATGGTTCTTGTCATTTCTTGTAAGTTTCTATTCTTTCTTTCTACTATTCCATTTTGTTGAGGATTTCTTAGAGTATAGAAGTTGTGGGTATATCTATTAGATTCATAAAATTCTTGGAAATCATGGTTTTGAAATTCAGCACCGTGATCACTTCGAATTGGCGAATTCATAAAACCCTTTTCATTTTGAACAAGTTTACAAAACTTAGAGAAATACTTAAAGCATTCACATTTGTGTATAAAAAAATAAGTCCATATGTATCTACTATAATCATCCACGATGACAAATCATATTTGCTACCTCCTAGGCTTGATGTAGAAATTGATTCAAACAAGTCCATATGGATTAATTGCAAAGGTCTAGAGGTGCTTATTTGGTTTTTAGGTTTGAAGCTACCTTTTATTTATTTTCCTAGTTGACATGCATCACACATTATCTTTGACGAACTTGATATGAGGAATTCCTCTTACAAGTTCTTTAGATAAAATTTGAGAGATTAGTTTACTGCTAGCATGACCTAATCTCCTATGCCAAAGCCAAGCATCGTCATTTAAAACCGAAAAACACATTTCATTACAAAGATCATTAATGTCGATAGTGTATATATTATTTTATTTTAGAGCAATCATAGATGTGTTTTTGTGTGGTTTTCTATAATATAAGCATTAGATTTAAATCTAACAATATATCCTTTATCACATAATTGACTAATGCTCAAAAGGTTATACTTTAAGCCATCAACTAATAATATATCTTCAATAAAAAAGTTGGATGTGTTACCTATAGTTCCTTTGTCAATGATTTTACCCTTGTTGTTATCTCCGAAGGTGATATATCCTTCGTCTAGGCTAGTGAGCTTAGAGAATTGAGATGGATCTCCGGTTATATGCCTTGAGCATCTATTATCAAGGTACCATCTTTTGCTCCGAGCTTGTGATGGTATACTTTTTTACAAAAGAGGATGATTTTTATGTACCCATTTCACCTTGGTGTTAGGATCGAGAGCACTAAGAGGGGGGGGGGTGAATTAGTGCAGCGAAAAACTTTCAGCGATTTAAAAACAAAAGCCGCGTTCGTCCGATAAAAACGATTTCGATGTAAATGCCGATTCACAGTTTGTAGTTTACGCAGTTTGCGTCTAAATGCAGATTGCGTCTAAGCGCAGTTTGCATTTAAGCGCAGTTTGCGTCTAAGCGCGGATTGCGTCTAAACACAGTTTTATGTCTAAACACAGTTTCGTCTCTGGCGTGGTTTATGTCTAAACACAGTTTGCGTTTAAGCGCAGTTTGCGTCTAAAGCGCGGTTTGCGTTTGAGCGCGGTTTGGCGCCTAAACGCAGTTTTACGCCTAAGTGCAGTTTTACGTCTAAGTGCAGTTTTACGTCCTAAAATCGGTTTTTAATCTAAAACGCGCAGTTTTACATCTAAACGCAGTTTTTTTGTCTAAACGCAGTTTTACGTCTAAACGCAGTTTTACGCTCTAAATCCAGTTTTGCGTCTAAACGCAGTTTTACGTCTAAACGTAATTTTACGCCTAAACGCAGTTTTGAACATTGAAAAGCGTTTTATGAATACGCGAAAAGCAATTTGTAGTTATAAATGGAATCAAAACGTGGCGTAAACTACAGTGTAAAGATCGTGCATTTAAAACACCGATTTACGTCCTGAATGCAGATTCGGAAAGATCAGAACTTAGAGACTCGCTTAAATAAATGCGCAGAGGGCAGTAGCAATGTAGGAGGTTTGCAGTAATGATAAAGTGCTCAAAGTAAAAGCAAACCAGAGATTTAGAGTGGTTCGGTCAGTCTTGACCTACTCCACTTTTGGCTTCCTCCTCCGACGAGGTCACCGACGTCAACTAGCTGCATTCCTTCAATGGGCGAAGGCTAACTGCCCTTTTACAGTTTCTCTCCTTTTGACGGGCTCAGGAGACAACCCTTACAGATCCTTTCTCTCCACTCTTTACAACTCAAGACTTGAAGAACAGAAAGAGGAGAACTTTTGGACTTTACACAAATTTGAGCTCTTAGAATCACTGAAAAGATCAAGAATTCGGTGTGGATCTGTCTCTTTTCAGTGCTGAATGGGTGGGGTATTTATAGGCCCCAACCCAGTTCAAATTTGGAGCTCAAAACGATCAAATCCCGAATTCCGGGATCAAGCGATTACACCTCTTGGCCGGAGAGGTTGCACCGCTTTTGCAGAGCTTCGGAGATCGAGCCCGGCGGTTGCACCTCTGTCGGTAAGCGTTGCACCGCTTGAGTCTGGCTCGAGATCGAGCCCCAAGCGTGCCACCTCTGATTGAGGCGGTTGCACCTCTCTCGCTGAGCTCAAGACCGAGCTCAGCGGTGCTACCTCTCTGTCGGGGAGGTTGCACCGCCCAGCCTAGCTCGAAGATCGAGCTCTGGGCGGTTGCACCTCCTGGCTGGGGCGGTTGCACCGCCCAGTCTCGAGGGAGACACAGCCCCGGCGGTTGCACCTCCTGGCTGGCGGTTGCACCGCCTGGTGCAATCGGGGTCCGAATGGTTAGCTCCATTCGCCCAATTTCAATCTTTTCGGGGGCCCAATTGCCCCAAGATTAAGCTAATGGGATCACCTCCCATTTTCAAGCTTAATTAACGTGCTAACTTCTGATTAAATCTAAGACAACTTCTACAGCTTTGCTCCGATCGTCGTCAATCTTCTTCCGGCGAGTTTCCGGCGAACTTCCGTCGATCATCCGATGAACCCTCGGTGATTCTTACGTGGACATCCGCAAACTCCTGGACTTTCGCGACAATCCACTTGGCGAGTTCCGACGAAGCTAAGCAGCAAGCTTCGGACTTCTCGGATCTGTTCTCGCAGAACCTCCGACGACCGTCCGAACTTCCGTCGAACTCTCGAACTCCCAACGTGATCATGATCTTGACTCCAGCGCAACTCCTGCTGCTTGTCTAACTTTCATCGTAGTTAATCCTACACACTTATCTCAACACATAGATTAGACAACAAATGACAATTGACTTCATCATCAAAATCCGAGATTCAACACTTGGGTCCTCAAAAATCGATCGGCTTAACTTATCATTTTGTATGGAGTTCTTTACGGTTCCTTTAGGAACCCAAATCAATTCGTGTGGACTACACTTTTTAAATGGATAATGATAAGCTATATGTCTAAGTTTGTAACAAAAGTTGCATTTGTTTTGGGGTGAAATATGCAAGATAGAGCCTTTAACAAAGGTGGTTGGATTTTGGTGAGAGCTACTCACAAATCTGATTCCACTTCTTTTATGAATGTGACCCTTATTGGTAAGGATCATGTTCAAGGACTTGCTACCAACCTCAAATTTTTTTAAGGTATCTTTAAGTAGCAAGTTTTCCTTTCTAAGTGTTTCTACTTCATGGAATTTTGTACATGGAGCTAAACTATTATTATGCTCAATTTTTAATTTATCGAATTCACTAACAAGAGAATCATGCTCCTTTTTTAACAATTTATATTTTTTACTAATTGATTTGCATTCATTAAATAAATCATGAAAAGCATTTAATAGTTCATAAAATGATAAATTTGCATCAATTGAACTTATTACCTCGTCTCCAATGGCCATTAGTGCATAGTGAATAACTTGCTCGGTATTGGTTGGCTCCTCTTCTTTGGAAGCACTTGAGTCATCGGATGTAGCTTTGAGCGCCTTCTTTTTTGGTTACGTCCTCTTTGCTTGGGGACATTCACTTTTGAAGTGTCCCGGCTTCTTGCATTCATAGCATATCACTTGTTTTTTCTTTGGTTCAAATTTATTTTTAGTATCATTTTTGAATTTATTTTTTATAATTTTTTTGAATTTTCTTGTTAATAGTGCCAAGTCTTCATCAAAGTCCTCATCACTTGAGTTTTCTTTCAAGTAGTCTTCTTGTGTTCTCAGTGCTATATCCTTCTTATTCTTTAGAAGGGTGTCCTCAAGCTCTTCATGAGCTTTGCATGTCATTTCATAGGTCATTAGTGACCCAATTAGTTCTTCAGTAGGAAAATTATTTAGATCTTTGGCCTCTTGAATAACCGTTATATTAGGGTCCCAACTCCTTGGAAGGGATCTTAAAACTTTATTAACGAGTTCAAAATCTAAGAAACCTTTACCAAGTCCTTTTAGACCATTGATGACATCCGTAAATCGGGTGTATATGTCTCCAATGGTCTCACTCGGTTTCATTCGAAATAACTCATAAGAATGCAATAAAAGATTAATTTTTGACTCCACTCTACTAGTGCCTTTATGAGTCACTTCAAGTGTGTCCCAAATATCAAAAGTTGTTACACAAATCGACACTCGATTAAACTCGTTTTTATCTAATGCACAAAATAAGGCATTCATAGCCTTGGAATTTAAAGTGAAAGTCATCTTCTCCAACTTATTCTAATTGTTCAATGAAAGAGAAGACTTTTGAAAACTATTTTTGATAACGTTCCAAAGCTTAAATTCCATTGAAATTAGGAAGACCCTCATTCTAGTCTTCCAATATGTGTAATCCGTCCCATTGAACATAGGTGGACATGTAATTGAATGACCCTCTTGGTTGTCAGCAAATGTTATCTCTCTTGGGTTTTAAGCCAAACGAGAGTGAACCTTGCTATGATACCAATTATTAGGATCAAGTGCGGCACTAAGGGGGGGGGTGGGCGGGGGGGTTGAATTAGTGCTGCGGAAAACTTTTGCTATTTCAAAAAATTTGTTTCGATTAAAATCGATTCGATGAGAATGGTTTCGATTCAATCCATTTCGAAAAGAATTTGAACTTGATAGCTTTCGTGAAAGTGCAAGAGAAGACTAAGGTGATTTGCAGTAATGTAAATTGCACAAATTAAAAGCATCGGTTTCGTAAAGTCTTCGTACGATTAAAGCCGATCTCCGAAGGTGTTTACGTGAAAGCGTATATAGACGTAGTTAAAGTGTTGAGAAATCTTAGGGGCGACATCACATGCGCAGTAGAAGAACAAGAAAACAAAATCCTCGATTCCGAAAGAGATGTTCG
Source organism: Musa schizocarpa (assembly GCA_900464855.2). Taxonomy (NCBI): domain Eukaryota; kingdom Viridiplantae; phylum Streptophyta; class Magnoliopsida; order Zingiberales; family Musaceae; genus Musa; species Musa schizocarpa. The sequence goes on from LS990920.1 coordinate 15,264,461, forward strand.
TCGTTGTGCGAAGATTGGTGCGCAAAATCCGCGAAACTTAAAACTGTGTATAGAGTATATTGTGTTACCTAGGGAGATCATATATCCCTATTTCCTTGTAGGTCTTTAGGAGAGGGTGAAGGAGGTCAAGCGTCCTCCTCTCAAGCGGTGATCCACACAGCAGGGCTGCGACGACGCTCCTCATAACTCCAGGCCTGCTTTGAGGTAGAGAGGGGGAGGAGAATAGGAGAGGCAAGTAAAGGCTCTAGCCTATGAGGCTCTGAATCCCTCCTATTTATAGAGGTCCCTTGTCAAACCCTAATGGGTCATCCTCTAGTGGGTATTGGATCTGCATCCAATAAGATAAGGGCTCCGTCGGATATCTTATATCCGAACCTCTACTCATCGCAATGCCTACCATATGTGTGTGACCCTCTAGGCCTAATATCGAGCTGACCGTGAGTTATACCTATCAGAACTCCTTCTAACTTAATGAATTATTATCTCTGTAATAATTCACTCGACTCATCGACTAAGAACGTACTAGGCTACTACGCCATAGTCCCCAAATGATACAGGGGAATCCAATCCATTGGACCTGTCTGTCCTCAATTACCGTGTACCTATAGTCCCTTATCCATCTAATATCTCAGAGACCGTATATCGAGCATGGTGCTATCAGACTCATATGGTTTCTACTCGAGTCTCGCTCTAATCGGATTCTCCTAAAGAACTCTTTCTCTCTCAACCCGAATGACCTTAGCCAAGGATTTGTCTGAGCAAGAACACATGAGATATTCCTCTCATAACGCCGGGAATGGATAATCCTTTATCGACACTTAATAGCCCTCATAAGGTCGACTACCACTCCCAATGACCAACTGTACTAGATCTGGGATAACCAAACCTATAAGTCTAGTATCAAAGAGTGGAGCACTTATATAGGACATCCTTGGTGTCTCAAGTCTAAGGATCAGATATACCACTAGGACTACAGAATCGCTGTCTGACAATAAGGCATCATCAACCATCCAGTATTCCGTAAGCGGATCAATTAGTAAACTCATTCTCCAATGAGCACCTGTATTGTATCCCTAGTGTCCCTATACGAGCAGCTATGAGACCAACTGCATCCATTATATGGACGGGTATACAGCACACCAATCTGTCTGGTTATCACGATGTCCCTCTCGAGTAATCTATGACCGAGATTATTTAGGATCTGTGTTTAAAGGTGAATCGATCTCATTATCGTGATCTCATCACGATTTGATTCCCATTGCACAAATCCAATGACATCACAATATATATATATATATATATATATATATATATATATATATATATATATATATATATATATATATATATATATATATATATATATATATATATATATATATATATATATATATATATATATATATATATATATATATATATATATATATATATATATATATATATATATATATATATATATATATATATATATATGCAATAGTTATAAAGTGATATATGCCAAAAAATAAGCAAAAAGATTCTGTATCAAGTCACACGTGCCATCACTCATGTGATTGACTTGTTGGGCACCTATGACTAGCAATCTCCCACTTAACCTAAAGTTAATCACCTATGTGTCTGATCCCCATCAGACCCCTATGACGCTCAAAGACAATTTGTGACAATGGCTTTGTTAGTGGATTTACAATGTTATCTTCAGATGGAACTCTTTTCACTACTACATCTCCTTCGGTTACAACCTCTTTGATAAGCTAGAACATCCTTAGAACACTTCTGATGAGACTCGAGTTCCCTTATTTGAGTAATCGCTCTATAGTTGTCGCAATATAAGGAAGTCAGCTTCTCGCTACTCGGCACAACTCCCAAATCTATGATGAACTTTTTCACCAAGACTCCCTCCTTTGCTACATATGATGTAGCAATGTACTCGGAACTTTTCCAGCGCACTGCTCCTCCATTCAAGGTGTACACGTACCTCGAATTCGACTTGCTATTATTAACATCAGACTGAAAACTTGAGTCTGTGTAGCCTTCAACCTTAACGCTACTACCTCTATATACTAGTAAAAGATCATTAGTCCTTCTCAAGTACTTAAGGATACACTTTACCGCTTTCCAATGCTCCAAGCCTGGATCCGCTTGATACCTGCTCATGACACTCAGAGCATGCGCTATATCAGGCATAGTACATAGCATGACATACATGATAGACCTTATTGCTGAGGCATAAGGTATCATATCCATGTTCGTCCTTTCTTTTGGAGTCTTTAGGGATATACTCGTAGAAAGCGATATCCCATGTCTCATCGGTATAAGACCTCTCTTGGAATTTTTCATATCAAACCTTTTGACAATTGTTTCTATGTACTTGGACTGGGACAAGCCAAGCATCCTCTTGGATCTATCTCTATAGATTCTAATCCCCAAGATATAGTATGCTTCCCTTAAGTCCTTCATGGAGAAGTGTTTAGATAACCAAGCCTTTACTGTGGATAGCATTCCTATGTCATTCCACATATAACACCAATGATCAGGATGTCATCCATATATAACACCAAAAAGGTGATAGCGCTCCCACTTACCTTCCTGTACACAAAAGGCTCATCTTCATTCTTAACGAAGTCATAAGAGATCTGATTGCCTCATCAAATCTTATGTTTTAACTTCGGGAAGCTTGCTTTAGTCCATAAATAGATCTAAGCAACCTACACACCTTATCTGGGCAGTTCTTGGACACGAATCCCTCAGGTTACATCATATACACCTCCTCTTTGAGGTTCCCATTGAGGAACACAATTTTCACATCCATCTACCAAATCTCATAATCATAGTATGCTGCAATGGACAATAGAATTCTGATGGATTTTAGCATTGCTACGGGTGAGAAGGTTTCCTCGTAGTCAACACCTTGCCTTTGACGATACCCCTTAGCCACTAGCCTTGCTTTATAGGTCTCTACCTTTCCATCTACTCTGATATTTTTCTTAAAGATCCACTTGTAACCGATGGGTACAATACCTTCCGGTGCATCAACTAGGTTTTAAACCTTGTTGGAGTATATAGAATCCATCTCAGAATTCATGGCTTCTTGTCATTTCCCAGAGTCTAGACTCATAATAGTCTCTTCGTAGGTTTGAGGATCAATATCCTCAACATCCTCTCCTCTAATATGTCTCACATATCTCTCAAGAGGATAGGATACTCTATTAGACCTACGTAAAGTTGAAACTTGTGTATTAGGTACCTGAACAGACTCGGGCTGTAGAGTGGTGCTTAAGCTTGGTTCTCCAACCTCGCTCAACTCTATCATTCTCCCACTATCTCCGCCAAGAATGTATTCCTTCTTAAGGAACACTGCTCTCTTAGCTACAAAGACCTTTTGGTCCTCGAGATGATAGAAATAATATCCATAAGTTTCCTTGGGGTATCCCACAAATTTGCATCGCTTTGTCCTTGATTCTAACTTATCGGGGTTGTGTTTTTTAACGTGGGCAGGGCAGCCCCAAATCTTAACAACCTTAAGATCAGGCTTCTTCCCTTTTCATATCTCATATGGTGTAGACACTACCGACTTAGTTGGAACTCTATTCAGAAGGTAAGCTACGGTTTCTAGGGTATATCCCCAGAATGAGATGGGTAGGTTAACGAAACTCATCATGGATTGTACCATGTCTAATAGCATACGATTTCTCCTTTCAGAGATACCATTGAGCTGAGGTGTATAAGGAGGCATCCATTGGGATAATATCCCATGGTCCTTGAGGAACTGAGTAAACTCTTTACTTAAGTACTCACCTCCTTGATCTGATCGAAGAGTTTTGATACTCTTTCCAGTCTTGTTCTCCACCTCATTCTTATACTCTCTGAATTTCTCAAAGGCCTCGGACTTGTACTTCATTAAGTACACATATCCATAAGAAATCATCTGTAAAGGTAATGAAGTAGGAGTAACCACCAATAGCATGAGTTAACATGGGTCCACATACATCACTATGTATGAGTTCCAACAGCTCAGTGGCTCTCTCTTCAGTTCCACTAAATAGAGAGTTGGTCAATTTTTCACGAAGGCAAGACTCACAAGTTGCATATGACACATAGTCAAATGGATCTAGATATCCATCATTTAGCAACTTTTGAATCCTTCTTTCATTGATGTGACCTAGCCTACAATGCCATAGGTATGCAGTGTTCATCTCATCTCATTTCCTCTTGAACACATTTACATTCATGATATATGGAGTAGTGTCTAATATAAATAAACCATTATGTAATATTCCTTTCGTGATGATCTTATCATCTAATAATATCGAACAACCATTATTCTCAAAAACTAATTTATATCCACTAACTGTCAAACATGAAATGGAGATAATGTTTTTGATAATAGAAGGAACAAAATAACATGCATCTAATACAATAAAAGCTCCACTAGGCAGATGTAGGGCGATCTCGCCAACAGCTACTACAGCAACTTTTGCTCCATTACCCATCTTGAGGTCCATCTCATCTCTCTCTAGTCTCCTAGGCCTTGCCAGAACCTGCAATGAATTGCATATATGATAAGCACTATCGGTATCCAATACTCATGTGTTATCATAAGAGTCTAACAAAAGGAGACTGATCATGAATGTACCTAAAGCTTCATCAAGTTTTTGTTTCGCCCTTTCTGCAAGGTACTCTTTGCAGTTCCTCTTCCAGTGCCCATCTTTGCCATAGTGGAAGCACTGGCCTTTGTCCTTTATTGAATCTTTCTTAGCAACCTTTTCTTTACCTGGTCTTCCCTTGCTCTTTCCCTTGCTCTTTCCCTTCTTAAGGGACTTTTTTGCTTTCCTTTTCTTTCTGGTCTCACCAGTATAGAGAACTGACTTCTCTTTCTTAATAGTACTCTCTACCTCTCTCAACATATTGAGGAGCTCTAGGAGAGTCACCTCAAGCTTGTTCATATTAAAATTCATCATGAACTGTGAAAAGGAATCTGGTAGGGACTGAAGCACAATGTCCACACACAAGTTATCCTCTAGGACCATTCTTAGACCCGTGAGTTTCTCTATCCACTCAATCATCTTTAGGATATGGTTCTGAACCGGTGTCCCCTCAGTCATCCTAGCGCGGAAGAGGCTCTTGGATATCCCATATCGCTGAGTCCTTCCCTATTCCTCAAACAATTTGCGGACATGTAGGAGAATGAATCTGGCATCCATCTTTTCATATTATCTCTGTAACTCAGGAGTCATAGAGCCCAACATATAGCACTGAGCAAGAGTGGACTCATCAATGTACTTCACGTAGTGAGCGATCTTATCCTCGCTTGCCCCTTCTTCGGGCATAGGCATTACTATATCAAGGACGTACATGATTTTCTCCACCATGAGAATAATTCTCAAGTTATGGAGCCAATCTGTATAATTTGGACCAATGACGTGGTTGACATCAAGTATGCCACGTAAGGGATTTGAAAGTAGCATTTTATGAAAATAAAGATGCAGCAGAAATGAATAACATTTAGATTTTGCAAGAAATAAACTATCAAGATATGGACTTCTATCTTAATATGCTCCCACTATTTTACTAACGAGTCACACGACACCCTCATCACATGAAACGGAAGTCTTCAGCAGACTTCTAGTAAGGATCAGGATCCAATCAGCGTCATAGTGTAACCTCGAGTGACTAGACCAATCACACTAAGACTAAAAGGGAGGCAACTCTTGCCGATCACAACTCCTTGTGATTCCCATCCTGTTCGGCCTCCGAATCACCATGGTCTCGAGGGACTCGACCAACCATGATGCTCGGTTAAGTCAATACCTTCGTTACAAGATAAGTCTGATTTGATGATATACCCTCGAGGGACTCGACCAAGCATACCATTGTTAGGATCGGAGCGGCATTAAGAGGGGGGGTGAATTAGTGCAGCGGATTAAAACGTTGATTTCAACAAATCTTTTCGTACGTAAAAATCGGAATCAGAAGTGCTTAACTTGAAAGCATATTCGCAAAGTTGTGCAGCAAAGGTAATGATGAAATAAAGCAAGTAAGAAGGTTTGCAGTAATGTAAATAGCAGTAATGAAATGCAAACCAGAGATTACGCCGTTTTTGAAGTGGTTCGGTCAAGTGACCTACATCCACTTGCGAGGCCCCTCTTCGATGAGGCTCCCACCTTCCACTAGCAAATCTCTTGAAAGGGAAGGGTCAATACCCCTGTTACAACTCTTTTACAAGCGGTTCACTCTCTTACAGATTTTCAGCAAGAAAGAAGGAGGTGAACACTAGCAAATTGAAAACAAGACTAGCTAAGACTTTTATAAGGCCTTTCTCTTAAACAATTGCTGCTCAAAAAGTTGTAATCTCAACTGAGATTTGAGGGGTATTTATAGGCCTCTAGAGGATTCAAATTTGGGCTCTAAATTTGAATTCTCGTTGGGTTCCCGATGCTGGTGGTGCCATCGCCTGTCAGTGTCAGACGCTGACAGTGCCAGGCAGTGCCACCGCCCAACTCTCGGGCACTGGTCGGTGCCACCGCCCAGCTCTCGGGTGCTGGGCGGGGCAACCGCCCAGTCTGGCAGTGCCACCGCCAGACCCTTCGGTTCACTTGTTTGGGCTTCAAATTTTGCCCAAATCAAGTCTAATTTTGGGCCCAATTGGCCCCTAACCAGGATATAGGATTATCTCTTAATCCTAATCCTAATTACAAGTGAACTACATAACAAAACACATCCTAAGCAATTTTTCAACCGCGAACGTCGAGTCTTGTTCCGGCGAGCTTTTCGACGAACTTCTTCCGATGGGCTCCCGCAAGCTCCCGAACTTGTGATGACTTTAATGAGTAGCCGAGCCTTCTCGGTGATCTCCGTGAACCTTCGACGATCTCTTCGGCGAACTTCCGAAAATTCTGACAAGTTCCCGATTTCTTCTCGGTTGGTTCCGGCAGCATCTCCGACGATTCTTCGGACTCTTAAACGTCCATCGAACTTGACTCCGATATCCTTGCTTTGTGTTTTCTGGTTATCGAAGTTAATCTTGCACACTTAACTCAATAATATGGATTAGATCAATTAACCCATCAATTGATTTTATCATCAAAATCCGAGATTCAACAATCTCCCCCTTTTTGATGATGACAATCAATTGATGACGGAGTTAAACATAACTCCCCCTATCTATATGCCATATTATGAGAAGATAAAAACACTTGAATTCCATCCCATTGAATTCAAGCATAAACCGATAAGTTCTAACCGTATAACTTATCGTTATTCTCATTAAGCATAATGTAAATACGAAACTTTGATGAAAATCTTTTTCAAGTTGAAAGATAAGAGACAAATTTTACTACGATAGGAGATAAAGATTTTCAATATGAATTTCATGATATACATGTTAGACATGCTTTCAATATGATCAATCGATCTTGCGATATTCTCAAAGATTTTGCAAGGCATATAAGACATTCATCGATCGATCAATTTTCTCAAAGATTTTGCAAGGCATATTCTCAAAGATTTTGGAAAGCTTTAGCAATTCATATAAGTCATGCTATTAAAATGATACAAGTCATCACTTTTCTCCCCCTTTGTCATCAACAAAAAGGGAATGAGACTTGAAGCACATAGTTTGTCATACAAAGATTTTATCATTCAAAATTAAGTATGCTAAAATATTTACGCAGAGTTCATCTTAAATGAAAATTCAGCATTCATCCATATTATCAAATCACTTCGTTCTATAAGTAACAAAAGTTGTAGATGTACAAGGAAGAGATTGGGATAAGACAAAAAAATGTTTCAAGTAGTAACTCCAATAAGTCAAGATCATAATTCGAATACAAATTCATTCAAATTCAATTCGTCAACTTAAAACTCATAATCAAGCCATCAAAATCAATTACAAGATTCAAAATATCATAAAATCATTAATCTTGATCAGATGGGAGCGGTGTTTGACTCAAGATAGGATAAGAAAATTTAACATGTCATTAGAATCGAAAGAGAAGGATCAGTTCACCAAGGAACGGAGAGAGAATGAAAAACATTACGGAAAATCCATTCAAACAAGTTTATTGTTTAGGGACAATTTAACATACCTAATTCCCTTCTAATGAATTCAAATTGGTCTTCATTCAAGGCTTTTGTAAATATATCTGCTAATTGATGCTTTGTGTCAATGAATTCTAGAACAACATCATTGTTAAGGACATGATCACGTATGAAATGATGCCTAACGTCGATGTGCTTAGTTCTAGAGTGCTGAATTGGATTTTTAGTAAGACATATAGCACTAGTATTATCACATTTTATGGGAATGTTTTTAAAGTGAATTCCATAGTCTTCTAATGTATTTTTCATCCAAACAACTTGTGCACAGCATGCACTTGCAGCAATGTATTCGGCTTCCGTCGTAGATAGTGCAACTTAATTTTGTTTCTTGGAAGTCCAAGAAACAAGTGCATGTCCTAAAAATTGGCATGTTCCGGATGTACTTTTTCTATCTATCCTGCATCCACCAAAATCGGCATCTACATAAGCTATTAAATCGAATTTTTCAGATTTTGGATACCACAGTCCTAGATTTGGAGTTCCTTTAAGATATCTAAATATTCTTTTAACACTTTTAAGATGAGATAATTTAGGATTTGATTGAAACCTAGTGCAAAGTCCTACACTAAACATAATATCCGGTCTAGTCGTGGTAAGGTAGAGTAGACTACCAATCATTCCCCTATATACTTTTTGATCAAAATTTTTACTATTTTCATCCATATCTAACTTAGTCATAGTACTCATAGGGGTGTTTATTGCTTTTGAATTATCCATGTTAAATCGTTTTAACAATTCTAATGTATATTTAGATTGGTTAAGAAATATACCATCCCTAAGTTGTTTGATTTGTAATCCTAAAAAGAAGGTTAATTCACCCATTAAACTCATTTCAAATTCATGACTCATACATTTGGCAAATGATTCACATAGTGATTCATCCGAAGAGCCAAAAATAATATCGTCAATATAAATTTGCACAATAAGAAAATTATTTTTAAAATGTTTAATAAACAATGTAGTATCAACCTTGCCTTTGGTAAAATTATTTAAAATAAGAAAGGAACTAAGCCTTTCATACCAAGCTCTAGGAGCTTGTTTCAAGCCATAGAGAGCCTTAGTCAATTTGAATACATGATTAGGAAGAAGAGAATTTTCAAATCTGGGAGGTTGTTCGACATATACTTTTTCGGAAATAAAACCATTCAAGAAAACACTTTTGACATCCATTTGAAATAGTTTAAAATTATTACTACTAGCATAGGCAAGGAGCATCCTTATGGCTTCTAATCGATCCACGGGAGCGAAGGTTTCTTCATAATCGATACCTTCTTCTTAGTTGAAACCTTTGGCCACTAATCTAGCCTTGTTTCTAACCACGATACCATTTTCGTCTTACTTGTTTCTAAAGACTCATTTAGTACCAATGACTAAATGGTCACTAGGTCTAGGAACAATCTTCCATACCTTATTTCTCTCAAATTGATTCAATTCCTCTTGCATTGCGATAACCCAAAAATCATCTTTTATGGCCTCGTCAATGTATTTAGGTTCGATTTGAGAAAGAAAGGCGGCGTTGGCACAAAAATTCTTAAATGAGGAACGAGTTTGAACCCCTTTTGATGTATCCCCTATAATTAGCTCCTTTAGATGAGCTTCTATATACTTCCATTCCTTAGGTAAGGAAATTTCGGAAGAAGGTGCATCCAAGTTGCTATTTTGAGGAGGGGGTTCATTTAAATTCAAATTATCAAAACCAAGATCATCATCAAAATCATTTTTCTTTAAATTTGAAACTTCATTAAAAACTACATGAATAGACTCTTCTATTACTAAGGTTCTTTTGTTGAAAACCCGAAAAACCTTAGAAACGGAAGAGTAACCAAGAAAGATGCCTTCATCGGATTTAGCATCAAATTTTTCTAAGGCATCCCTTTCATTTAAAATAAAGCATTTACAACCGAAAACTTTAAAATAGGAAATATTTGGTTTTTTGTTATTCCATAATTCATAGGGAGTTTTTGATAAGGATGATCTTATTAGGACTCTATTCATGATGTAGCAAGTTGTATTTACGGCTTCGGCCCAAAAATACTTAGGTAAACTATGTTCATTTAACATAGTTCTTGCCATTTCTTGTAGGTTTCTATTTTTTCTTTCAACTACTCCATTTTGTTGGGGATTCCTCGGAGTGGAGAAGTTGTGATTGTATCCATTAACTTCACAAAAATTTTGAAAGTCACGGTTTTGAAATTCGCCACCGTGATCACTCCGAATTGATGAAATCATGAAACCTTTTTCATTTTGAGTGAGTTTACAAAATCTAGAGAAACACTTGAAACAATCACTTTTGTGAGCTAAGAAATAGGTCCAAGTGTATCTAGTATAGTCATCCACAATTACAAATGCATATTTGCTTCCTCCTAGACTTGTCGTATCAATTGGTCCAAATAAGTCCAAATGAATCAATTGTAATGGTCTAGTGGTGCTAATTTGAGTTTTTGATTTGAAACTAGTTTTTATTTGTTTACCTAGTTGACATGCATCGCATACTTTGTCCTTAATAAACTTTATATTTAGAATTCCTCGCACTAATTCTCTAGATGAGATCTTAGATATTATTTCATGCTTGCATGGCCTAGTCTCCTATGCCAAAGCCAAGCATCATCATTTAAAGCAGAGAAGCACATTTCATTACTTAGTTCATCAAGGTTGATGGTGTAGATATTATTTTGTTTTAATGCAATCATAGTCATGTTATGGTTTGGTTTTTCAATAATACATACATTTGATTCAAATCTAACGATATAACCTTTATCGCATAATTGACTAACACTCAAGAGATTATTATTCAATCCATCAACTAGTAAGACATCATCAATAGAAAATTTTAATTTGTTACCTATGGTTCCCTTGCCAATGATTTTCCCTTGGTTGTTGTCTCCGAAGGTGACATACCCTTCTTCTTTGCTAGTGAGCATAGAGAAATGAGATGGATCTCCAGTCATATGTCTTGAGCATCCACTATCTAGATACCATCTCTTGCTCCTAGCTTGTGATGGTGTATGTTTCTACAAGAAGGGATTATTTTTAGGTACCCATTTTCTTTTGGGTGCCTTAAAAACTTGTTCATCATATTGCATAGAATTGATCATGGTTCCTTTAGGAACCCAATTTAGTTTGTTCGGACTAATTTTCTTGAATGGACATTTATAAGTTTTATGTCCATATTTGCAACAAAAGTTGCAATGGCTTTGGTGCCGAACATGTAAGACGGGGCCTTTAATGAAGGTGGTTGGATTTTGGTGAGGACTTCTCACAAATCCGATTCCACTTCTTTTAGGAACGTGACCCTTATTTGTAAGGATCATATTCAAAGATTTGCTACCAACCTCGAATTTCTTCAAGGTGTCCTTAAGTAGCAATTTCTCCTTTTGGAGAGATTCTAGATCATGGCATTTTATACATGGAGCTAAACTATCATAATATTCAATTTTTAATTTATTGATATCACAAGTGAGACTATCATGCTCCTTTTTTAGTAATTTATATTTTCTACTAATTGTCTTACATTCATCAAATAACTAATGGAAAGCATTTAATAATTAATGATAAGGTAAATCTACATTAATTAAATCCGTTACCTCTTCTCCGATGGCCATTAGGGTGTAATGAGCAACTTGCTCAGTGTTGGACTCCTCTTCTTCGGATGCGCTTGAATCATCCCACGTTCTTGTAGTGTCCCGGTTTTTTGCATTCATAGCAAATCACTTGGTCCTTCTTTTGTTCAAATTTATTTTTTGTATTATTTTTAAATTTGTTCTTCCTTAAATATTTTTTAAATTTTTGAGTCAAAAGTGCAATGTCATTGTCACTGTCCTCATCACTTGATGTTCCTTTCAAGTGGTCTTCTTGTGATTTGAGTGCCATATCCTTCCTGTTCTTTGGAAGGGGGTTCTCGAGCTCATCATGAGCTTGACATGTCATTTCGTAGGTCATTAGAGACCCAATGAGTTCTTCAAGAGGGAATGTTTTAAGGTCTTTGGCCTCTTGAATGGCCGTAACTTTTGGATCCCAACTTTCAGGGAGGGATCTTAAGATTTTAGTTACTAGTTCAAAGTTAGTAAAATCTTTACCAAGAGCTTTGAGTCCATTGATAACATCCGTAAACCGGGTGTACATGTCTCCGATGGACTCACTTGGTTTCATTCGAAAAAGTTCGTAAGAGTGCACAAGGATGTTGATTTTGGACTCTTTCACTCGGCTAGTGCTTTCATGAGTGACCTCAAGAGTTCTCCATATATCAAAAGCTGAATCACAAATTGAAACACGTTTAAATTCATTTTTGTCTAGTGCACAAAACAAGACATTCATAGCCTTTGCATTTAAAGCAAAAACCTTCTTCTCCAATTCATTCCATTCGCTTATCGGAAGAGAAGATTTTTGAAATCCGTTTTCAACAATAGTCCAAAGCTCGAAATCCATAGAAATGAGGAAGATCCTCATCCGAGTCTTCCAATACGTGTAATCCGACCCATTAAACATAGGTGGATGTGTGATAGAGTGTCCCTCATGCATGCCGGAATAAGCCATCTCTCTTGGGTATTAAACCAAATATGAGAGTGAGCCTTGCTCTGATACCAATTGTTAGGATCGGAGCGGCACTAAGAGGGGGGGGTGAATTAGTGCAACGGATTAAAATGTTGATTTCAACAAATCTTTTCGTACGATAAAAATCGGAATCGGAAGTGCTTAACTTGAAAGCATATTTGCAAAGTTGTGCAGCAAAGGTAATGATGAAATAAAGCAAGTAAAAAGGTTTGTAGTAATGTAAATAGCAGTAATGAAATGCAAACCAGAGATTACGTCGTTTTTGAAGTGGTTCGATCAAGTGACCTACATCCACTTGCGAGGCCCCTCTTCGATGAGGCTCCCACCTTCCACTAGCAAATCTCTTGAAAGGGGAGGGTGAATACCCCTCTTATAACTCTTTTACAAGCAGTTCACTCTCTTATAGATTTTCAGCAAGAAAGAAGGAGGTGAACTCTAGCAAATTGAAAACAAGACTAGCTAAGACTTTTCTAAGGCTTTCTCTTAAACAATTGCCACTCAAAAAGTTGTAATCTCAGCTGAGATTTGAGGGGTATTTATAGGCCTCAAGAGGATTCAAATTTGGGCTCCAAATTTGAATTCTCATTAGGTTCCCGATACTAGCGGTGCCACCGCCTGTCAGTGTCAGACGTTGATAGTGCTGGGCGGTGCCACCACGCAGCTCTCGGGCACTAGGCGGTGCCACCGCCCAGCCCAAGCAGTGCCACCACCCAGCTCTTGGGTGCTGGGTGGTGCAACCGCCCAGTCTGGCAGTGCCACCGCCAGACCCTTCGGTTCACTTGTTTGGGCTTCAAATTTTGCCCAAATCAAGTCTAATTTTGGGCCCAGTTAGCCCCTAACCAGGATATAGGATTATCTCTTAATCCTAATCCTAATTACAAGTGAACTACATAACAAAACACATCCTAAGCAATTTTTCAACCTCGAACGTCGAGTCTTGTTCCGGCGAGCTTTCCGACGAACTTCTTCCGACGGGCTCCCAGCAAGCTCCCGAACTTGTGATGACTTTAATGAGTAGCCGAGCCTTCTTGGTGATCTCCGTGAACCTCCGACGATCTCTTCGGCGAACTTCCGAAAATTCCGATAGGTTCCCGATTTCTTCTCGGTTGGTTCTGGTAGCATCTCCGACGATTCTTCGGACTCTTAAAGGTCCATCGTACTTGACTCCGGTATCCTTGCTTTGTGTTTTCTGGTTATCGTAGTTAATCTTGCACACTTAACTCAATAATATGGATTAGATCAATTAACCCATCAATTGATTTTATCATCAAAATCTGAGATTCAACAACCATGTCCTTAGGTCACCGATGACATCACTATGTCGTAAGCAAGATAGCGAATCGCGATATAGGTGAGTCTCATGGGACTCGACCAACTCAACCTACACTGGGAATCGGTTCCTACTTATAACGATGGAAGGCCACGTGGGTCAATCTAATTGCCTCACGTTCACCGACTTAATATTATCGAGACAGATGTTTCTATGATTTGGTCTCCTAATATGACATGTCACACATATACATATTTAATATATATCTACAACGCATGCAAATATATATACATATCTAGTATATGTATAAGCAATCACATCAGATGATCATGGGCCACAACCTAATATGATTAGGCCCGAGCCAGTAGGCCTAATTACTTACATCAAGATCTATGTGTGCAACGGTGCATCTCCATGCCCTGTGATCGTCCATCTCGTCTTCGTCGGTTCCGTCGACATCTCGATGCATCTTCATGCATCGCGATCATCCGTCTCGTGGGTCCCGCTATCGTATCCGCGCTCCCGTTGCGCCTCCTCAGGTGATTACAACTTAATCATAGGCACGCAGGCCCAACAATAAACGAGAAATATAATGGAGGCTCGCAGACCCCAATAATAATAATCATAAGTACACACATCACACGGTCCATTATCATCCGTCCACACATCATACATCACATGTATAAATAATCATCATCAAGTAGGACTACTAGATAATGATAAAAATAATAATCAACTAAACATTTTAATTAATTATTATTTTATGAAATTAGGGACATATAAGGAATTTTAAAATTCATAGGGGTATTTTCATAATTTGGACAAAAGATAGAAACTGAAATTTCTCAAATTCACAAGGGCAAAACTATCTTTTTGCCCAAAAACCCTAAGCCCCTCTCCCTCTTCCCTGCTGCTACTGTCGGTGGCGGTAGGTTCAACGGGGTCGGGGCGCCGCCCTAGCAGGTGGGCGGCCCCATGGGTAGCGCTGCCCCCGCGGGCGGCGCTGCCTCGGCGGGCGGGCGCCCCTGTGGGCGCCGCCTCTTCCGCGGGCGGTTCTACCCGTGAGGCAGTGCCCGTAGGTAGTTCTGCCTCGCCGGTGGTTTTGCCCACGGGAGCAGCGGCCATAGGCGCCGTTATCCTACGACGCATCACCCCGCGTGAGCAACGGTCGCAAGCGCCGCTGCCCTATGGCACGTCACCCCGTGTGAGCAACGACCGCAGGCACCGCTGCCCTGCGGCACCTCTGCCCACTAGCTGCCAGCCCCGCCGGCCACAAGCCTATTATAGGCACAACACTTGCACATGCACCGGCGTTGTGCTGCTTGGCTGCAACTGCCACTACAGGTGGCTATAGGCACGTAGATCGAGGGCAGCAACTATTGCTGCCCTTCCTTATTTTTGTGTCAACGATTTTGATGTCAAAATTCTTCCTAAACAAAACACATGCAGTTCAAAACCAATCATTCGCACGAACAACCTAGCTTTGATACCACTATTGGGAAATCTTAGTGGCAACATCACATGTGCAACGGAAGAACAAGAAAATAAAATCCCTGATTCCCAAAGAGATGTTTATCGTGGTGCGAAGATTGGTGTGCAAAATCCGCGAAACATAAAACTGCGTATAGAGTAGATTGTGTTACCTAAGGAGATCGTATATCCTTGTTTCCTTACAGATCTTTAGGAGAGGGTGAAGGAGGTCAAGCGTCCTCCTCTCTAGCGGTTATACACACAGCAGGGCTGCGAGGACGCTCCTCAAAACTCCAGGCTTGCTCTGAGGTGGAGAGGGGGAGGAGAATAGGAGAGGCAAGCAAAGGCTCTAGCCTATGAGGCTCTGAATCCCTCCTATTTATAGAGGTCCCTTGTTAAACCATAATGGGTCCTTCTCTAGTGGGTATTGGATCTGCATCCAATAAGAAAAGGGCTCCGTCGGATATCTCAGATCCGAACCTCTACTTATCGCAATGCCTACCATATTTGTGTGACCATCTAGGCCCAATATCGAGTTGGCCGTAAGTCATACCTGTCAGAACTCCTTCTAACTTAGTGAATTATTATCTCTGTAATAATTCACTCGACTCATCGACTACGGGCGTGTTGAATCTCGGATTTTGATGATAAAATCAATTGATGGGTTAATTGATCTAATCCATATTATTGAGTTAAGTGTGCAGGATTAACTACGATAACCAGAAAACACAAAGCAAAGATACCGGAGTCAAGTTCGATGGACGTTTAAGAGTCCGAAGAATCGTCGGAGATGCTGCCAGAACCAACCGAGAAGAAATCGGGAACCTGTCGGAATTTATGGAAGTTCGCCGAAGAGATCGTCGAAGGTTCCCGGAGATCACCGAGAAGGCTCGGCTACTCATTAAAGTCATCACAAGTTCGGGAGCTTACTGGGAGCCCGTCGGAAGAAGTTTGTTGGAAAGCTCACTAGAACAAGACTCGACGTTCGCGGTTGAAAAATTGCTTAGGATGTGTTTTGTTATGTAGTTCACTTATAATTAGGATTAGGATTAAGAGATAATCCTAAATCCTGGTTAGGGGCCAACTGTGCCCAAAATTAGACTTGGTTTAGGGCAAAATTTGAAGCCCAAACAAGTGAACCAAAGGGTCTGGCTGTGGCACTGCCAGACTTGGCGGTTGCATCGCCCAACACCCGAGAGCTGGGCGGTGGCACCGCCCAATGCCCGAGAGCTAGGCGGTGGCACCGCCCAGCACTGTCAATGTCTGACACTGACAGGCGGTGGCACCACCACTGACAGGTGGTGGCACCGCCAGCATCGGGAACCCAACGAGAATTCAAATTTGGAGCCCAAATTTGAATCCTCTTGAGGCCTATAAATACCCCTCAAATCTCAGCTGAGATTACAACTTTTTGAGCAGCAATTGTTTAAGAGAAAGGCCTTAGAAAAGTCTTAGCTAGTCTTGTTTTCAATTTGCTAGTGTTCACCTCCTTCTTTCTTGCCGAAAATCTGTAAGAGAGTGAACCGCTTGTAAAAGAGTTGTAAGAGGGGTATTCACCCTTCCCTTTCAAGAGAATTGCTAGTGGAAGGTGGGAGCCTCATCGAAGAGGGGCCTCGCAAGTTGATGTAGGTCACTTGACCGAACCACTTCAAAAACGGCGTAATCTCTGGTTTGCATTTCATTACTGCTATTTACATTACTGCAAACCTTCTTACTTGCTTTATTTCATCATTACCTTTGCTGCATAACTTTGCGAATACGCCTTCAAGTTAAGCACTTCCGATTCCGATTTTTATCGTACGAAAAGATTTGTTGAAATCAACGTTTTAATCCGCTGCACTAATTCACCCCTCCCTCTTAGTGCCGCTCCGATCCTAATAATTGGTATCAGAGCAAGGCTCACTCTCATATTTGGTTTAATACCCAAGAGAGATGGCTTACTCCGGCATGCATGAGGGACACTCTATCACACGTCCACCTATGTTTAATGGGTCGGATTACACATATTGGAAGACTCGGATGAGGATCTTCCTTATTTCTATGGATTTAGAGCTTTGGACTATTGTTGAAAACATATTTCAAAAATCTTCTCTTCCGATGAGCGAATGGAATGAATCGGAGAAGAAGGTTTTTGCTTTAAATGCAAAGGCTATGAATGCCTTGTTTCGTGCACTAGACAAAAATGAATTTAATCGTGTTTCAATTTGTGATTTGGCTTTTGATATTTGGAGAACTCTTGAGGTTACTCATGAAGGCACTAGCCGAGTGAAAGAGTCCAAAATCAACATCCTTGTGCACTCTTACGAACTTTTTCGAATGAAACCAAGTGAGTCCATCGGAGATTACCCTGTTTCGGTCACTAAGGGGGCAGAGCAAGGGGGACTGGCGGTGGTCGTTCTCGCCCGAGCCAGGGGGAGCGGCGGCTAGGAGGTGACCAGCGGTCGCTGCACGGTGGCTGGTAGTGGTGGTGGGTCGGTTGGAAGGCGACGGCGCTCGAGTTGTGGCTACGATCGACGAGAGGCTGCAGTAACAGAGGAAGCTCTATTTCTGCAACCGCTGCAAGGAGGGGCTACGGCAACCGGCGGCTGTGGCTGCGGTGCCGGCGATCCTTCTCGCTCGAGCGAGATGGGGACACGAGGAGAAGAGGTCACTGGCCAAGTGATCGAGCAGCAGCGATGCAGCTGGGAAAAGTGGTGGTGACGCGGCTGGGAACAAGGGCAATCCGTGAGTTGCCCTATTTCGGTTGCCGCAAGGAGGGCGACTATCGGCAGCTACAGCTGCGACCTAAGGGGAGGTGGGTGGCGGTGGAGAGGCAACGGTGGTGGCACGGCTAGGAGCAGCGTCACCAATGATCGCCGAGGAGGAGAGGTCGAGCGGCTGCGCTGCGATGCAAGGGGAGGCGGGCGGCGGTAGTAGGGCTGGGATGGACGCTGGCAGCGATGAGTGGGTTGGCCGGGGAACAGCGGCGGTGGTGGTCATTGGCCGGGAAGCGGGGCGATGGTGGGCGCTGGTCGGGGAGCAACAACGGCGAGTGGACTGGCCGGAAGCAGGGGACGCAAGGGTGGCTGTGGCTTCTTCTTCCTCTCGTGTTTCTTCTTTTCTTTTTTTTTTTTTGAACGAGATGGGGCAGCGAGGAGGTCGAGCAGTGGTTGAGCGATGGTCAAAGGTCGCTGGTCGGGGAAACAGTGACAACGGTGAAGAAAGAGTTGCCTTGTAGTGGTGGTGGGGAAGAAGGGAAGCAAGGCTGCGACGGGCTACGCCAAGGATCGTTGCTTTGATACCAAATGATAAGACCCCAAAGGTCTTATCATCGCTTTCATACCAAATGATAAGACCTTAAAGTCTTATTGTAAAAAAGAAGAAGAGAAAGGGGATGATCACTTCGAGGGGATCAGCCTCCTTGATCGCTTCGAGAGAATCGACCTCCTAGGGTTTGTCAAAAGACATAATAGTATTTTTCATAAATAACTAAAAAAAAGCAGTTATATCCATATTTATAGAATTCCACCAATAGTCCATCAGGACTTGAACTCTAATAATAAATAAATATTAAATAAACCTCTACTTGACTTTAACTGAACCAAACCGATTCAATAAACAACTAGACTAAACAGACTCAATAAACATTATTCAAAAGCTCAGAAAAAGGTTCCTAACAAAATCGAGTTTTAGAGTGGTTCGGTCAACGTGACCTACATCCACTTTCTGTTTCCTCCTCCAACGAGGTCACCGGGGTCGACTAAAGGCCTTCTTTCAATAGACGAAGGCCAACCACCTTTTACAGTTTTTCTCCTTTTACTGGGCTTAGGAGACAACCCTTAGAAGTTTCACTCCTCTCTTCAATGATCTCAACACTTAGACAGGAAGGAGGAGAACTCATGCACTTTTACAACTCTTTAACACTTCAAAGACATAAGAATATATCAAGTTTTCATGCACTTTTATGTAGAAAAGGGTGTGATATTTATACACCACAATGACATTCAAAAATGGAGTTAAGAAGTGTCTCAACCCAGTTTTTTAGGGTACTAGCGGTACCACCACCATTACTACCGCTTGACAAAGCTCGATGATCGAGCTCTAGCGGTACCTATAGGGAAATCCTTGGGGGCGACATCATATGTGCAGCGGAAGAACAAGAAAAACAAAATCCTTGATTCCCAAAGATATGTTCGTCGTCGTGCGACGATTGGTACGCAAAAATCCGCGAAACATGAAACTGCGGATAGAGTAGATTGTGTTACCTAGGGAGATCGTATATCCATGTTTCCTTGCAGATCCTTAGGAGAGGGTGAAGGAGGTCAAGCGTCCTCCTCTCTAGCGGTGATCCACACAGCAGGGTTGCGACGACGCTCCTCAAAACTCTAGACCTACTCTGAGGTGGAGATGGAGAGAAGAATACGAAAAGACAAGCAAAGACCCTAGCCTATGAGGCTGTGAATCCCTCCTATTTATAGAGATCCCGTGTCAAACCCTAATGGGTCCTTCCCTAGTGGGTATTGGATCTGCATCCAATAAGACAAGGGCTCTGTCGGATATCTCATATCCGAACCTCTACTCATCGTAATGCCTACCATATGTGTGTGACCCTCTAAGCCCAATATCGAGCTGGCCGTGAGTCATACCTGTCAGAACTCCTTCTAACTCAGTGAATTATTATCTCTGTAATAATTTACTCGACTCATCGACTATGGACGAACTAGGCCACTACGCCGTAGTCCCCAGACGATACAGGGGAATCCAATCCATTGGACCTGTCTATCCTCAGTTACCATGTACCTATAGTCCCTCATCCATCTAATATCCCAGAGACCGTATATCGAGCATGGTGTTGTCAGACCCATACGGTTTCTACTCGAGTCTCGCTCTAATCGGATTCTCCCGGAGAACTCTTTCTCTCTCAACTCGAATGACCCTGGCCAGGGATTTGTCTGAGCAAGAACACATGGGATATTCCTCTCATGACGCCGAGAGTGGATGATCCTCTATCGACACTCAATAGCCCTCGTAAGGTCGACTACCTCTCCCAATGACCAGTTGTACTAGATCTGGGACAGCCAAACCTATAAGTCTGGTATCAAAGAGTGGAGCACTCATACAGGACATCCTTGGTGTCTCAAGTCTAAGGACCAGATACACCACTAGGACTACGGAATCGCTGTCTGACAATAAGGCATCATCAACTATCCAGCATTCCGTAAGCGGATCAATCAGTGAACTCATTCTCCAATGAGCACTTGTATTGCATCCCTAGTGTCCCTACACGAGCAGCTATGAGACCAGCTGCATCCATCATATGGACGGGTATACAGCACACCAGTCTATCCGGTTATCACAATGTCCCTCTCGAGTAACCTATGACCGGGATTATTTAGGATATGTGTTTAAAGGTGAATCGATCTCATTATCGTGATCTCATCACGATCCGATTCCCATTGCACAAATCCAAGGACATCACAATATATATATGCATTTATGCAATAGTTATAAAGTGATATACGCCAAAATATAATAAGCAAAAAGATTCTGTATCAAGTCACACGTGCCATCACTCATGTGATTGGCTTGCTAGGCACCTTTGACTAGCAATCTCCCACTTGACCTAAAGCCAATCACCTATGTGTCTGATCCCCATCAGACCCCTATGACGCTCAAAGACAAAATGAGACAACGGCTTTGTCAGTGGATCTGCAATGTTATCTTCGGATGGAACTCTTTCCACTGCTACATCTCCTCGGGTCACGATCTCTCTGATAAGGTGGAACCTCCTAAGAAAATGCTTAGATTTCTGATGAGACCTAGGTTCCTTCGCTTGAGCAATTGCCCCGTTGTTGTTGTCGCAATATAGGAGATCGCACTTCGCCATTCGCAAGACGACTCCCAAATCTGTGATGAACTTCTTCAACCGACTCCCTCCTTTGCTGCATCGATCGACAAAGAATGTACTCCTCGTGGTCGAAGTCGGCGGGTATCTTGCTTGGAACTCTTCCAAAGACACTGCTTGCTCCTCCATTCAAGGTGTACACATACCACTGAATTCGACTTGCTATCATCGACATCGACTGAAAACTTGAGTCGGTGTAGCCTTCAACCTTAAGGCTATTACCTCCATATACTAGTAAAAGATCCTTAGTCCTTCTCAAGTACTTAAGGATACACTTTCTTGCTTTCCAGTCTCCAAGCCCGGATCCGCTTTGATACCGCCTTTCAGTGACACTTAGAGCATGCGCTATATCGGGCCTAGTACATAGCATGGCATACATGATAGACCCTATTGCTTTGAGGCATAAGGTATCATATCCATGTTCGCCCTTTCTTCGAGTCTTTGGGGACATATTAGGTAGAAAGCGATATCCCATGTCTCATCGGTATGAGACCTCTCTTGGAATTTTCCATGCCAAACCTTTTGACAATAGTTTCTATGTACCTGGATTTTGGACAAGCCAAGCATCCTCTTGGATCTATCTCTATAGATTCTAATCCCCAAGATATAAGATGCTTCCCCTAAGTCCTTCATGGAGAAGTGTCTAGATAACCAAGCCTTTACTGTGGATAGCATTCCTATGTCATTCCCAATGATGAGGATGTCATCCACATATAACACCAAAAAGGTGATAGCGCTCCCACTTACCTTTCTGTATACACAAGGCTCATCTTCATTCTTAATTGAAAGTCATAAGATCTGATTGCCTCATCAAATCTTATGTTCCAACTTCTGGAAGCTTGCTTTTAGTCCATAAATGGATCTAAGCAACCTACACACCTTATCTCAGGCAGTTCTTGGACACGAATCCCTCGGGTTGCATCATATACACCTCCTCCTCGAGGTTCCCGTTGAGGAATGCGGTTTTCACATCCATCCGCCGGATCTCATAATCATAGTGTGCTGCAATAGCCAATAGAATTCTGATGGATTTTAGCATTACTACGGGGTGAGAAAGTTTCATCAAGTAGTCAACACCTTGCCTTTGGACGATACCCCTAGCCACTAGCCTTGCTTTATAGGTCTCTACCTTTCCATCTACTCCCATCTTTTTCTTAAAGATCCACTTGCAAACCGATGGGTATAATACCTTCCGCATCAACTAGGTTCCAAACCTTATTGGAGTACATAGAATCCATCTCGAATTCATGGCTTCTTTCCACTTCCCGAGTCTATACTCATAATAGCCTCCTCCTCGTGGGTCCGAGGATCAATATCCTCTACATCCTCTGCTCTAATATGTCCTACATATCTCTCGGGAGGATGGGATACTCTATCGGACCTGCAAAGAAGTTGATACTTGTGTATTAGGTACCCCAACGGACTTCGGTCAGAGTGGTGCTTGAGCTTGGTTCTCCAACTTCGCTCAATTCTATCATTCTCCCACTGTTTCCGTCAAGAATGTGTTCCTTCTCAAGGAACACTGCTCTCTTAGCTACAAAGACCTTTTGGTCCTCGAGATGATAGAAATAATACCCACAAGTTTCCTTGGGGTATCCCACAAATTTGCATCGCTCTGTCCTTGATTCTAACTTATTGGGGTTATGTCTTCTAACATGGGCAGGGCAGCCCCAGATCTTAACAACCTTAAGATCAAGCTTCTTCCCTTTCTATATCTCATATGGTGTAGACACTACCTGACTTAGTTGGAACTCTGTTGAGGAAGGTAAGTCATGGGTTTCTAGGGCATATCCCCAGAATGAGATGGGTAGGTCAACAAACTCATCATGGACCGTACCATATCTAATAATGTACGATTTCTCCTTTCGGAGACACCATTGAGCTGAGGTGTATAAGGAGGTGTCCATTGGGATAATATCCCATGGTCCTTGAGGAACCGAGTAAACTCTCAGTGCCAAAGTATTCACCTCCTCGATCTGATCAAGAGTTTTGATACTCTTTCTAGTCTGGTTCTCCACCTCATTCTTATACTCTCGAATTTCTCAAAGGCCTCGGACTTGTACTTCATTAAGTACACATATCCATACCTTGAGAAATCATTAGTAAATGTAATGAAGTAGGAGTAACCTCCAATGGCATGAGTTGACATGGGTCCACATACATCACTATGTATGAGTTCCAACAACTCATTGGCTCTCTCTCGATTCTACTAAATGGAGATTTGGTCGGTTTTTCCACGAATGCAAGGCTCACAAGTCGATATGACACATAGTCGAATGGATCTAGATATCCATCATTTAGCAACTTTTGAATCCTTCTTTCATGGATGTGACCTAGCCGACAATGCCACAGGTATGCACTGTTCAACTCATCTCGTTTCCTTTTGGACACATTTACATTCATGATATGTGGAGTGGTGTCTAACATAAATAAACCATTATGTAATGTTCCTTTCGTGATGATCTTATCATCTAATAATATCGAACAACCATTGTTCTCAAAAACAAATTTATATCCACTAACTGTTAAACATGAAATGGAGATAATGTTTTTGATAATAGAAGAAACAAAATAACATGCATCTAATGCAATAAAAGCTCCACTAGGCGGATGTAGGGCGACCTGCTCCAATAGCTAATACAGACAACTTTCGGCTCCATTACCCATCTTGAGGTCCATCTCGCCTCTCTGTAGTCTCCTAGGCCTTGCCGAGCCTGCAACGAATTGCATATATGATAAGCACTACCGTATCCAATACCCATGTGTTATCATAAGAGTCTGACAAATGGAGACTGATCATGAATGTACCTGAATCTTCATCAAGCTTTTGTTTCGCCCTTTCTACAAGGTACTCTTTGCAGTTTCTCTTCCAATGCCCATCTTTACCATAGTGGAAGCACTGGCCTTTGTCCTTTGCTGGGTCTTTCTTAACATCCTTTGCTTTACCTTGTTTGCCCTTGCCCTTTCCTTCTTAAGGGACCTTTCTTTTCCTTTTTCTTTCTCGGTCTCACCAAATGTAGAGAACTGGCTTCTCTTTCTTAATAGTACTCTCTGCCTCCCTCAACATATTGAGGAGCTCTGGGAGAGTCACCTCAAGCTTGTTTATATTAAAATTCATTATGAACTGTGAAAAGGAATCTGGTAGGGACCAAAGCACAATGTCCACACACAAGTTATCCTCTAGGACCATTCCTAAACCCGTGAGTTTCTCTATCCACTCAATCATCTTTAGGACATGGTTCTGAACCAGGTGTCCCCTCAGTCATCCTAGCGGAAAAGGCTCTTGGATATCTCATATCGTTGAGTCCTTCCCTGTTCCTCAAACAATTTTTCGACATGTAGGAGAATGGATCTGCATCTATCTTTTCATGTTGTCTCTGTAACTCTCGAGTCATAGAGCCCAACATATAGCACCAGAAGCAAGAGGAGTCATCAATGTACTTCACGTGCGAGCAATCTCATCCTCGCTTGCCCTTCTTCGGGCGTAGGCATCATCAGATCAAGGACGTATACCACGATTTTCTCCGCTGTGAGAACAATTCTCAAGTTACGGAGCCAATCCATATAATTTGGACCATAAAGGCGGTTGACATCAAGTATGCCACGTAAAGGGATTTGAAAGCGACATTTTCTGAAAATAAAGATGTAGTAGAAATGAATAACATGCAGATTTTGCAATAAATAAACTATCAAGATATGGACTTCTATCTTAATATGCCCCACTATTTTACTAACGAGTCACGCGACACCCTCGAAGATTTGAAACGGAAGTCTCCAGCAGACTTCTAGTGGGGATCAGGATCCAATCAGCGTCTTAGTGTAACCTCGAGGGACTCGACCAATCACACTAAGCCTAAAAGGTAGGCAACTCTTGCCGATCACAACTCTTTGTGATTCCTGTCCTGTTCGGCCTCCGAATCACCATGGCCTCGAGGGACTCGACCAACCATGATGCTCGGTTAAGTCAACACCTTCGTTACAAGATGAGTCTGATTTGATGATATACCCTCGAGGGACTCGACCAAGCATACCATGTCCTCAGGTCACCGGTGATATCTTTATGTCGTAAGCAAGATAGCGAATCGCGATATAGGTGAGTCTCGAGGGACTCGACCAACTCAACCTACACCGGGAATCGGTTCCTACTCATAACGATGGAAGGCCACGTGGGTCAATCTAATTGCCTCACGTTTACCGACTTAATATTATCGAGAGATGTTTCTATAATTTGGTCTCTTAATATGACATGTCACACATATACATATTTAATATATATCTACATCGCATGCAAATATATATACATATCTAGTATGTGTATAAGCAATCACATCAGATGATCATGGACCACAACCTAATATGATTAGGCCCGAGCCAGATGGGGGCCTAATCACTCACATCAAGATCTATGTGTGCAACGGTACATCTCCATGCCCTGTGATCGTCCATCTCGCCCTCGTCGGTTCCCGTCGACATCTTGATGCATCTCAATGCGTCGCGATCGTCCGTCTCGTGGGTCCCTTCTATCGCATCCACGCCCCCGCCTCCTCATGATTTGTCATGTGATTACAACTTAATCATAGGCACGCAGGCCCGACAATAAACGAGAAATATAATGGAGGTTCGCAGACCTCAATAATAATAATCACAAGTACACACATCACACGGTCCATGATCATCCGTTCACACATCATACATCACATGTATAAATAATCATTATCATATAGGTCTACTAGATAATAATAAAAAATAATAATCAACTAAACCTTTTAATTAATTAATATTTTTCTGAAATTAGGGACATGTAGGGAATTTCTCAATTCCTAAGGGTATTTTCATAATTTGGACCAAAGATAGAAACTGGAATTTCTCAAATTCACAGGGGCAAAACTGTCCTTTTGCCCAAAACCCTAATTCCCTCTACTGCTGCCGCCGCCGCCACCCTGCTGGCGGCGGCCTGTGCAGCGAGGGCGAGGGCAATGCCCTCGCCTTCGCAGGGCACGCCATTGAAGCATTGCCCCGCAGTGGCTGCCCCCCCCTGCCGTCGCCTCCATGGCGGTTCTGCCCGTGAACAACGCCCATGGCGGTGCTGCCTCGCTGGCGGCGCCCCTCTGGGGGTTTTGCTAGTGGGAGCAGCGACCCACGGCGCCGCTGCCCTGCGGTGCCTCAACCAGCTGCCCCCTGGCGCTGCGCCTCTGGGTCCCGGTCACGGGCGTGGCGCCTCTACCCGCGGGCTGCCAGCCCCGCCGACCGCCAAACCTGCTGCAAACAGACCATGTCCCGGCTGCTGCAGGCACAGCGCTATGCATCTGGCCGTTTGTGGTGCTGGCGGTTTCATACTCTGCCGGTGGCTCGAACATCTAGATCGAGGGCAGCAAATCGTTGCTGCCCTTCCTCGCTTTTGCGTCAACGATTTTGACGTCAATATTCTTCCTAAACACAACACACACAGTTCAAAACCAATCATTCGCACGAACAACCTGGCTCTGATACCACTGTTGGGAAATCATGGGGGCGACATCATATCATATGCGGAAGAACAAGAAAACAAAAATCCCGATTCCCAAAAAAAGATGTTGGTTTGTCGTATGCGAAGATTGGTGTAGCAAAAATCATAAAACACAAAACTGCGTATAGATATTATGTTACCTAGGGAGATCGATATCCTTGTTTCCCTTACAGATCCTTAGGAGGGGTGAAGGAGGTCAAGCGTCCTCCTCTCTAGCGGTGATCCACCACAAATAGGGGTTGCGACAACCCTCCTCAAAACTCCAGGCCTCGGTGGTGGAGAGGAGAGGAGAATAGGAAAGGCAAACAAAGACTCTAGCCTATGAGGTCTGTGAATCCCTCCTATTTATAGAGATCCCGTGTCAAACCCTAATGGGTCCTTCCCTAGTGGGTATTGGATCCGCATCCAATAAGACAAGGGCTCAAATCGGATATCTCATATCCGAACCTCTACTCATCGCAATGCCTACCATATGTGTGTGACCCTCTAGGCCCAATATCGAGCTGGCCATGAGTCATACCTGTCAGAAACTCCTTCTAACTTCGGTGGAATTATTATCTCTGTAATAATTCACTTTCGACTCATCGACTACTGGACGACGTGCCACTAGGCCACTACGCCAGTAGTCCCTAGACGATACAAGGGAATCCAATCCATTGGACCTGTCTGTCCTCGATTACCATGTACCTATAGTCCCTCATCCATCTAATATCCCGGAGACCGTATATCGAGCATGGTGTTGTCGGACCCATACGGTTTCTACTTTCAGTCTCGCTCTAATCGGATTCTCCCGGGAGAACTCTTTCTCTCTCAACCCGAATGACCCCGGCCGGGGATTTGTCTGAGCAAGAACACATGGGATATTCCTCTCATGGCCAGAGTGGATGATCCTCTATCGACACTCAATAGCCCTCGTAAGGTCGACTACCACTCCCAATGACCAACCTGTACTAGATGCGGGACAGCCAAACCTATAAGTTTGGTATCAAAGAGTGGAGCACTCATACAGGACATCCTTGGTGTCTCAAGTCTAAGGACCAGATACACCACTAGGACTACGGAATCACTTTGTCGACAATAAGGCATCATCAACCATCCAAAGATTCCGTAAAGCGGATCAATCATGAACTCATTCTCCAATGAGCACACATGTCTTCAGATCCCTAGTGTCCCTACACGAGCAGCTATGAGACTAGTTACATCCATCATATGGACGGGTATACAGCACACCAGTCTATCCGGTTATTACGATGTCCTTCTCGAGTAACCTATGACCGGGATTATTTAGGATATGTGTTTAAAGGTGAATCGATCTCATTATCGTGATCTCATCACGATCCGATTCCCATTGCACAAATCCAAGGACATCACAATATATATATGCATTTATGCAATAGTTATAAAGTGATATACGCCAAAATATAATAAGCAAAAAGATTCTGTATCAAGTCACACGTGCCATCACTCACGTGATTGGCTTGCTAGGCACCTATGACTAGCACTTTCTTGGTTACTCTTCCGTTTCTAAAGCTTTTCGGGTTTTTAACAAAAGAACCTTAGTAATAGAAGAGTCTATTCATGTAGTTTTTAATGAAGTTTCAAATTTAAAGAAAAATAATTTTGATGATCATCTTGGTTTTGATAATTTGAATTTAAATGAACCCCCTCCTTAAAATAGCAACTTGGATGCACCTTCTTCCGAAATTTCCTTACCTAAGGAATGGAAGTATATAGATGCTCATCCAAAGGAGCTAATTATAGGGGATATATCAAAAGGGGTTCAAACTCGTTCCTCTTTCAAGAAATTTTGTGGTAACGCCGCCTTCCTTTCTCAAATCGAACCTAAATGCATTGACGAGGCCATAAAAGATGATTTTTGTGTTATTGCAATGCAAGAGGAATTGAATCATTTTGAGAGGAATAAGGTGTGGGAGCTTGTTCCTAGACCTAGTGACCATTTAGTCATTGGTACTAAATGGGTGTTTAGAAACAAGCAAGACGAAAATGGTATCGTGGTTAGAAACAAGGCTAGATTAGTGGCCAAAGGTTTCAACCAAGAAGAAGGTATCGATTACGAAGAAACTTTCGCTCCTGTGGCTCGATTAGAAGCCATAAGGATGCTCCTTGCCTATGTTAGTAGTTATAATTTTAAACTATTTCAAATGGATGTCAAAAGTGCCTTCTTGAATGGTTTTATTTCTGAAGAAGTATATGTCGAACAACCTCCCGGATTTGAAAATTCTCTTCTTCCTAATCATGTTTTCAAATTGACTAAGGCTCTTTTATGGCTTGAAACAAGCTCCTAGAGCTTGGTATGAAAGGCTTAGTTCCTTTCTTATTTTAAATAATTTTACCAAAGGCAAGGTTGATACTACATTGTTTATTAAACATTTTGAAAATAATTTTCTTATTGTGCAAATTTATGTTGACGATATTATTTTTGGCTCTTCGGATGAATCACTATGTGAATCATTTGCCAAATGTATGAGTCATGAATTTGAAATGAGTTTAATGGGAGAATTAACCTTCTTTTTAGGATTACAAATCAAACAACCTAGGGATGGTATATTTCTTAACCAATCTAAATATACATTAGAATTGTTAAAACAATTTAACATGGATAATTCAAAAGCAATAAACACCCCTATGAGTACTGCGACTAAGTTAGATATGGATGAAAATAGTGAAAATTTCGATCAAAAAATATATAGGGGAATGATAGGTAGTCTACTCTACCTTACCGCGACTAGACCAGATATTATGTTTAGTGTAGGACTTTGCGCTAGGTTTCAATCAAATCCTAAATTATCTCATCTTAAAAGTGTTAAAAGAATATTTAGGTATCTTAAAGGAACTCCAAATTTAGGATTGTGGTATCCAAAATCTGAAAATTTTGATTTAATAGCTTATGTAGATGTCGATTTTGGCGGATGCAGGATAGATATAAAAAGTACATCCGGAACATGCCAATTTTTAGGACATGCACTTATTTCTTGGACTTCCAAGAAACAAAATTCAGTTGCACTATCTACGGCGGAAGCCGAATACATTGCTGCAAGTGCATGCTGTGCACAAGTTGTTTGGATGAAAAATACATTAGAAGACTATGGAATTCACTTTAAAAACATTCCCATAAAATGTGATAATACTAGTGCTATATGTCTTACTAAAAATCCAATTCAGCACTCTAGAACTAAGCACATCGACGTTAGGCATCATTTCATACGCGATCATGTTCTTAACAATGATGTTGTTCTAGAATTCATTGACACAAAGCATCAATTAGCAGATATATTTACAAAAGCCTTGAATGAAGACCAATTTGAATTCATTAGAAGGGAATTAGGTATGTTAAATTGTCCCTAAATAATAAACTTGTTTGAATGGATTTTCCGTAAAGTTTTTTTTTTCTTCTCTCCGTTCCTCGGTGAATCTAATCCTTCTCCTTCAATTCTAAATGACATGTTAAATCTGCTCAAGATTAATGATTTAATGACATTTTGTGAATCTCGAAATTGATTTTGATGGCTTGATTATGAGTTTCAAGTTGACGAATTGAATTTGAATGGATTTGTATTCGAATTATGATCTTGACTTATTGAAAGAGGAGATTTGATAATATGGATGAATGCTAAATTTTCATTTAAGATGAACTCTGCGTAAATATTTTAGCATACTTAATTTTGAATGATAAAATCTTTGTATGACAAACTATGTGCTTCAAGTCTCATTCCCTTTTTGTTGATGACAGAGGGGGAGAAAAGTGATGACTTGTATCATTTTAATAGCATGACTAATATGAATTGCAAAAGCTTTTCAAAATCTTTGAGAATATGCCTTGCAAAATCTTTGAGAAAAGTGATCGATCGATGAATGTTTAATATGCCTTGCAAATCTTTGAGAATATCGCAAGATCGTTTGATCATATTGAAAGCATGTCCAACATGTATTATCATGTAATTCATGTTGAAAATCTTTATCTCCTGTCATAGTAAAATTTGTCTCTTATCTTTCGACTTGAAAAGGATTTTCATCGAAGTTTTGCATTTACATTATGCTTAATGAGAATAATGATAAGTTCTACGGTTAGAACTTATCGGTTTATACTTGAATTCAATGGGATGGAATTCAAGTGTTTTGATCTTCTCATAATATGGCATATAGATAGGGGGAGTTATGTTTAACTCCGTCATCAATTGATTGTCATCATAAAAAAGGGGGAGATTGTTGAATCTCGAATTTTGATGATAAAATCAATTGATGGGTTATTTGATCTAATCCATATTATTGAGTTAAGTGTGCAGGATTAACTACGATAACCAGAAAACACAAAGCAAGGATACCGGAGTCAAGTTCGATGGACGTTTAAGAGTTCAAGAATCGTCAAGATGCTTTCCGAACCAACCGAGAAGAAATCGAACCCGTCGAAATTTTTTTTGGAAGTTCGCCAAAGAGATCGTCGGAGGTTCACGGAGATCACCGAGAAGCTCTGCTACTCATTAAAGTCATCACAAGTTCGAGAGCTTTAAAGTCCGTCGAGAGAAGTTCGGTTTGAAAAGCTCACATGGAACAAGACTCGACGTTAGCAGTTGAAAACTTGCTTAGGATGTTTTTTTTTTTGTTATGTAGTTAACATGTAATTAGGATTAGGATTAAGAGATAATCCTATATCCTGGTTAGGGGCCAATCTGGGCCCAAAATTAGACTTGGTTTGGGCTAAGTTTGAAGCCCAACCAAATCCAACCAAGAGTCTCATGGGTGGCATCAAGTAGATCAAGGCGGTTGCACCTCCCAAAGACCCGAGAGCTGGGCGGTGGCACCACCAAGATGCAGAGAGCAGTGCAGTGGCACCGCCTGACTTGCAACCGACATCGACATCGATAAGGTGGTGGCACCGCCAAATCGGAAACTCAAGAGAATTCAAATTTGGAGCCCAAATTTGAATCCTCTTGAGGCCTATAAATACCCCTCAAATCTCAACTGAGATTACAACTTTTGAGCAACAAGTGTTTGAGAGAAAGGCCTTAGAAAAAGTCCTTGCTAGTCTTGTTTTCAATTTGCTAGTGTTCACCTCTTTCTTTCTTCTTTGAAAATCTGTAAGAGAGTGAACCGCTTGTAAAAAGAGTTGTAAGAGGGGTATTCACCCTTCCCTTTCAAGAGATTAGCTAGTGGAAGGTGGGAGCCTCATCAAGAGGGGCCTCAAGTGGATGTAGGTCACTTGACCGAACCACTTCAAAAACGACGTAATCTGGGTTTGCATTTCATTACTGCTATTTACATTACTGCAAACCTTCTTACTTGCTTTATTTCATCATTACCTTTGCTGCACAACTTTACGAATACGCTTTCAAGTTAAGCACTTCCGATTCCGATTTTTATCGTACGAAAGATTTGTTGAAACCAATGTTTTAATCCGCTGCACTAATTCACCCCCCCTCTTAGTACCGCTCCGATCCTAACACAATGGCCATTAGTGCATAGTGAGCAACTTGCTCAGTGTTGGTTGGCTCCTCCTCTTTGGAAGCACTTGAGTCGTCCCATGTAGCTTTGAGCGCCTTCTTCTTTGGTTGCCTCCTCTTTGCTTGGAGATATGCACTCTTTAAATATCCCGGCTTCTTACAATCATAGCATATCACTTGTTCTTTCTTTGGTTCAAATATATTTTTAGTATCATTTCTGAATTTATTTTTTTATAAATTTTTTGAATTTTCTTGTTAATAGTGCCAAGTCTTCATCAAAGTCCTCATCAATTGAGTTTTCTTTTAAGTGATCTTCTTGTGTTCTTAGTGTTATATCCTTCCTATTCTTTAGAATGATGTCCCTTAAGCTCTTCATGAGCTTTGCATGTCATTTCATAGGTCATTAGTGACCTAATTAGTTTTTCAATAGGAAAATTATTTAGATCTTTAGCCCCTTGAATAGCCGTTACTTTAGGGTCCCAACTCCTTGGAAGGGATCTTAAAACTTTATTAACGAGTTCAAAATCTGAGAAATCTTTACCAAGTCCTTTTAGACCATTGAGGACGTCCGTAAATCGGGTGTATATGTCTCCAATGGTCTCACTCGGTTTCATTCGAAACAACTCATAAGAATATACTAAAATATTAATTTTTGACTCTTTCACTCTACTAGTGCCTTCACGAGTCACTTGGTTTATCTAATACACAAAACAAGGCATTCATAGCCTTGGCATTTAAAGTGAAAGTCTTCTTCTCCAACTCATTCCAATTGTTTATTTGAAGAGAAGCCTTTTGAAAACTGTTTTCGACAATGTTCCAAAGCTCAAAATCCGTTGAAATTAGGAAGATTCTCATTCTAGTATTCCAATATATATAATCTATCCCATTGAACATGGGCGGACGTGTAATTGAATGACCCTCTTGGTTGACAACAAATGTCATCTCATTTGGTTTAAGCCATCTCTCTTGGGTTTTAAACCAAATGAGAGTAAACCTTGCTCTGATACCAATTGTTAGGATCAAGAGCGGCACTAAGAGGGGGGGGTGAATTAGTGAAGCGGAAAACTTTCACTATTTCAAAAAACTTATTTCGATTAAAATTGATTCCGATGAGAATGGTTTCAATTCAATCCATTTCGAAAAGAATTTGAACTTGAAAGCTTTCGTGAAAGTGCAAGAGAAGACTAAGGTGATTTGCAATAATGTAAATTATACAAATGAAATGCGTCAGTTTTGTAAAGTCTTCATATGATTAAAGCCGATCTCAGAAGGTGTTTATGTGAAAGCATATGTAGACGTAGTTAAAGCATAGTAAGGAGGAGAGGCAGTTTGTTATAAAAGAAAGCTGCTCAAAGTAAATACAAACCGAGTTTTAGAGTGATTTGGTTAATGTGACCTACATCCACTTTCGGATTCCTCCTCCGATGAGATCACTGACATCTACTAAAAGTCTTCCTTCAATAGGTAAAGACCGAACATCTCTTTACAGCACTTTCTCCTTTTCCTGGGTTTAGGAGATGAACCCTTACAAGTCTCACTCCTCTTTCTTGGATTTTTACAAGGCTAAGAGATAAAGGAGGAGAACTCTAACTTTTACAACACTTTAAGGCTTAAGAACTCAAGATTATGCCAATAGGTTTCATGTCTTTTCATGTAGGAAAGGCTGGGATTTTTATAGGCCTCAATGGCTTCAAAAATGGAGCCTAAAAGTGTCTAATCCTGGATTTCCAAGGTCCTGCGGTACCACCGCCATTATTGGGAGGTACTACCACCTGACACTAGGCGGTACCGTCGCCTGATAGAGCTTGGAGACCAAGCTCTGGCGGTACCACCGTTGGTAGCAATAACTATCGATGGTACCATCGCCTGACAGGGGCGGTACCACCGCCCAGAATTCCTGGGAGAGTTGGCCTTGAATCCGGCCCAAACCAGCCCAGCTTAGGGCCCAATTGGCCCCTAATTAAGTTAGTAGGATTACCTCCTAATCTTAACTTAATTTATACTCTAACTACGATAATTAAGACATGATTATTGCACTTCATGTTCCGGTGCATCAATTGCTCTTCCGATGAGCTTCCGACATACTTTCGGCGAACATCCGATGAACTCTCGGCAATGCTCTGATGGACTCCTAATAAGCTCCTGGATTTTACAATGATCTTTTTGGCAAGTTCCGACGAGCTTTTATAGCAAGCTCCTGGACTTCTTGGTTGGTTCCCGTATAACTTCCGATGAACGTTTGGACTTCTTACGAACTCTCGAACTCCTAACGTGATCTTGATCTTGACTCCGGCACAACACCTGCTTTATGTCTTACTACTATCATAGTTAATCCTACACACTTTTCTCAACATTTAGATTAGATCAAATAAATTAAAATTGACTTCATCATCAAAATCTGAGATTCAATTCATTCAGCCCAGGAAAGCCATTTCGCCCACTCATTTGGTCGGTCACTAGAGAAACATCGATGGTACTCCTTAAACACCTGTTTACTACCTCTCTTTGTCCATTAATTTGTGGATGATACACTGTGCTTATCTTATGTTTGGTGCCTTGTAACTGAAATAACTCGGTCCAAAATTTACTGGTGAAGAACTTGTCACGGTCACTTACAATGGACCTTGGCATCCCATGCAGTTTAATAATATTTTCTATAAAAATATGGGCAATATTAGCAACTATGTAGGGATTTCTGGCAGCACAAAAATGAGCATATTTCGTAAGTCTATCGAATTATGCTTTTACCTTAGGAAGGTGGCAGCCCTTCGATGAAGTCCATAGAGAAATCAGCCCACACGGAGTCCGATATGGGTAGTGGTTGTAGCTTCCCTGGGCTTGCCACTGTTTCACCCTTATGCTGTTGACATAAATCACATTGTGCCACATATTCAGGAATAATTTTTTTCATCCCTCTCCAATAAAAATTTTACTTCACTCTTTTGTAGGTTCTCAAGAATCCAAAGTGCCCTACTGAAGGTGTGGAGTGCATTTAAAGTAGGATGATTTTGATGCAAGGGGAGTTAAGTATAAGCACAATGTGACCTTTGTAGCGTAGATCCCTCGAATCCCAAGTGTAGTGGGCTTTTACAGTTGGATCCTCCAATTTTTTATGTTGTTGGTAATCTCTGGATCCTTCTTCCATTCTTCCCTAATGTCCTCGAGGAAGCTGGTGGTAGGAAGGGAGATGGCTGAAACCTTAGCTTGCTCAAGCAACCATAAGAGTGCATCTGCAACAACGTTTTCTTTCCCATTTTTGTAAATAATTTTATAATCAAATCCAAGAAGTTTGGTTACCCATTTTTGCTACTCGGGGGAGGATATCTTTTGCTCCAAAAAGTACTTGAGGCTTCTATAGTCAATTTTAATTTGAAATCATCGACCTACCAAGTAGGGTCTCCACCTTGTTACTTCATGCACAATGGCAAGCATCTCCTTTATGATCTTTTCAATTTTATCCTTCTGGAGTTGAGTGTTTATGATGAATGACGAGTATCTCCTTTAAACTCTACCATGTTGAATCACGTATTTTGATGATAAAATCAATTAATAAGTGTTTATGATTTAATCTGTATTTTTAGTGGCGTAAGATGCTTTGATCAGGATGAGAAAATTAAAGCTGGAAGAATCATGTTGGGCCGGAGGAAAACATGTCAGATGATTAGACGTCAGGCTAAAGGATCGATCGACGTATCGACAAAAGGCTTCGAGTCATGGATTCGGGCATTGGGCCAGAAAGAGTAGATATTGAGCTATGGATATCGGAGTTATAGAGTCAACTGGCCTATTGGGTAATAAGTAATAAGAGAGGACGATGCGTTGAAGAATCGGACGAAGCGTTGATGGACCAATGACATGCCAAACAACATGATTCATGCTTAGTAATAATTGTCTAGATCGAAGTGTGTTTTACATGTGCAGGATTAACTACGATAGCAAGGCATAAAGCAAACTGAAGTCTTAGAGTCAAGAACGTGATTTCGTTGGGAGTTCGAGAGTTTGTCGGAAGTCCAAATGTTCGTCAGAAGTTCTGTCGAAACCAACCAAAAAGTCCAGGAGCTTGCCAAAGATGCTCATTGGAACTCGCCAAGAAGATCATCATGAAGTCCAAGAGCTTGCCGAGAGTCCATTGGAACATTGTCGAGAGATCGTGGTACCGCCCAACTGCAGATCTTGCGACGGTAGTACCGCCCGGGAATAGCGATGGTACCGCTAGTACCCAGGAAACCTGAGATGAGATCTTTTTAGGCTCCAAGTTTGAATCAACTTAAAGCCTATAAATACCCCTCTCATCCCTGGTTAACATACACAAGCACAAAGAATTTAAAGAGGGAAAAAGGCTATTGTAATGTCTTATGAGAATCCTCCTCTTCTAGTATAAGTGTTAGAATAGTTTGAGGAGTGAGTGCTTGTAAGGGTTGTCTCCTAAACCCGATAAAAAGAGAAGAGGGGTGTAAGAAGAAGGTTGATCTTTACCTATTAATGGAAGATCGATAGTGGATGCCGATGGCCTCAACAGAAGAGGAATCAGAGGATTGGATGTAGGTCACGACGACTGAACCACTATAAATCAATTTGCATTTCTATTTTGCTATTTATCCTAACTGGAAACTGCCTTCCTTGCTTTACCTCAACTACACTTCCATATGCATTCAATTTAAAGATCTTTCCGAATTTGTTTTCGTCAAAATCAAATTTTATCGTACGAAGGTTTTTTAAACTGATATAATTTTTACCGTTACACTAATTCACCCCCCCCTCTTAGTGCCACTCTTGATCCCAATAGTTGGTATCAGAGCCTCGTATTTCTCATTTGGTTTAACACCCAAAAGAAATAGCTCTTTTCGGCTTTCAAGAGGGACTTTCTCTCATTCGTCCTCCCTTTTTCAATGAGATGGACTACACATATTAGAAAACTCGAATGAGAGTTTTCTTGCTTTCTTTGGATTTAAACTTATGTAACATTGTTAAAAATGGTTTTCGAAGGTCTTCTACTCAAATGAAAGAATGGAATAATTTGGAGAAGAAAATATTTTCCTTAAATGCTAGAGCTATGAATGCTCTATTTTGCGCTTTTGATAAAACTAAGTTTAATCGTGTTTCTATATGCTAAATGACTTTTGATATTTGGTACATTCTTGAAATAATACATGAAGGCACAACTAGAGTTATTCTAAAGTCAATCTTTTAATGCATGATTTTGAACTTTTTCGAATGAAGCCGAGCGAAACTGTTGTTGACATGTACACTCGCTTTACAGATATCATCAATGGTTTTAAAGCTCTTGGCAAATGCTTTTCTAATTTTGAGCTCGTTAACAAGATTTTATGATTAGTTTTTAAGAATTGGGATTCAAAAATAACAACTATACAAGAATCAAAAAATTTGAATACTTTTTTGATCGAATAACTCATTGGGTCTCTAATGACCTATGAAATGACATGCAAGGCATATAAAGAACTTGATAACCACCTTCCAAAGAACAGAAAGAATTTTAGACTAAGAATAATTGAAGACCACTCGAGCATAAGCTCAAGTGATAGTGAACTTGAACTCATCACTATGAAATTTAAAAAGTTCATAAAATAAAAATAAAAAGAATGCAATTACTTGCTATAAACGTAAGAAGAGGAAATAACTTTGGGATAAATCGAGCTCCTCTGAAGACGAGGAGAAAATAAACAAAGGCGAGGTGGCAAACTACGCCTTAACGGCTTTCGACGATGAGGTAATCAGAATGCCCTTAATTTATTTTAAAATTACATAATGCTTTTCATAATTTATTTTTAATTTAGTTTAGAATTAATTTTCTTAAAAATTATATGTTTAATAATGAAAATGCAAAAAAATTAGGAATCATGCTTGTCATTATAGTAATTTTGAAAATAATTATGAAAATTACATGTTTATGATAGAGAAAATGATTTTGATTAAAAATGCCTTATGAAATCATGTTTAATGATATCATGCCTAATAAATTTATTTTTCAAAATTATGCATGATGATTTGAAGTAATGATGAGTTTTGGATAATTTATGGTTTATTGTTCTTGATGATTTCCATGATGATATTTGCTCTTTCGATTTTAAACTATGATATATGATTTTCATACGAAAAACCTGAGCATGCTTATATAAAATCAATCACTTAAAATGAAACACATAAAAAGTAAAATATATCTTAATGAAAATATAATGATGATTTGAAAGCATACTTAATGAGTTTATATTTTGAACTTTTGTATGATAATTTTTATGATCTTTTGAAAGTTCTTTTTTGGTGTTAATAAATGATGCACGGATTTGAAAGAAAAGAACATGCATGTATGAAATCAATCAATAAGTTGAAACAAAAGGAGGAAAGCATTTTTCTTGAAAATTTACTTTTTCTCTATCTTATCGATTTTTCATTGAGAAACTAATAAAATTATTTATGCCATTTTGAATCTCTTAAAAGAAATCTTGATATTTTGATGATTTTGATGATTTGAATTTGAATGAGTTTTATTAAAATCATGATCTTGGTTTTTTGGAATTACTTGAGATTATTTGAAGAAAGATCTCTTCTTTGTACACCTACAATTTCTTATTCTTGGTATTTTATTTAAAGAAGAGATTTACTATATGAATAATGTCTTTTGGTATCTAAGTGATCTTATCTTTGATGACATGATTTCTTTGTATTTATGATATGAATGCCCGGAAATGATTGAAATATTTTACACTATTATGTTTTTCCCTTATTCTTTCTTTTTTACAATGATAAAAGGGGGGAAAGTTATGATCATGCATGGTAGGATGTAATTTGATAAATTGATACCATCATGATGTGAAATATTTATGATTTTGAATGATGTATGCAATACTTATGCTTTTTATTATGATGATGTATGTGATGTATTGCATATGATATGAATCACGATTGAAATTGCTTTGATTTGAATTCAAGGTTTATCTCAATTATGGCATTTTGAAATAAGAATGAATACTTTACCTTTGTCATGATTTAAAAATTATTGTAAAAGGAAAAGAATTATAATATTATATTTATCCCTTCTTTTTGACAATGACAAAGGGGGAGAAAAATTGCTAGCTCAGGATGCAAAATTTGAAAACTTGTGCATTGCAAAAGAAGCAAACTTGCTAGCTTGCTCATCTCAAAAGAGAAGTAATAAGTGCTATTTTACAAATCTTAAGATGCACAAATATAAACTTATAAAATTTATAATTTTGCACATCATTAAAATTTATGATAATTTGGTGATTATGCATGTTCTAAAATGTTGTAAGATTCACTAGGTTGCATGATGTAGAACTTGCTATCTTGAACATCACCAAGAAGTGCTATCTTGCCTATGTCAAGAAGCAAAAAATGTTAACTTGCACATCTAGCAAAACTTACAAACTTATATATTTCAAGAAGCAAGGGCTGCTTTCTTGAACGTCTCTAAATTGCTAGCTTGTAGGTTTTAAAATTTTGTAAATTTTTTGCTAGCTTGCATGATGATAAAAATTGATATTTATGCTGCAATGATCTGAACTTGTAAGTCTCAAACACTTGATAGTTGAAACTTCTCCATTTTGTTGATGACAAAGGGGGGGAGAAGTATAATAATGTTACACATGATGATGTGTTGCAAATATTCATGATGAAATTTGCAATGATTTGAATTCAATGTGAATTTAAGGTTCTATCAATATGGTATATTGATAGGTGGAGTTTATTTAAACTATGGGAGTTAAGGTTAACTCCGTCATCAATTGGTTGTCATCATCAAAAAGGGAGAGATTGTTGAATTTTAGATTTTGATGATAAAACAAATTGATAAGTATTTATGATTTAATCAATGTTTTTAGTGACGCAGGATGCTTCGATCAGGGAGAGACAAGTAAAACAGGAAGAATCTGCTAGTCATAGGTGCCCAACAAGCTAATCACGTGAGTGATGGCATATGTGACTTGACACGAAATCTTTTTGCTTATTATATTTTGGCATTTATCACTTTATATTAAATATTATATATATGCATGTATATATTATGATGTCCCTGGATCTGTGTAATGGGAATCGGATCGTGATGAGATCACGATAATGAGATCGATTTACCTTTAAACATAGATCCTAAATAATCCTGCTCATAGGTTACTCGAGAGGGACATCATGATAACCGAACAGATTGGTGTGTTATATACCCGTCGATATGGTAGATACAGCTGGTCTCATAGTTGCTCATATGGGAACAATAGGGATAAAATATAGGTGCTCTTTGGAGAATGAGTTCACTGATTGATCAGCTTACGGAATGTTGGATAGTTGATAATGCCTTATTGTCAAACAACGATTCCGTAGTCCTAGTGGTGTATCTGGTCCTTAGACTTGAGACACCAAGGATGTCCTATATGAGTGCTTCACTCTTTAATACCAGACTTGTAGGTTTGGATGTCCCAGATCTAGTATAGCTGGTCATTGGGAGTGGCAATCGACCTTACGAGGGCTATTGAGTGTCGTTAGAGGATCATCCACTCTCGGCATCATGAGAGGAATATCTCATGTATTCTTGTTTAGACAAATCCCTGGCCAGGGTCATTCGAATTGAGAGAGAAAGAGTTCTCCGGGAGAATCCGATTAGAGCGAGACTCAAGAAGAAACCGTATAGGTCTGACAGCACCATGCCCGATATACAGTCTCTAGGATATTAGATGGATAAAAGACTATAGGTATACAGTAATTGAGGATAGATAGGTCCAATGGATTGGATTCCCCTGTATCATCTGGGGACTATAGCGTAGTGGCCTAGTACGTCTATAGTCGATGAGTCGAGTGAATTATTATCTCTATTATAGAGATAATAATTCACTAAGTTAGAAGGAGTTCTGATAGGTATGACTTATGGCCAACTCGATATTGGGCCTAGAGGGTCACACACATATGGTAGGCATTGCGATGAGTAGAGGTTTGGATTTAAGATATCTGCCAGAGCCCCAATCTTATTGGATATCCAATAAGCCCCTAAATTATTGGATCCCATGGATGAGATCCAATAAGAGCCCATGATAGATTATTAGATAGAGATCCACTAATATAAAAGGCTTGGGCAATTGGATGCAGATCCAATACCCACTAAGGGAGGATCCATTGGGTTTGACAAGGGGACCTCTATAAATAGAAGGGATTTAGTGGTTCATAGGCTAGAGCATTTGCTTGCCTCTCCTATTCTCTTCCCCCTCTCCACCTCAGAGTAAGCCTGAAGTTTTGAGGAGAATCGTCACAGCCTTATTGTGTGGATCACTGCTAGAGAGGAGGATGCTTGACCTCCTTCACCCTCTCCTAGAGATCTACAAGGAAATAGGGATATATGATCTCCCTAGGTAACACAATCTATTCTATACGTAGTTTGTTTCAGGAATTTTTGCGCACCAATCTTTACACGACGACGAACATCTTTTTAATAAATTGGGAATTTTGTTTTCTTGTTCTTCCGCTGCGTTATTTGTTTCTTATTCTTTCGCTGCGTATGTGACGTCGGGCTGGAGGATCGGTCGACATATCAACAGAAGATTTTGGGCCAAGGATTCAAGCATCAAGCCAAGAAGAGCTGATATTGCGCCAAGGATATCGGAGTTGCGGAGGTCAATTGGCCGATTGGGCAATAGGCCGCAAGAGAGGACGATGAGCCGAAGAATCGGACAAGCGTCGATGGACCAATGACATACCGAACAACATGATTCATACTTAGTAATAATTGTCTAGATTGAAGTGTGTTTTTGTGTGTATAGGATTAACTACGATAGCAAGGCATAAAGTAAAATGACGTCCCGGAGTCAAGAACGAGATTTCATTAGGAGTTTGAGAGTTCGTCGGAAGTTTGGATGTTCGTCGGAAGTTCTACTAGAACCAACCGAGAACTCCAGGAGCTTGCCAAAGAAGCTTATCGAAACTCGCCAAGAAGATCGTCGTAAAGTCCAAGAGCTTACTGGGAGTCTGCCGGAACATTACCGAGATATCGTCCAAAGTTCACCGGAAGATCTCCAGAAGAAATTAGACTTATATTGCTTAGATTATGTCTTAGGAATCATAGTTAGCACATAATTGGAGTTTGGGAGGTAATCCTATCAACTCTGTTAGGGGCTAACTGGGCCCGATGTTGGGCTAGTTTAGGCTAGATTCAAGGCCCAACTAGGGTGCTGAAACCTTGGCTGGTGATGGCACCGTTTGGGGAACAACACCCTAGGAAATCTGGGCGACGGTGCCGCCCAAGCTATGCTAGTCATAGGTGCCCAGCAAGCCAATCACGTGAGTGATGGCACGTGTGAATTAATAAAGAATCTTTTTGCTTATTATATTTTGGCATATATCAATTTATAACTATTGCATATATGCATATATATATTATGATGTCCTTGGATTTGCGTAATGGGAATCGGATCGTGATGAGATCATAAAAATGAGATCGATTCACCTTTAAACACATATCCTAAATAATCCTGGTCATAGGTTACTCGAGAGGGACATCGTGATAACCGGACAGACTGGTATGTTGTATACCCGTCTATATGATGGATGCAGCTGGTCTTATAGCTGCTCGTGTAGGGACACTAGGGATATAGTACAAGTGCTCATTGGAGAATAAGTTCACTAATTGATCCGCTTATGGAATGCTGGATGGTTGATGATGCCTTATTGTCAGACAATGATTCCGTAGTCCTAGTGGTGTATCTGGTCCTTAGACTTGAGACACCAAGGATGTCCTGTATAAGTGCTCCACTCTTTGATACCAGACTTATAGGTTTGGTTGTCCGAGATCTAGTATAGTTGGTCATTGAGAGTGATAGTCAACCTTATGAGGGCTATTGAGTGTCGATAGAGGATCATCCACTCTCAGCTTCATAAAAGGAATATCCGATGTATTCTTGCTCAAACAAATCCCTAGCTAGGGTCATTCGGGTTGAGAGAGAAAGAGTTCTCTAAGAGAATCCGATTAGAGCGAGACTCGAGTAGAAATTGTATGGGTTTGACAGCACCATGCTCGATATACGGTCTTTAGGATATTAGATGGATGAGGTACTATAGGTACACGGTAACTGAGGATAGACAGATCCAATAGATTGGATTCCCTTGTATCGTCTAGGGACTACGACGTAGTAGCCTAGTATGTCCGTAGTCGATGAGTCGAGTGAATTATTACAGAGATAATAATTCATTGAGTTAGAAGGAATTCTAACAGGTATAACTCACGGCCAGCTCGATATTGGGCCTAGAGGATCACACACATATGGTAGGCATTGTGAAGAGTAGAGGTTTGGATAAGAGATATATGACGGAGCCTTTGTCTTATTGGATATCCAATAAGCCCCTGAATTATTGGATCCCATGGATGAGATCCAATAAAAGCCCATGAGAGATTATTGGATAGAGATCCACTAATCTAAAAGGCTTAGGTTATTGGATGCAGATACAATACCCACTAGGGGAGGATCTATTTGGGTTTAACAGGGGACCTTTATAAATAGGAGGGATTCAGAGCCTCATAGGCTAGAGCTTTTGCTTGCCTCTTTTATTCTCCTTCCCCTCTCCACCTCAGAGCAGGCTTGGAGTTTTGAGGAGCGTCGTCACAGCCCTACTGTGTGGATCAACGCTAGAGAGGAGGACGCTTGACCTCCTTCACCCTCTCCTAAAGATCTGCAAGGAAATAGGGATATACGATGTCCCTAGGTTACACAAGCTACTCTATATGTAGTTTTTCAGTTTCATGGATTTTGCGTACCAATCTTCGCACGACGATGAACATCACTTTGGGAATCGGGGATTTTGTTTTCTTGTTCTTCCACTGCACATGTGATGTCGCCCCCAAAGATTTTCCCAACAGTGATATCAAAGCCAGGTTATTCGTGTGATAGATTGGTTTTGAACTGCGTGTGTTGTGTTTTGAAGAAACTTTTGATGTCAAAATCATTGTCGCAATAGCCAGAAAGGGTAGCGCAGCCGCAAGCACGCAGCACAGGGGCTGCGTCAACAGTAGCCGGCCGGCGGGGCTGGCAGCCCATAGGTAGAGGCGCATGCGGTCGCTTCTTCCGCGGGGTGAGGCATCGCCGAGTAGTGGTGCCTGCCGCCGCTGCTCCCGCGGGCGAAACCCGCCCATAGGTGTGGCCGCCCGAGAGGACAGTACTGCCTATGGGCATTGCCCCATGGGCAGAACCACCCGCGGAGGCGGCGGCACTGCCCCGCGGGCAGAACCGCCCGCGAAGGTGGCGGCCCCCGCGGGGGCGCCCGCTTGCAGGGGCAGCGCCGCCAACGGGCTTGCCGCTCGCAAGCGAGGGCAATGCCCCGCCCTCCGTCGCACAGCCTACCGCCAGCAGGGTGGTGGCAATGGCAGCAGCAGCAATGAAGAGAGAGAGGGG
Organism: Musa schizocarpa; assembly: GCA_900464855.2. NCBI lineage: Eukaryota > Viridiplantae > Streptophyta > Magnoliopsida > Zingiberales > Musaceae > Musa > Musa schizocarpa. Next base: position 15,309,099 of record LS990920.1, read on the forward strand.
CTTAGGGTTTTTTGGGCAAAAAGATAGTTTTGCCCTTGTGAATTTATGAAATTCCAATTTCTGCCTTTTGTCTAAATTACGAAAATACTCTAAGGAATTAAGAAATTCTCTATATGTCCCTGATTTCATAAAATACTAATTAATTAAAAAGTTTAGTTGATTATTATTTTTATTATTATCTAGTAGTCCTACATGATGATGATTATTTATACATGTGATGTATGATGTGTGGACGGATGATCATAGACCATGTGATGTGTGTACTTGTGATTATTATTATTGGGGTCTGCGAGCCTGAATTATATTTCTCGTTTATTGTCGGGCATATGTGCCTATGATTAAGTTGTAATCACATGAGGAGGCGTAGCGGGAGCGTGGATGTGATAGCAGGACCCACGAGACGGTCGATCGCGATGCATGAAGATGCATCGAGATGTCGACGGAACCGACGAGGATGAGATGGATGATCACAGGGCATGGAGATGCACCGTTGCACACATAGATCTTGATGTTAGTGATTAGGCCTACTGGCTCGGGCCTAATCACATTAGGTTGTGATCCATGATCATCTAGTGTGATTGCTTATACACATACTAGATATGTATATATATTTGCATGCAATGTAGATATACATTAAATATATATATGTGTGACATGTCATATTAAGAGACCAAATCATAGAAACATCTCTCTCAATAATATTAAGTCGGTAAACGTGAGGCAATTAGATTGACCCACGTGGCCTTCCATCGTTATAAGTAGGAACCGATTCCCGGTGTAGGTTGAGTTAGTCGAGTCCCTCGAGACTCACCTATATTATGATTCGCTATCTTGCTTACGACATAGAGATGTCACCGGTGACTTGAGGACATGGTATGCTTGGTCGAGTCCCTCGTGGGTAAATCATCAAATCAGACTCATTTTGTAACGAAAGTATTGACTTAACCGAGCATCGTGGTTGGTCGAGTTCCTTGAGACCATAGTGATTCGGAGGCCGAACAGGACGGGAATCACAAGGAGTTATGATCGGCAAGAGTTGCCTACATTTTAGAATTAGTGTGATTGGTCGAGTCCCTCGAGGTTACACTAAGACGCTGATTGGATCCTGATCCCCACTAGAAGTCTACCGGAGACTTCCGTTTCACGTGCTGGGGTGTGAAAGTGTTGTAAAAGTGCTAAGTGTCATCCTCCTCACTTCTATGTCTTGTGATCATTCAAATGAGGTTTAAGGCTTGTAAGGGTTCTCTCCTAAACCCATGAAAAGGAGAAAGAATTGTAAGAAGGTGGTTGGTCTTTGCCTATTGAAGGAAGACCATTAGTGGACGTCGGTGACTTCACGAAGGAGGAATCAAAAGTGGACGTAGGTCACAATGACCGAACCACTATAAATCTAGTATGTTCTTTCCTTACTACTTACTTTCATTACTTAGCTGCTCACTTCACTTTACATTTACTCTAAGTCATTACTTTTTTATACCGGTTTTGTCGAAATGATTTTAATCAAACGAAATTTTCTAAATCGACATAATTTTGCATAAGCACTAACTCATACCCCCCTCCCCCCTCGCTTAGTGTTGTATTGATCCTAACAATTGATATCAGAGCAAGGTTACTCTCAATTTGGTTAAACCCAAGAGAGATAACTTTTGTCAGCAATTAAGAGGTTCATTCTATCACACGTGCTCCTAAGTTTAATGGAACGAACTACAAATATTGGAAAACTAGAATGAGGATTTTCTTGATTTTTATGGATTTCGAGTTATGGAATATCATTAAAATTTGATTTCAAAAGTTTTCTCAATGAATGATAGGAATGATTTGGAGAAGAAGACTTTCTCTTTGAATGCCAAAGCTATGAATGCTTTATTTTGTGCTTTGGATGAAAATGAATTCAATCGAGTTTTTATTTGTGAAACGACTTATGACATTTGGCATACACTTGAAATTACATACGAAGGCACAAGTAGGGTTAAAAAGTCAAAAATCAATCTTTTTGTTCATAGTTATGAATTATTTCGTATGAAACCAAGCGAGACCATTGGAGACATGTACACCCAGTTTACGGATGTCATCAATGGTCTAAAAGCACTTGGTAAAATTTTTTCTAATTTTGAACTTGTTAACAAGATATTAAGATCCCTTCCAAAGAGTTGAGATCCTAAAGTAACTATAATTCAATAAGCTAAGGACTTGAATAACTTTCCACTCGAAGAACTTATCGGGTCTTTGATGACCTATGAAATGACTTGCAATACATATGAAGAACTTAAGAATAACCTTTTAAATGATAGGAAGGATTTGACACTTAGAACTCAAGAAAACCACTTGAGAGAAAACTCAAGTGATGATGATGATGATGATGATGATGATTTGACACTTCTAACAAGAAAATTAAAAAAAATCATAAAAAGAAACAAAACTAAACATGACATTAAAAATAAAAATGAACTTAAAAATGACTAAATAATTTGCTATAAATGCAAGAATCCGGAGCACTTCAAAAGTGAATGTCCCCAAGTGAAGAAGAAGTAACCAAAGAAGAAGAAGATACTAAAAGCTACTTGGGACGATTCAAGCACATCCGAAGACGAGGAGCCAACTAACAAAGAAGTTGCTAACTATGCTTTAATGGCACTTGGCGACGAGGTAAGTAACTCAATCGAAGCCCATTTATCCTTTAATGAATTGTTGAATGCTTTTTATGATTTGTTTGATGAATGTAAATTAGTTAGGAAAGAGTATGAATTATTAGAAAATGAGCTTGCTTCTCTTGTTAGTGATTTTGATGGATTAAAGATTAAGCATGATAATGAAATATTGCCTCCTTGCACAAAATGTAAAGAATTATAAATTCTTGAAAGGAAAATTTTGTTACTACATGAGACTTTAGAAAAATTTGAAATAGGAAGCAAATCTTTAAATATGATCCTTGCTAAAAACGACCATGTTCATAGAAGAGATAGAATCGGCTTTGTGAATAACACTCACCAAAAGCCAACCATCTTTGTTAAAGACCCAACTTTGCATGTTTCAACCAGAAACAAATGTAACTTTTGTTGCAAATTTGGACAATATGCTCATAAATATCCATTTAAGAGGTATAGTCCACCTAAGTTAATTTGAGTCCCTAAACGAACCATAAATAAAGCAATGCAAAATGATAAGTTAGGTAAATCGATTAATGAGGTATCCAAAATCAAATGAGTACCTAAAAGAAAAGCCCTTTTCTTGTAGATATGTTTACAATCATAAGCTAAGAGCAAAAATGATATTTTGATAGTGGATGCTCAAAGCTTATGATCGGAGATCCAAAATACATCATAAAGCTCTCTAGCCAAAACAATAAAGGAAAGATCATTAGAATTAGAATTATCGTAACAAAATGATTTTAATTGAAGATGCTTTATATTCATTGAAATCATGCTTGATGATTTAATGATTTAATGATTATTTGAAATCTTACGTTTTGAAATTATGTTATACATTTGATCTTGATGATTTTTATGATAAATCTTGGTTTCCAGTTTTAAACGATGATGCATATTTTTATTTGACATAAAATACAAAGGCATACTTGTATGAAATAAATCACATAAATTGAAACACATGAAAAAGGGATGCATTATTCTTGAAAATGTCTCTATCCCTAAAAACTTATCAAGTTTTTTAGTAAGAGAATAATGAATCTATTTATATCATTTTGAATCTCTTGAAAGTAATTTTGATGATTTGATGATTTGAATTTAAATAAGTTTTATCGTAATCATTATCTTGATTTTTTGATATTTGATACTTGAGTTTTTGATAAACCCTTCAATTAAAGATGGTTTATGTAGTGTCTTTCGGTTATAAATAATGATGCATGATTTTTTATGAAATACTAGAGCATACTTAGCTATCCTTAATCTTATAGGAAACTATCTGTATTGCTTCCATTTGGTTTCTCAAAAAGTGATGATGACTTTGGATTTGTTGAGATGATATGATGCTATTTACAACTTGAGATGTACCATACCTGAAATAATCTTCTTATTTCTCAAAGATATTCTTCCATACAAATCTTGATTCTTTTGCCTCATTTCTTTTTCAGCTCTTCACTAAACTCTTCTCCTATGATTCTACCTAGTATTAACTAAGGAAAGGAGTTATACAAATAAACCATGATATATCATTTCTTGATGTTTGTGACTTGAATTGTATTATAAATATTCTTGTATTTATGATTTGTATGATTGAATCATTGATGCACATAGATAGAAAAGTGTTGGCCTGCTTATCTCAAAAGTGTTGTGAAGCTTGCACTTTTAATAAGCAAAAAGTGATGACTTGAATGCTAAATTTAGGATTAGTATCATCCATGTAAACGTTAGCTTGAATATTTTTGGATATTGACTTGAATGATTAGCACCTCTAGAATACTAAAAATGGCTGCTAGGTTGTCAATGGTCAAAAAATTGTAGCTTGAAGATAGAAGGGAGTGCACAAATGGCAGCACCGCTGGACTAGCAGTGGCATTGCCAGAGCACACTGCCCGTAGGCGGTAGCATCGCCCAGTTGGCGATACCACTGCCCGAAACTGTGCCCTATAAAAGGGCTTTTAAGTCTGGTGGTAGAACCACCCCCAAACCTTCCTCCTCTCCTCCACACCTCTAAACCTTTCTCCACTTCTCATTCTCCTTGCTCTTCCTCTAGAAACCCAAGAAAACCCTTCTCTTCTACAAATCGAAGGATCAATCTCAATTCTCCAAGAGATCACTACAAGGATAATCTTTAAAAAAAATTTCTTAATTCATTGATAGATCTTGCTTCTTATATGTGGTTCTCTCATGGATAATATATGTAGTCTCATGACATCTAGAAGATCCTCAAGGGACAAAGGAAATAGGAGATTAGATGAAACCTATAATTCCATACTCTTTGATTCCCCTCAACATGCCCTTAAATTCCCAACCTTTGAGTCTAGAAGTGTACATAAGGAAAAATATATAGATCTAGAAGAATTGAGTAATTTGGAACTAATTCGATGGTTTGCCAACTTAGACATGTTAAATCTTCTAAATGCATAAATTCCTTTATACATTTTTCAGATTTCTTGATTTTTAATAACTTGAATTTACCTTTTAAATTGAGATCATCTCATATGAATCCTTCCTCTCGCTATTTACAAAAGAAAAGATTCAATTCTTGGACTTCTGGTATTCACAACTTGATTTCTTATTTTTCATGTGATGATCATGAGTCCATCCTCCTTCCAAAGGAAGAGCCTTGATTCATGGATTTTTGGATTAATGACTTGATCTTCTACGTGATAATCAATTCCTATGAATCCTTCTTCCTTCAATTTACAAGAAAAATGATTTGATTCATGAATTTTAGGTTGATCTTTTATGATCCTTTATGATCTTTTATGATGAATCCTTTCTCTTTGCAAAAGTAGAAGCTTGATTCAATGAAACTTATTATTCTTGGATTTGGTTACTGATTTTTTTTGTGATGAATGAATTCCTCCTCTTCTTCTTATTTTTATGACAAAAGGAAAGAAAGAAACTTGCACCAAAAAGTGCTTGCACATCTAAAGCAATAAGGCTAGCTTGCCCATTTCAAGAAGCAAAAGTAGTTATCATGCAAAGTTTTTGCTTAACTTCTCATTCTTGCTAGCTTGGATAAAATTGGTGTAAAACTTACTTGAATAGTTTATAACACTTGCATTGTTGAATGATTCTCCTTTTCGTTGATGACAAAGGGAGAGAAATGATGAATGAATGATATCATGACCAAAATATTGATTTAATTTTGGTATCATGCATGAAGTGATAAAAGTTTAAAATTTTAATGTCTTAGCATCATGTATGTTATGCCCAAAATGATGTGTCATGAATACTTTAGTATCATGTATGTTATGCCCAAAGCAATGTTGATTTATTTTTTGTATCATGCATAAAGTGAGGATAAAATGTAATGTTTTGAAATTATGCATGTCTCAATTTGAAACTATAATGATGCACAACATATGAAATTTTGATATGATATATTACATTTAATCACTATGATCAAAAGTATTTAACTTGAATTCAAAGTTTATGATTCCTTTTGAATTCAAGTTTGGTTTATCTCAATATGGCATATAGATAGGGGTAGTTAGGGTTAACTCCATAATCAATTCATCATCAATTTGTTGAATCTCAGATTTTGATGATGAAATCAATTAATAAATTATTGATCTAATCCATATGTTGAGATAAGTATTATAGAATTAACTATGATAATGAATAAGGCATAAAGCAAATATTGGGCTGGAGTCACAAATTGGACGATATGTCCAAGATTCGAACGATGTGTTGGAAGCTCGCCAAGAGTTCATTGGGAGCTCGCCAAAAGTTTATTTGGAGTTTGCTAAGAGTTCGTCAGGAGTTCGCTAAGAATTCATCGAGAGTTCACCAAGAATTCATCAGGAGTTCACCAAGAATTTGTCGGGAGTTCACTGAAAGCTTGTCGAGAGTTCATCAGAAGTTTGTCGAGGTTTCACCAGAATAACTTTTAACATACCAGACAAAGATTGCTTAGTTATTGCCTTAATTGTAATAGTTAGAACTGCGATTGAGTTAGGATTGGGAGATAATCCTACTAACCTAGTTAGGGGCCAATTGGACCCAATTCAAGGCTGGTTTGAGCCGGACTAATGGCCCAAATAGTGACCCAAAGCCACGTCAAGCGGTGGCACCATTGGAGCTGGCGGTGGAACTGTTTGAGACTCGGCCTCCCAGGTGGTTTGGGTGATGGTATCGCCCAAACTGGGCAGTGGTACCATCGACAGTTGTTGTCAGGCAGTGGTACTGCTAGAGCCTAGTCTCCGAGGCTTTGTCAATCGATAGTACCACTAGACTAGATGGTACCATTGCCTAGTGTTAGAGTATCAGGCAGTAGTACCGCTAGACTAGGTAGTGGTACCATCCAGTATCAGTCTGTAGGCGGTGGTACCGCCCAATAATGGTGGTGGTATCACCATTATCTAGGATATCTAGGATGAGAAACTTTTTTACTCCAATTTTGAAGCCATTGGGTCTATAAGTATCCCACTCTTTTCTGCATGAAAGAGCAACAAAGTGTGAACAAAAATCTTAAAGTGTTAGGGTGTGAAATTATTGTAATAGTGCTAAGTGTCCTCCTCCTCCCTTTCTAAGTCTCGTGATCATTCAAGTGAGGTGTGAGGCTTGTAAGGGATCTCGCCTAACTTGTGAAAAGGAAAAAGCATTATAAGAAGGTGGTTGGTTTTAATCTATTGAATAAAGACCATTAGTGGACGCTAGTGACCTTGACGGAGGAGGAATTAGAAGTCGACGTAGGTCACAACGACTGTACCACTATAAATCTGGTGTGTTCTTTCCTTACTGCTTACTTTCATTACTTAGCTACTCACTTCACTTTACATTTACTCTAAATCATTACTTTCATTGCTTTCCGATACCGATTTTGTCGAAACGATTTTAATCGAACGAAATTTTCTAAATCTACATAATTTTGCATAAACACTAATTCACATCCCCCCGCCCCCTCCTCTTAGTGTTGTATTGATCCTAACACTATTCCTTCTTGAAGTAATAAGAAAAAAAGAGTAGAAATAGGTTGTTATTCTGAGTTGAAAAAGTGCTAAGTATCCTCCTCCTCTTTAAGTTTCAGGCTTAATCTAAGAGAGGTGTGAGGCTTGTAAAGGTAGTCTCCTAAGGTTGTCAAAAAGAGAAAAAAGTTATAAGAGGGTAGTTGATCTTTGCCCATTGAAAGAAGATCGTTAGTGGAAGTCAGTGGCCTCAATGGAGGAGGAATCAGAATTGGACATAGGTCACGATGACCGAACCACTATAAATCGGTTTGTACTTTCTTTTTACATTTTATTACTATTATATTATGAGTTAATTACTTAGTTCACTTACTCTAAGTCAAGTATGCTTTCATTATTGTTTTTGTCGAATGAAGATTTTTCAAAATTGATGTTTTTAAAGAAAGCACTAATTCACCCCCCGTTTGAGTGCCAAAACGGTCTTAACACAAAGTACTTTTTGCAGTTCCTATTCCAATGCCTATCTTTGTCATAGAGGAAACACTAGCCCTAATCCTTTATCGGGTCTTTCTTAGCAATCTTTGCTTTACTCGGTTTGCCCTTACTATTGCCCTTCTTAAAGGATTTTTCTATCTATTTTTTCTTTCTGGTCTCACTAGTATAAAGATCTGGCTACTCCTTGATAGTGCTCTCTGTCTCCCTCAATATATTAAGGAGCTTAAGGAGACTCACCTCAAGTTTGTTTAAGAATTGAGAAAGAAAATCTAGTAGGGATTAAAGTACAAGATCCACAAATAGGTCATCCTCTAAGACTATTCTTAGACTTGTGAGTTTCTCTATCCACTCAATTATTTTTAGGATATGGTTATGAAACGGTGTCCCTCAGTCATGTTGGTACGGAAGAGACTCTTGGATATCTCATATCACTGAGTCCTTCCCTATTCCTCAAATAATTTATGGAGATGCAGGAGAATGGATCTAGCATCCATCTTTTCATGCTATCTTTGTAACTCAGGAGTCATGGATCCCAATATGTAACACTTAGCAAGAGTGGAGTCATCTATGTGTCGAATCTTGGATTTTGATGATGAAATCAATTGATAAATTATTTGATCCAATGTATATATTGAGAAAAGTGTGCAGGATTAACTACGATAGCGATCAAGGCATAAAGCTGTTGAATCTCGGATTTTGATGATGAAGTCAATTGTCATTTGTTATCTAATCCATAAGTTGAGATAAGTGTGTAGGATTAACTACGATGGAAAAAAGACATGCAGCAGGAGTTGCGCCGGAGTCAAGACTATGATCACGTTGGAAGTTTGAGAGTTCAACAGAAGTCCAAACGATCGTTGGAGGTTCTGCGGGAACAAATCCGAGAAGTCCAGGAGCTTGCCAAAGAAGCTTGTCGGAACTTGCCAAGTGGATCATCGTAAGTCCAAGAGTTTGCCGGAAGTCCGTCGGAGCATCGCCGAAGGTTCGTCGGATGTTTGCTGGAAGCTCGCCGGAAGAAGCGATCGACGCACCGGAGCAAGTTGTAGTAAATGTCTTAAGAAATATCGTAGTTAGTATGTAGATTAAGTTAGGAATGGGAGGTGATCTCATTAACATAATCTGGGGTCAACTGGGCCCTTGACAGACCCAAATTGGACCGAATGTATCAATCCATTCAGACCAAAATTCCTGCCAGGCGGTGGCACCATCAAGTTCGATGGTGGCATCGCCTAGGAGATGGTCTCCCAGGAAAGCTGGGTGTTGCAACCGTCCAGGTTAGGTGGTGGCACCACCTAGCCTTAGTCTCCGAGTGAGATTGGGCGGTGCAACTACCCCGGTCAGGCGATGGCACCGCCCAGAGGCTCAGTCTCAGAGCTGCCAAGCAGTTGTACCACCCTAGTCAGGAGGTAGTACCGCTAGGACCCCAAAAATCTGGGAAAAGATATTTTTGAGCTCTAAATTCAAACTAGTTTGGGGCCTATATATACCCCACCCTTTCCTGCATGAAAGGGCACCGAAAGCTTGATCTTACTCTGTGATTTTAGAGCTCAAAAGTGTTGTAAAGTCTAGAAGTTCTCCTCCCTCTTTTCTTCTAAGTTTTGATCTTTCAAGAGAGGAGAGAAAAGTTTGTAAGGGTTGTCTCCTAAGCTCGTCAAAAGGAGTGAAACTGTAAAAGGGTGGTTAGCCTTCGCCTATTAAAGGAAGGCCTCTAGTGGACATCAATGACCTCATTGGTGGAGGAAGCCAAAAGTGGATGTAGGACAAGATTGACTGAACCACTCTAAATCTCAGTTTGCATTTACTTTGAGCATCTTATCTTTACTGCAAACCTCCTTAGTAGCTTACTACCTTCTACTAATTTACAAACGTGTTTTATAGTTAAGTATTTTCTGAATCGGCGTTAAGACGGAAATCAGTTTTATCGTACGAACATCATATTTCAGTTTGCTCTTACATTCTGATTTCTATCTTAACTGTAAACTACCTTCCTTAGATTACTTCAAATACATTTCCATAAGCTTTCAAAGTTATTTTCTGCACGAAATGTCTTTTACGTCGGAATCGGATTTTAACGTATGAACGCAGTTTTAATTGTCGAAAGTTTTTCGCTGCACTAATTCACCCCCCCCCCCCGTCTTAGTGCTCTTGATCCTAACAATTAGTATCAGAGTGGGGTTAACTCTCAAATGGATTAATACCTAAGAGAGATGATATACGCCAAAAACTAAGAGATCCACTTTATTACACATCCACCCATGTTCAATGAGACGGACTACACCTATTGGAAGACCCGAATCAGGATCTTCCATATTTCAATGGATTTTGAACTTTGGAATCTTGTCGAAAATGGATTTTTGAAGTCTTCTCTTTCAATGATCAATTGAAATGAATTGGAGAAGAAGACTTTCACTCTTAATGCAAAGGCTATGAATGCCTTATTTTGTGCGCTTGATAAAAATGAGTTCAATCGTGTTTCGATTTATGAAACCGTATTTGATATTTGGCATACACTCGAAGTGACTCACGAAGGCACAAGTAGAGTGAAAGAGTCAAAAATCAATCTTTCGATACAGTCTTTCGAACTTTTCCAAATGAAATCAAGCGAGACTATTGGCGACATGTACACCCGTTTCATGGATGTCGTCAATGGTCTAAAAGGACTCGGTAAAAGTTTTTCGGATTTTGAGCTCATAAATAAGATTCTAAGATCCCTTTCTAAGAGTTGAGACCCTAAAGTCACTGCTTTTTAAGAGGCTAAAGATTTAAACAACATCCCTCTTGAAGAACTAATCGGGTCATTAATAACCTATGAAATGACTTGCAAGGCTCATGAAGAGAAAGAAGACATCCTTCCAAAGAACAGGAAGGATATGACACTTAAAACTTTAGATGACCACTTAAGAGAAAACTCAAGTGATGACGACTATGACGATGACTTGGTACTTCTAACAAGGAAATTCAAAAAATTCATTAAGAGAAACAAGTTTAAAAATGACACAAAAAATAAACTTGAACCCAAAAAGGACCAAGTTATTTGCTACGAGTGCAAAAAGCCGGGACACTACAAAAGTGATTGTCCCTAAGCTAAGAAGAGAACATCAAAGAAGAAGGCGCTCAAAGCAATGTGGGATGACTCAAGCGCGTCCAAAGAAGAGGAGTCCAACACCGAGCAAGTTGCTCATTACGCCTTAATGGCCATCGGAGAAGAGGTAACAAATTTAATTGATGCAGATTTATCATTTGATGAATTATTAAATGCCTTCCATGATTTATTTGATGAATGCAAAATAATTAGTAGAAAATATAAATTGCTAAAAAATAAGCATGATAATCTTGTTAGCAATTTTGATAAATTAAAAACTGAATATCATGATAGTTTAGCTCAATGTGAAAAATGTCATGATCTAGAAACTCTCCAAAAGGAAAACTTACTATTTAAGGACACCTTGAAGAAATTCGAGATTGGGAGCAAATCTTTGAATATGATCCTTGCAAACAAGGGTCACGTTCTCAAAAGAAGTGGAATCGGATTTGTGAGAAGTCCTCACCAAAATCCAACCACTTTCATAAAAGGCCCCATCTTACATGTTCGACACTAAAGCAAATGCAACTTTTGTTACAAATATAGACACAAAACGCATCAGTGTCCATTCAAGAAAATTAGTCCAAACAAATTAATTTGGGTTCCTAAAGCAACTATGATAAACTCTATGCAACATGATAAACAATGTAGATCAGTTTTTGAGGCACCCAAAAGCAAATGGGTACCTAAAAATTATCCTTTCTTGTAGAGACATACACCATCACAAGCTAGGAGCAAGAGATGGTACCTTGATAGTGGATGCTCAAAGCATATGACCGGAGATTCATCTCAATTCTCTAAGCTCACTAGCATAGACGAAGTCTATGTCACCTTCGGAGACCGCAACAAGGGTAAAATCATTGGCAAAGGAACCATAGGTAACAAATCCAACTTCTTTATTGAAGATGATTTGTTAGTTGATGGTTTAAAATATAACATCTTGAGTATTAGTCAATTATGTGATAAAGGATATATCGTCAAATTCGAATCTAATGCTTGCATCATTGAAAAACCACACAAAAACACATCTATGATTACATTAAAATAGAATAACGTATACGCCATTGACATCAATGATCTTTGCAATAAAATGTGTTTCTCGGTTTTGAATGAGGATGCTTAGCTTTGGCATAGGAGATTAGGTCATGCTAGTATGAAACTAATCACTTAAATATTATCCAAAGAACTTGTACAAGGAATTTCTCATATCAAGTTCATCAAAGATAATGTGTGTGATGCTTGTCAATTAGAAAAATAAATTAAGAGTAATTTCAAATATAAGAATTAAATAAGCACTTGTATGCCCTTACAATTGATCCATATGGACTTGTTCGGATCAATCTCTACATCAAGCCTAGGAGGTAGCAAATACGCCTTTGTTATTGTAGATGACTATAGTAGATACACATGGACTTATTTCTTGAAACACAAAAATGAATGCTTTAGATATTTCACCAAGTTTTGTAAACTTGTTCAAAATGAAAAGGGTTTTATGATTTTATCAATTCGAAGTGATCACGGTGGTGAATTTCAAAATCGTGATTTCCAAGAATTTTATGAATCTAATGGATACAACCATAACTTCTCTACTCCAAGAAACCCTCAACAAAATGGAGTAGTAGAAAGAAAGAATAGAAATTTACAAGAAATGGCAAGAATCATATTGAATGAACATAGCCTACCCAAATATTTTTGGGCCGAAGCCGTAAACACTGCATGCTATATTTTGAATAGAGTTCTAGTAAAACCCTTACTCACCAAAACTCCATATGAGTTATGGAATAATAAAAAGCCCAATGTTTCATATTTTAAAGTTTTTGGGTGTAAGTGTTTTATCTTAAATGAAAAAGATGCCTTAGGAAAATTTGATGCTAAATCCGATGAAGGAATTTTTCTTGGTTATTCTTCAATTTCTAAAGCTTTTTGTATCTTCAATAAAAGAACTTTAATTATAGAAGAATCCATTCATGTTGTTTTCAATGAGATTTTCGAAATCAAGAAAAATGATTTTGATGATGATGTTAATTTCGATTTTTTGAATTTAAATGAAACCCCTTCTCCAACTAGCAACTTAGATGCATCCTCGTTCTTCTCTTAGAAATAAGGCTAGATTAGTGGCCAAAGGTTTCAACCAAGAAGAAGGTTTTGATTTTGAAGAAACCTTTGCTCTTGTGGCTAGATTAGAAGCCATAAGGATGCTCCTTGCCTATGCTAGTAATAATAATTTTAAGTTGTTTCAAATGGATATTAAAAGCGCTTTTCTTAATGGCTTTATTTTTGAAGAAGTTTATGTTGAACAACCTCCCAGATTTAAAAATAATAGCCTCCCTAATCATATATTTAAATTAACTAAAGCTCTCTATGGTTTAAAACAAGCCCTAAGGGCTTGGTATGATAGACTTAGTAGTTTTCTTATTGAAAATAATTTTATAAAAAGCAAGGTCAATACTACATTGTTTATCAAAAATTTTGAAAATAATTTTCTCATTGTTCAGATTTATGTTGATGATATTATTTTCGGTTCTATGAATGAATCTCTTTGTGAATCTTTTGCTAAAACCATGAGTCTCGAATTTGAAATGAGTTTGATGGGAGAATTAACCTTTTTCTTAGGCTTACAAATTAAGCAACTAAGCAATGACATCTTTATTAGTCAAACTAAATATGCTTTAGATCTGCTGAAAAGATTTAATATGGATAGCTCAGAAGCTATTAACACTCCTATGAGCACCTCCACTAAGTTAGAAGTTGATGAAAGTGGAGAAAGCTTTGATCAAAAAACTTATAGGGGTATGATAGAAAGTTTACTTTACCGCACTACAACTAGATCAGATATCATGTTCAGTATAGGACTTTATACTAGGTTTCAATCGAACCCTAAGATATCTCATCTCAAAGCGGTTAAAAGAATACTTAGATATCTTAAAGGTACCACAAATCTAGGATTATGGTATCTAAAATCTGAGAATTTTGAGTTAATTGCTTGTGCTGATGCAGATTTTGTTGGGTGTAGACTAGATAGAAAAAGCACATCAGGAACATGTCAATATTTGGGACATTCCCTTGTTTCTTGGTCATCTAAGAAACAAAAGTCGATTGCACTATCAATAATTGAAGCTGAGTATATTACAGCTAGTGCATGCTATGCACAAGTTGTGTGGATGAAAAACACCTTAGAAGATTATAAAGTCCATCTTAAAAACATTCCTATTAAATGTGATAGCACAAGTGCAATATGTTTAACAAAGAATCTCATTCAATACTCAAGAACAAAACATATTGATATTAGACATCACTTTATACGAGATCATATTACTAATCATGATGTAATTATAGAGTTCATAGATACTAAGCATCAACTAACTGATATTTTTACAAAACCTCTAAGTGAAGAACAATTTGATTTCATTAGAAGAAAATTAGGAATATTAATGTGTCTGAATGCATAAACTTGTTAAAATTATTTTTCGGACTTTATTGATTGAATGATCAAATCACTTGATTGCCATTACATGCCTAAAATAACATGTTGGAAATTAATACAAAATTTTCCAAAACAATGAGCATGTTTTGTCTTCATGATTGTATTTGAAAATCTATAGTATAGTCTGTAGAATCTCGGATTTTGATGATGAAACTAATTGATTGTGTTTAGATGTTTAACTGCATTTTGAGTGATGCAGGTCTACTCGATCAGAATTAGACAGTTAACACAGGAGGAATTGACGTTGCGCCGGAGGAGATCACGTTAGGATATTGGACGGCATAAGGCTTCGGACGTCGGGCATCGGGCATCGGGCTAAGGAGAGCGGAATTGCGCCAAGGATATCGGGGTTGCGGAGGTCAACCGCCGATTGGGCAACAAGCCGCAAGAGAGGACGATACGCTGAAGAATCGGACGAAACGCCAACCAATGACGTGCCGGGCAATGGAATGTCGATTCGCGTTGTAATAACTGTCTAGATCGGAGTAGAGTTTTGGCTTGCATGTGCAAGATTAACTACGATAACGATGAAGACATAAAGCGAAACAAAGTGCGGAGTCAAGCACGAAGGATTCGTTGGGAGTTCAAGAGTTCGATGGAAGTCCGAAGGATCGTCGGGAACGCTACCGGAACTAGCCGAGAATTAGTAGGGAGCTTGCCGAAGGGTTTTTTGGAAGCTCGCCGGAAGGTTCGTGGGAAGTTCACAGAGTTCGCCAAGAAAGATCGGAGCTTGCCGAAGAAGCTCGTTGGAACTCGCCAAGATCAAATCATGAAGTTTAAGAGCTTGTCGGGAGTCCGCAGAATGGTTTCCGAGAGTTTATCGGAAGACCGCCGAAAGTTCGCCGGAAGAAGTCTTGACTTATGGACTTTGTAATAGCTTATATAATGTCTTTAAAATTCGTAGTTAGCATGTTAATTAGGGTTAGGATTAGGTATTAATCCTATAACCCAAGTAGGGGCTTATAACACTGTAGGCTGAAAACACGGTAGGCGGTGGGCTGAAAACACTATAGGCTGTGGCACCGCCCAGTGCCCGAGAGTTGGGTGGTAGCACCGCCTGGGCTAGGCAGTGGCATCGCCAAGCACTGTCAGCTTCTGACATTGACAGGCGGTGGCACCGCCACTGACAGGCGGTGGCACCGCCAGCATCGGGAACTCCACGAGAATTCAAATTTGGAGCCCAAATTTGAATCCTCTTGAGGCCTATAAATACCTCTCAAATCTCAGCTGAGATAACAACTTTTTTAGTAGCAAGAGTTTGAGAGAAAGGTCTTAGAAAAGTGTTAGCTTGTCTTCTTTTCAATTTGCTAGTGTTCACCTCATCTCTTCTCAAAAATCTGTAAGAGAGTGAACCGCTTGTAAAGAGTTGTAAGAGGGGTATTTACCCTTCCATTTCAAGAGACTTGCTAGTGGAAGGTGGGAGCCTCATCAAAGAGGGGCCTCGCAAGTGGAGTAGGTCATTTGACCGAACCACTCTAAAATCGGCGTGATCCTTGGTTTGCATTTCATTATTGCTATTTACATTATTGCAAACCTTCTTATATGCTTTAGTTCCTTATTACTTTTGCTGCGCATATTTAAGAATACGCTTTCAAGATTAAGCTTATCAAGTTCCGCTCTTATCATACGAAAGATTTTTTAAAAACCGAAGTTTTAATCCACTGCACTAATTCACCCCCCCCCCCTCTTAGTGCTGCTCCGATCCTAATAATTGGTATCAGAGCCCGGTATTTCTCATTTCGCATTTACACCCGAGATAAATGGCTCTTCATGGCTTTCAAGAGGGCTTATCGATTTTTCGTCCACCGTTGTTTAACGGATTGGACTACACTTATTGGAAAACTCGAATGAGAGTTTTCTCGATTTCTATGAATTTGGATTTATGGAATATTGTTGAAAACGGTTTTAAACTTCCCTCTAAACCGATGAACGAATGGTCGGATTTGGAGAAGAAGTATTTTTCTTTAAATGCAAAGGCTATGAATGCCTTATTTTACGCTTTGGACAAAAATGAGTTCAATCGGATTTCTACGTGCGAAACGGCTTTCGATATTTGGCGAACACTTGAAATCATGCACGAGGGAACTAGTAGAGTCAAAGACTCGAAAGTTAACATTTTATTGCATTATTTTGAGCTTTTTCAAATGCAACCAAGCGAGACTATAGGCGACATGTACACCCGTTTCACGGATGTCGTCAATAATCTAAGAGTTCTTGGTAAATATTTTTCGAATTTTGATCTCGTAAGCAAGATCTTAAGATCCTTCCAAAAAGATGGGATTCTAAAATAACCGCAATACAAGAAATAAAAGATTTAAATATTTTTCCACTTGAAGAACTTATCGGCTCATTGATAACATATGAAATGGTGCGCAATGCACATGATGAACACAATGAACACTTGAACCACCTTCCAAAGAATAGGAAGGATTTTGAACTCCGGACAAATGAATACCACTTGTGCGATGACTCAAGTGATGAGGACAATGATGAACTTGAACTTCGAACACTAACTCTTAATAAGTTCATTAAACAAAAATTTAAAATGAACAATGAACTTGAACGGAGGATGAGGCCAAAGAAAAGGAAGGCACCCAAGGATGAATCAAGAACTTCCAAAGGTAAAACGACGAATTGGGCTTTGATGGGCTTCGACTACAAGGTAAGTAACTCAACACTCTTGAATTATTTTGAAATTACATAATACTTTCATGAGTTATTTTTAATTTAGTTTAGGATTAATTGCATGTGTTATGCAATAAAATGTTAGATATAAATCTAATGCTTATACACCTAGTAAGATTAATCTTATGTATATGCTTGAGAAGCAAGAATGTATATTTTGATGATTTCCATATTGATTTTCAATGACGATGCATGTCTTTTGAATGGAAGGCTTGATGATTTTTTTTTAACCTTATCTTTGGTTATCAAACATGATGTATGGATTTGATATAAGAATAAAATTTGAGCATGCTAATATAAAGTCAATCTTATAAATTAAAATTAAAGAAGTTTTAGTTATCTATAAGAATCATTCAAAATTATGTTCAATGAAACCAATGCAATAAAGTTGTAAATGAAAAAGTTGAAATTTTAATACCATGATTTAACGATTTTATGTAAGAGATTTTAAAGTAATATATAATGATTTTTGTAACTTATTGGTCTTGATGGTTTTATGATGAAATTCATTTTTTTGATCCAAAACGTTGATGCATGTTTGAAAGCATGTTAACATGAAATTTTATTGTGAATCAAGATCCTGTTTTTTAAACTCCCATGTTTCTTCTTATTGTTTACTAAAGAAGAAAATTTCCGAAATGAATCATGATTTATTTTGAAATTATAATTTTTTTTATGATTCATAAAGAATTGAGAGATTAAAAAATCTATCTATGTTTTTCTATTTATAAATCTCTTAAAAATGATTTTGATTTGATGATTTGAATTTAAATGATCTTTATCTTGATTTTTTGAGATTTATAACTTGAGATTTACTCTATAAAAATCAAGATCTTGTATCCTCAATGTTACTTTTTAGCATCTACTATCCAAATGAATTATGATTGGTATCATTGCTATATTTCTTCTTATCGTGTACTAAAGAGAAAATTTTCCTAAATGAATCGTGATTTTTCGAAACCACAATTCTTTTTTTGATTCATAATGAATTGAGAAATTTTATATGCTTGAATTAATATCTTGTTCTCTTATAAAATTGATTGAATTTTATCCATATCATGATCTCCTAAGATTTTCCCTTGATTATTATGATAAATCTATGTATACCATTTTGAATCTCTTGAAAGAAATGTTAAGATTTTGATGATTTGGATAATTTGAATTTGAATGAGTTTTATTCAAAATCATGATCTTGATTCCGTGATATTTACAAACTAAGATTTATTATGAATCAAGATTTTTTCATTAATCGATCTCCTAAGATTTTCTTTTGATTATTTATGAGTAGGTTTTTCAAAAAGAAATCATGCCTTTTGGCATTCATATGTTCTAATCCTTCATGATATGATTTTTATACAATTCCTTATATTCATGAAATGTTTATCGCATCACCCAATTACTTTCTTCTTGATATTCCTTATGTGGTGATTAAAATTATGCATGAAATACTCTTGATATTATTTTGATGTATACAAATGAAAAGTTATAATCATGAATGATCGGATGAAATTTGACAAGTTAATATCTTCATGATTTGAAATATTTATACTTTGAAATTATGCATGCAATTGCTTTGTATTGTGATGATATATGCATCATGAATACTTTATTATCATACATGAAAATAGTGATAAACATTTTGAAAATAAATGTTTGTATCATGTTAGATGATTTTACATCATGTGCATGATGAGTTATAGTGATGATCGAAACAATGATTGAAATGCATCAAATGATGAATGTTTGGTATCATGATCAACATGTTGATAAATGCTTGAAAATTTTAATGTTTGAGTATCATGTATGATATGCTTATTAATCATGATTGATTTATTTTTCGGTATCGTGCATGAAAAATAAGGTTATTGAAATTGTGTATGTTTTAATTTGAATATATAAGGATGCACAAATAAGAATGATACTTACCTTTGTCATAATATGAAAATTGATATAAGGGTCTTCCCTTCTTTTTGACAATGACAAAGGGGGAGCAAGAATTTCTAGCGTGGACATCATGAAAAGAGGCAAACTAACTAGCTTGCACAATTCAAGATGAAAGCAAAAAATTGCACTTCTCAAAAGAGAAGATGCAAATGTAACATTTGCCAAATTGTTTGCTTGCCTCATGTAAAATATTATCTCTTGCTAGCTTGGCATTTTTGCTAGCTTGTATGTTGCAAAACTTGATCACTTTTTCAAACATTTTGCTAGCTTACACTTTGCAAAGAAAGCAAAAATGACACTTCTAGAAGAAAGAGCTTGTTATTTTGAACATCACAAGTTTGCCTATCTTAAGAAACAAAAATTGCAAAAGTGCTATCTTGCCTATCTCAAGAAGCAAAACTTGCAACTTACACATCGAAATAGGAAGCAAGAATTATGAGCTTACACAAGAAAGCTATCTTACATTTGCTTTCAAAATTTTTGCTAGCTTGTATATTGTGAAACTTACATATCGTAAACATTGCTAGCTTGTAGTCTAAAGAGAAGCAAAAAGTTGCTATCTCAAAAGAAGCAAATGTGCTATCTTGCCTATCTTAAGAGGCAAAAATGCTAACTTGCACATCTAGCAAAACTTGACAAATTTGCATATTTCAAGAAGCAAGAGTTGCTTTCTTGAACATCTCAATATTGCTACCTTGCATGATATAAAATTTTCTATATCAAACATCATAAATATTGTTACTTGCAAAGAAAAGCAAAGTGCAATCTTGCACAAGAAGCAAGTGTTGAATTGCCATGATTGAACTTAAGAATCTTGCTATGCTTTTGTGCTTATATGTTGTGATGAAAATCTAGCTTCATGTTGTAAAAACTTACATATCTTTTAAAATAGCTAGAGCTACTTCTCCTTTTTGTTGATGACATAGGGGGAGAAGTATATTGATGACTTCATGCATTGAATTGAATATTTTATATATTTGCATGATGGTTTAAATATTTTTTCATAACATGTGATGAATGTCACTTGGATTTGGGATAATCCAAGTGTTCTATCAATGGCATATTGATAGGGGGAGTTTGGTTAAACTTCGGGGAGTTTAGGTTAACTCCGTTAGTCATCAATTAGTTGTCATCATCAAAAAGGGGGATATTGTTGAATCTCGAATTTTGATGATGAAACTAATTGATTGTGTTTAGATGTTTAACTGCATTTTGAGTGATGCAGGTCTACTCGATCAGAATTAGACAGTTAACGCAGGAGGAATTGACGTTGCGCCGGAGGAGATCACATCAGGATATTGGACGGCAGAAGGCTTCGGACGTCGGGCATCGGGCTAAGGAGAGCGGAATTGCGCTAAGGATATCGGGGTTGCGGAGGTCAACTGCCGATTGGGCAACAAGCTGCAAGAGAGGAGATGCGCTGAAGAATCGGACGAAACGCCAACCAATGACGTGCCGGGCAACGGAATATCGATTCGCGTTGTAATAACTGTCTAGATCAGAGTAGAGTTTTGGCTTGCATGTGTAGGATTAACTACAATAACGATGAAGACATAAAGCGAAACAAAGTGCGGAGTCAAGCACGAAGGATTCGTTGGGAGTTCAAGAGTTCGACGGAAGTCCGAAGGATCATCGGGAACGCTGTCGGAACTAGCCGAGAATGAGTAGGGAGCTTGCCGAAGGGTTTTTTGGAAGCTTGCCGGAAGGTTCGTGGGAAGTTCGCAGAGTTCGCCACGAAAGATCGGAGCTTGCCGAAGAAGCTCGTTGGAACTCGCCAAGATCAAATCGTGAAGTTTAAGAGCTTGCCGGGAGTCCGTAGAATGGTTTCCGAGAGTTTATCGGAAGACCGCCGAAAGTTCGCCGGAAGCTCGCCGGAAGAAGTCTTGACTTATGGACTTTGTAATAGCTTATATAATGTCTTTAAAATTCGTAGTTAGCATGTTAATTAGGGTTAGGATTAGGTATTAATCCTATAACCCAAGTAGGGGCTTATAACACTATAGGCTGAAAACACTGTAGGCGGTGGGCTGAAAACACTGTAGTGGGCTGAAAACACTATAGGCGGTGGCACCGCCCAGTGCCCGAGAGCTGGGCGGTAGCACCGCCTGGGCTGGGCGGTGGCACCGCCCAGCAGCTTCTGACATTGACAGGCGGTGGCACCGCCAGCATCGGGAACTCCACGAGAATTCAAATTTGGAGCCCAAATTTGAATCCTCTTGAGGCCTATAAATACCCCTCAAATCTCAGCTGAGATAACAACTTTTTGAGCAGCAAGAGTTTGAGAGAAAGGTCTTAGAAAAGTGTTAGCTTGTCTTCTTTTCAATTTGCTAGTGTTCACCTCATCTCTTCTCGAAAATCTGTAAGAGAGTGAACCGCTTGTAAAGAGTTGTAAGAGGGGTATTTACCCTTCCATTTCAAGAGACTTGCTAGTGGAAGGTGGGAGCCTCATCAAAGAGGGGCCTCGCAAGTGGAGTAGGTCATTTGACCGAACCACTCTAAAATCGGCGTGATCCTTGGTTTGCATTTCATTATTGCTATTTACATTATTGCAAACCTTCTTATATGCTTTAGTTCCTTATTACTTTTGCTACGCATATTTAAGAATACGCTTTCAAGATTAAGCTTGTCAAGTTCCGCTCTTATCATACGAAAGATTTTTTAAAAATCGAAGTTTTAATCCGCTACACTAATTCACCCCCCCCCCTCTTAGTGCTGCTCCGATCCTAACATAGTCTTGTCCAAATGCATGAAAGTGTTAATTTCATTTTCGGATTCTCTTAACTAGTGGTATCCTAACAATCAGATTTTCTCTATACATTATCCTCTTCCGAACGTAATAAGTATATGTCATATCGAGTTTGATTCTCATCATTGATTTTTGACATATGGAATCAACTAGCAAAAACATCTCTCATACACTTATCATGTGAAAATTATTTTTTTGAAAAATGGATTTGATAAAATGATTCCTGCTTGAAATATGGATGTTAGTGTTTTTACTTGCAAGGATTTGTTTCACATACATATCTTGATCCTTGTAAAAATGAAGTATAATTTAATCTCTTATCGATTTTAACTTTATTCAAAGTAAACTCACAAATAGCTGGTATCACAAATAGCCTTCCTTCTTCATGTAAAAAGATAATAACAAATAAAAAGGAAGAAGTATTAAAAGCTATCTCCATGTCATGTTTTCCTTGAGATGTTTACATAATTGGTATTCTATCACTCACAATTAGAAAATGACATGAACCTAGTTTTGACATGAATAATTACCGCACTTATACTTAAAATTTGCTTATATCATTCTCCTTTTTGTTGATGACAAAGAGGGAGAGATATATGAATTGATGCTATTAGTATTGATGATATGATTATGCCATGCTTGCATCATCAAAAATATATGAATTGATGATAACTATGATTGCCATATTTGCATTATGCCATGTTTGCATCATTTTAAGATATCAAGAAATTATATCATAATTTTACGTGTTGATATCTTCCCATGTGATGAAATGCTATGATTGCTAAAACACTTGAAATGTGTGCATCATGTTAAGATATCAAAATCTTACTTCGAAATTTTACATGTTGATATTTTACCATATGATGAATTGCTACCATTACCATCATTCACATTTGAAATTTGAAAATGGATGTCAAGCCTTGACATCATTTTTAGAGAGATACATCATGATAGGAATCATGATGGGAGTATTGATAAGGTTAAATGATTTTAACTTATCAATATGTCTCTTTAATTCAAAGGCTTTGAATTCAAGAATGATTTATCTCAAGTATGACATATAGATAGGGGGAGTTAAGGTTAACTCCGTTATCAATTGATTGTCATCATCAAAAAGGGGGAAATTGTTGAATCTCGGATTTTGATGATGAAATCAATTGTCATTTGTTATCTAATCCATATGTTGAGATAAGTGTGCAGGATTAACTATGATGGAAGAGAGACATGCAACAGGAGTTGCGCCCGAGTCAAGACTATGATCACGATGGGAGTTCGAGAGTTCGATGGAAGTCCGAACGATCGTCGGAGGTTCTGCAGGAACAAATCCGAGAAGTCCAGGAGTTTGCTAAAGAAGCTCGTCGGAACTCGCTAAGTGGATCATCGCAAGTCCAGGAGTTTGCCGGAAGTCCGCCGAAGCATCGCCGAAGGTTCGTCGGATGTTCGTCGGAAGCTCGTCGAAAGATGCGATTAACGAACTAGAGCAAGTTGTAGTAAATGTCTTAAGAAATGTCATAGTTAGCATGTAGATTAAGTTAGGAATGGGAGGTGATCCCATTAACTTAATCTGGGGGCAATTGGGCCCTTGACATACCCAAATTGGGCCGAATGGATCAACCCATTCGGACTAGAATTCCTGCTAGGCGGTGGCACTGCCCAGGAGATGGTCTCCTAGGAAAGCTAGGTGATGGCACCACTTGGGCTTAGTCTCCGAGCGAGACTGGGCGGTGCAACTGCCCCAGTCAGGCGGTGGCATCGCTTGGGCTCGGTCTTCGAGCAAGACTGGGCGATGCAACCGCCCCTGTCAAGCGATGGCACCGCCTGAGCTCGGTCTTCGAGCAAGACTAGGTGGTGCTACCGCCCCTGTCAGGTGGTGGCACCGCCTAGAGGCTCAGTCTCTGAGCTTCCAAGCGGTTGTACCGCCCTAGTCAGGAGTTGGTACCGCCAGGACCACGAAAATCTAGGAAAAGATATTTTTGAGCTCCAAATTCAAACTAGTTTGGGGCCTATATATACCCCACCCTTTCCTACATGAAAGGGCACCGAAAGCTTGATCTTACTTTGTGATTTTAGAGCCCCAAAGTGCTCATCATAGGTGCCCAGCAAGCCAATCACGTGAGTGATGGCACGTGTGACTTAATATAGAATCTTCTTGCTTATTATATTTTGGCATATATCACTTTATAACTATTGCATAAATGCATACATATATTGTGATGTCCTTGGATTTGTGCAATGGGAATCGGATCATGATGAGATCACGATAGTGAGATCAATTCACCTTTAAACACATATCCTAAATAATCCCGGTCATAGGTTACTCGAGAGGGATATCGTGATAACCGGACAGACTGGTGTGTTGTATACCCGTCCATATGATGGATGCAGCTGGTCTCATAGCTGTTTGTATAGGGATAATAGGGATACAATACAGGTGCTCATTGGAGAATGAGTTCACCGATTGATCCGCTTACAGAATGCTGGATGGTTGATGATGCCTTATTGTCAGACAACGATTCCGTAGTCCTAGTGGTGTATCTGGTCCTTAGACTTGAGACACCAAGGATGTCTTGTATGAGTGCTCCACTCTTTGATACCAGACTTATAGGTTTGGCTATCCCAGATCTAGTACAGCTGGTCATTGGGAGTGGTAGTCGACCTTACGAGGGCTATTGAGTGTCGATAGAGGATCATCCACTCTCGGCGTCATGAGAGGAATATCCCATGTGTTCTTGCTCAGACAAATCCCTGGACAGGGTCATTCGGGTTGAGAGAGGAAAGAGTTCTCTGGGAGAATCCGATTAGAGCGAGACTCGAGTAGAAACCGTGTGGGTCTGACAACACCATGCTCGATATACGGTCTCTGGTATATTAGATGGATGAGGGACTATAGGTACACGGTAACTGAGGACAGACAGGTCCAATGGATTGGATTCCCCTGTATCGTCTGGGGACTACGGCGTAGTGGCCTAGTACGTCCGTAGTCGATGAGTCGAGTGAATTATTACAGAGATAATAATTCACTGAGTTAGAAGGAGTTCTGACAGGTATGACTCACGGCCAGCTCGATATTGGGCCTAGAGGGTCACACACATATGGTAGGCATTGCGATGAATAGAGGTTCGGATATGAGATATCCGACAGAGCCCTTGTCTTATTGGATGCAGATCCAATACTCACTAGGGGAGGACCCATTAGGGTTTGACAGGGGACCTCTATAAATAGGAGGGATTCAGAGCCCCATGGGCTAGAGAGCTTTTGTTTGCCTTTTCCTATTCTCCTCTCCATCTCCACCTCAGAGTAGGTCTGGAGTTTTGAGGAGCGTCGTCGCAACCCTGCTGTGTGGATCACCGCTAGAGAGGAGGACGCTTGACCTCCTTCACCCTCTCCTAAGGATATGCAAGGAAACAGGGATATACGATCTCCCTAGGTAACACAATCTGCTGTATACGCAGTTTCATGTTTCGCGGATTTTTGCGTACCAATCTTCGCACGACGACGAACATCTCTTTGGGAATCGGGGATTTTGTTTTTCTTGTTCTTCCACTGCACATATGATGTCGCCCCCAAGGATTTCCCTACAAAAAGTGTTGTAAAGTCTAGAAGTTCTCCTCCCTCTTTTCTTCCAAGTTTTGATCTTTCAAGAGAGGAGAGAAAAGTTTATAAGGGTTGTCTCCTAAGCCCATCAAAAGGAGTGAAACTGTAAAAGGGTGGTTGGCTTTCGCTTGTTGAAGGAAGGCCTCTAGTGGACGTCGGTGATCTCGTTGGTGGAGGAAGCCAAAAGTGGATATAGGTTAAGATTGACCGAACCACTCTAAATCTCAGTTTGCATTTACTTTGAGCATCTTATCTTTACTACAAACATCCTTAGTAGCTTACTGCCTTCTGCTCATTTACGAATGTGTTTCATAGTTAAGTATTTTTCGAATCGGCGTTAAGACGGAAATTGGTTTTATCGTACAAACATCATATTTTAGTTTATGCTTATATTCTGATTTCTATCTTAACTGCAAACTGCCTTCCTTTACTTCAAATACGTTTCCATAAGCTTTTAAAGTTATTATCTACATGAAATGACTTTTAGGTCGGAATTAGATTTCAACGTACGAACACAGTTTTAATCGTCGAAAGTTTTCCGCTGCACTAATTCCACACCCCCCCCTCTTAGTACTCTTAATCCTAACAAAAGCAAAATCAAGTGCTATAGTCAAGATCGAGAATTCCTTGGGAGTTCAACATTTCCTCAGGAGTTCGGAGGTTCGTCGGAAGTGCCTTTGGAATTAGCCGAGAAGTCCAAGAGCTTGCCAAAGAAGTTCGTCAGAACTCACCAAAAAGATCATCATAAAGTCTAAGAGCTTGTCAAGAGTCTGCTGGAAGATTGTCGAGAGATCTTCGGAAGTCCATTGGAAGATCGCTAGAAGCTCATCGGAAGAAACCTAGACTTACCAGACTTGTTTTGTTTAGTGTATGCCTTAAAAATCGAAGTTAGCACATAATTAGGGTTAGGTTTGGGAGGTAATTCCATTAAACCTATTAAGGGCCAATTGGGCCCATAGTTGGACTGGTTTAGGCTAGATTCAAGGCCCAAACAGTTTGCTGAACATTGTCTGGCAGTGGCACCACTTAGGGCTCAGTCTCCAAGAAGCCTAGGCAGTGGTACCACCAACAGTTAATGCTATCAAGCGATAGTACCGCTAGAGCTCGAGACTTTGTCAAGTAGTAGTACCACCAGACTCGGTGGAGGTACCACCCAATGTCAATCTGCAGGTGATGGTACCGCCAATACTCCGAAAACCAAGGATGTGATACTTTTTTGCTTCAATTCTGAAGCCAATTGAGGGCTATAAATACCCCTTACTTCTCAGTTGGTAAACATAGAGAAGTGATAAGAACTAAACTAAAACTATAGTGAAATAGCTTATAAAAAGCTAAGAGTTCACTTCCAATGTTTCTAAGTATGAAAGTTTGTAAAGTGAGCCACTTGTGAAAGTTCTATAAAGGGGTGATTGATCTTTGCCCTTCAAGAAAGATAAATAGTGGAAACTCGTGACCGTATTGGTGGAGGTATCAAGAGTGGATGTAGGTTAGATGACCGAACCATTATAAAATTGACATATTCTCTTCTTGGTGTATACTTTACTTTTGCTGCATTCTACTTTACTTTATTGTAAACTGTCCAATCCCCTCTTCTATACTCACTTACAAACTTATTCAAGTCAAACATCTTTTCAAAATGATTTTCATCGAACTAAGAGTTTCATCGTACGAAGTTTTTCGAAATGGATTAAATTTGTCATTTTTATCCGCTGCACTAATTCACCCCCCCTTTTAGTGTCGTTCTTGATCCTAACAATTGGTATTAGAGTAAGGTCACTCTCATTTTGGTTTGAAACCCAAGAGAGATGACCTTTACCGGCAACCAAGAGGGTCACTCAATCACAAGTCCACCCATATTCAATGTGACGGATTACACCTATTAGAAAACTAGTATGATGATTTTTCTAATTTCTATAGATTTTAAGTTATAGAACATTATAGAAAATGACTTTTAAAAGTCTTCTCTTCCAATAAATGATTGGAATGAGTTGGAGAAGAAGACTTTCTCTTTAAATGCTAAAGACTATGAATGCCTCTTGTTTTGTGCTTTAGATAAAAATGAGTTCAATTGAGTGTCTATTTGTAAAATGACTTTTGATATTTGGCACACACTCGAAATCACTCACGAAGGCACTAGTAGAGTAAAGTAGTCCCAAATTAATCTTTTAGTTCATACTTATGAATTGTTTCGGATGAAACCAAGTAAGACCATTGGAGACATGTACACGCGGTTTACGGATGTCAACAATGGTCTAAAAGCACTTAGTAAAAGTTTTTCTAACTTTAAACTCATTAATAAAATATTAAAATCCCTTCCAAAGAGTTGGAACCCTAAAGTAACGGTTATTCAAGAGACCAAGGATTTGAATAATTTTCCTCTTGAAGAACTTATCGAGTCGTTAATGACCTATGAGATGACTTGCAATGTTCATGAAGAGATTAAGAATAACCTTCCAAAGAATAAGAAGGATATGACACTAAGAACTCATGAAGACCACTCGAAAAGAAGTTTAAGTGATGAGGACTATGATGATGACTTGGCACTCTTGACAAGAAAGTTTAAAAAATTCATAAAAAGAAATAAATTAAAAAATGACACTTAAAATAAAATTGAATCCAAGAAAAAATAAGTTATATGCTACGAATGCAAGAAGCTGGGATATTTCAAAAGCGAATGTCCCCAAGTGAAAAAGAAACAACCAAAGAAGAAGAAGGCACTTAAAGTAATGTGGGATGATTCGAGCAATTTCGAAAACGAAGAACAAGACAATAAGAAAATCGCCAACTATGCACAAATGGCTATCAAAGATGAGGTAAGTGGTTCATTAGATACAAATTTATCTTTCAATGAGCTTTTAAGTGCTTTTCATGATTTGTCTGATGAATATAGAATAATAAGCAAAAAGTATAATTTTTTAAAAAGGGAGCATACCCTTTTAAATAATGAATTTGAAAAACTTAAGCATGATAATCCTTCGTTGCCTCCATGCACTAAGTGTAAACACTTAGAGGCACTTGAGAAAGAAAACTTGCTACTCAAATAAACTCTAGAAAAGTTTAATGTTGGTAGTAAGTCCTTGAACATGATCCTTACCAATAAGGGTCACATTCATAGAAGAGGCGGAATCAGATTTGTGAGTAGCTCTCACCAAAATCCAACTACCTTTGTTAAAGGCCCTACCTTGCATATATCATCCCGCACCAAATGCAACTTTTGTTACAAACTCGGACATGTTACTTATAAATGTCCATTTAAGAGATATAGTTCACACAAATTGATTTGGGTTCCTAAAGGAACTACAAAGAACTCTATGCAAAATGATAAGTTGAGTAGATCGAATTTTAAGACACCCGAGGTCAAATGGATACCTAAAAATCACCCTTTTTTGTAAAAATATTTATTATCACAAGCTAGGAGCAAGAAATGGTACCTTGATAGTGGATGCAAGGCATATGACCGGAGATCCATCTAAATTTTCTAAGCTTACTAGCCTAGATGAAGGGTATGTCACCTTTGGAGATAACAACAAGGATAAAATCATTAGCAAAGGAACTATAGGTAACAAATCCAACTTTTTAATTGAAGATGTGTTATTTGTTGATGGCTTAAAGCATAATCTTTTGAGCATTAATCAATTGTGTGATAAAGGATACATTATTAGATTTGAATCCAATCTTGCATTATTAAAAAACCACACAAAAACACATCTATGATTGCCTTAAAATAAAATAATGTATATACTATTAACATTGATGATCTTTGTAATGAAATATGTTTTTGGGATTTGAATGATGATACTTGGCTTTGACATAAGAGATTAGGTCATGCTAGCATGAAACTAATCTCTCAAATCTCATCTAGAGAACTTGTAAGAGGTATTTCTAACATTAAGTTTGTTAAAGATAATATGTATGATGCATGTCAACTAGGAAAATAAATAAAAGTTGGTTTCAAATCAAAGAATCAAATAAGCACCTCTAGACCATTGCAATTTATACATATAGATTTGTTTGGACCAATTGATACAATAATCCTAGGAGGTAACAAATACGCCTTTGTAATTATAGACGATTATAGTAGATACACTTGGACATACTTCTTGACATATAAAAGTGATTGCTTTAAATGTTTTTCTAAGTTTTGTAAACTTGTTCAAAATGAAAAAGGCTTTATGATTTCATCAATTCAGAGTAATCATGGTGGTAAATTTCAAAACCATAATTTCCAAAACTTTTATGAATCTAATAGATACAACTATAATTTCTCTACTTTGAGAAATCATCAACAAAATAGTGTAGTAGAAAGAAAAAATAGGAGTTTACAAGAAATGGCAAGAACCATATTGAACGAACATAGCCTACCCAAATATTTTAAGACCGAAGCCGTTAATATGGCATGCTATGTCATGAATAAGATTCTAGTAAGATCATTACTTTCCAAAACTCCTTATATATTGTGGAATAATGAAAAACCCAACGTTTCGTATTTTAAAGTTTTTGGTTGTAGATGTTTTATCTTGAATGAAAAAGATACCTTAAGAAAGTTTGATATAAAACCTAATGAAGGTATTTTTTTTATTATTATTCTATTTCTAAAGCCTTTTGTGTCTTTAATAAAAGAACCTTAGTTATAGAAGAGTCTATTTATGTTGTCCTTAATGAAGTTTTTGAATTTAAGAAAAATAATTTTGATGATGATATTAATTTTAATACTTTGAATTTGAATGAAACCTCTCCTCCAACTAGCAACTTAGATACATCTTCCGAAACATCCTTACCTAAGGAATGAAAGTATGTAGATGCTCATCCTAAGGAGCTAATTATAGGATATACATCAAAGGATGTTCAAACTCATTCTTCTTTTAAAAATTTTTGTATAACATCGCTTTTCTTTCTTAAATTAAACCAAAATGTATTAACGAAGCCTTGAAAGATAATTCATGGGTTATTGCAATGCAAGAAGAGTTGAACTAATTTGAGATAAATGAGGTGTGGAAACTTATTCCGAGACCTAGTGACCATTTAGTTAGTAGTACTAAATGGGTCTTTAGAAACAAGCAAGATGAATTTGGTATCATGGTTAAAAACAATGCTAGATTAGTGGCTAAAGGTTTCAGCCAAGAAGAAGGTATCAATTATGAAGAAACTTTCGCTCCCGTGGCAAGATTAGAAGTCATAAGGATGCTCCTTGCCTATGCTAGTAGTAATAATTGTAAGTTATTTCAAATGGATGTCAAGAGCGCTTTCTTAAATGGCTTTATTTTCGAAGAAGTGTATGTTGAACAACCACCCATATTTGATAACTCTCTTTTTTTTAATCATATGTTTAAGTTAACTAAAGCTCTCTATAGATTAAAACAAGCCCCGAGGGCTTGGTATAAGAGACTTAGCTCCTTTCTTATTCAAAATAATTTCTCTAAAGGCAAGGTCGATACTACATTATTTATTAAAAATTTTGACTTGTTGTTCAAATTTATGTTGATGATATTATTTTTTGATCTACAAATGAATCCTTATGCGAATCATTTACCAAGAGTATGAGCCAAGAGTTTGAAATGAGTTTAATGGGTGAACTAACTTTCTTTTTAGGCTTACAAATCAAACAACTTAGTGATAGTAATTTTCTTAGTTAAACCAAATATGCATTAGAATTGCTAAAAAAATTTAATATGGATGGTTCAAAGGCTATTAATACTCCTATGAGTACCTCCACTAAGGTACACATGGATGAAAGTGGAGAAAGCTTTGATCAAAAAACTTATAGGGGTATGATAAGTAGTTTACTATACCTCACCGCAACTAGACCGGACATTATGTTTAGTATAGGATTTTGTGCTAGATTTCAATCAATCCTAAGCTATCTTATCTTAAAACTATTAAAAAATTCTTAGATATCTTAAAGGAATCCCTAATCTAGGATTATGGTATTTAAAATCGAAAAACTTTGAATTAATTGCATATGCTGATGTGAATTTTGCTGGATGTAGAAAAGATAGAAAAAGCACATTCGGAACATGCCAATTCTTAAGTCATGCACTTGTCTCTTAGTCTTTTAAGAAACAAAACTTGGTTGGATTATCTACAACCGAAGCTGAGTATATAGCAACTGGTGCATATTATGCACAAGTTGTATGTATGAAAAATACATTAGAAGATTATAGCATTCACCATAAGAGTATTCCCATAAAATGTGATAACATAGGTGCAATATATTTAACAAAAAATTCTATTCAACACTCTAGAACTAAACATATTGACATTAGGTATCATTTTATAAGAGATCATGTTAATAACCATGACATATCTTTAGAGTTTATTGATACAAAACATCAATTAGCCGATATCTTTACAAAACCTTTAAATGAAAAATAATTTGATTTCATTAGAAGAGAGTTAGGGATGTTAAACTATCCGAATGCATGAGCTTGTTGTATATCTTTTTCAGACTTTCTTAATTTTTCATAAATAAAGCTTTCATGAATTTATTTAATTTCTATCTTCCTCTTAACTTAGTATCAAATTTACTCCATACCCTTGCTCCATCACTTAATGATTTTTGATACACTTAGTCCCTTCACTCATGGATTTTTGGATTAATGACTTAATCATTTATCAATTCCTATGAATCCTTCTTCTATTTATAAGAAAAGGCATTTGATTTATGAATTTTTATTCATGGATTTTTTATCCTTTACGATGAATCCTCTCTCTTTGCTATAGTAGAAGCTTGATTTAATGAAACTTAACTTTCATGAATTTGGTTCATAATTTCTTATGGAGAATGAATTCTTCCCTTACTCTTCTTCCTCTTCTTATTTTTATGACAAAGGAAGAAAGAAACTTGCACATCTCAAGAAGAATCAAAAAGCTTTTGCACATCTAAAGCAAAAATGCTAGCCGGTCCATTTCAAAACCCAAAAGTAGTTATCATGTAAAGTTTTTGCTTAACTTCTCTTTTTTTTTTGCTAGCTTGGATAAATTGGTGTAGAACTTACTTGAATATGTTTTTTTAACACTTGCATTGTTGAATGGTTCTCCTTTTTGTTGATGATAAAGGGGGAGAAATATGAAAAATTGATGACAACTTGGTATTATGACTATTTAAAATAATATGTAAAATGTATTATATTGTAAATGCTTGAATGTATTATGAATGCTTGAAATATAATTGGTATCGTCAAACACATCGCAAATATTTAAAAAATATCAAAAGGTATCACATATACATCGTATGTATCATAGATACTTGAAATGTATCATGAATGCTTGAAAAGCATCGTAATATAGTATGGATACTTGAAAATGTTTCATTCTTAAAATCATGCTTGATTTCGTATCAAAATAATAAATGTCTATCATTATGATAAGGTATCAAACTTATCATGCTTAATTTCCTACCTCCAATTGGTATCATGCCTCAGATTGATGAATTGTCATTTTTTATCAAACTTGAAATTTGAATCTTGCTAAATTTCATATTTAAAATTTATGTTATACTTGAAAATGATGATTGTTGATCATCATTCGATATTGGACTTGAAAATGGATGTCATGCCTTGACATCATTTTTATTGTGATAAATACGTGGTATCATATTTTAAGATGGTAAATCATGATTAATATCATGATGTGCATGTCAATAAGTTTAAATGCATATAACTTATTAGTATAATGCTTGAATTCAAAAGCCTTGAATTCAAGAGTGTCTTTTCTTAGTATGACATATAGATAGAGGGATTTAAGGTTAACTCCATCATCAATTGATTGTCATCATAAAAAATGGTGGAGATTGTTGAATCTCAGATTTTAATGATGAAATCAATTGGTTAATTGTTTGATCTAATCTATATATTAAGAAAAAAGTGTACAGGATTAACTACAATAGTGATCAAGGCATAAAGCAAAACGAAGTGCCGGAGTCAAGATCGAGAATTCGTTGGGAGTTCGAGAGTTCGTCGGGACTCCGGAGGTTCATCAGAAGTGCCGCCATAATTGGCCGAGAAGTCCAGGAGCTTGCCAAAGTAGCTCATTAGAGCAAGCCAAGAAGATCATCGTCAAATCCAGGAGCTTGCTAAGAGTCCACTAGAAGATTATTGAGAGATCGTCGGAAGTCCGCCAGATGATCACCGGAAGAAACCTAGACTTACCGGACTTATTTTGTTTAGTGTATGCCTTAAAATCGAAGTTAGCATATAATTAAGGTTAGGTTTAGGAGGAAATCCCATTAAACTTGTTAAGGGTCAATTGGGCCCATAATTGGACTGGTTTGAGCTGAATTCAAGGCCTAAATAAGTTGATGAACCTTGTCTAGCGATGGCACCGCTAGACTATGGCGGTGGAACCATGCAGGGCTTAGTCTCCAAGAAGCTTGGACGGTGGTATCACTGATAGTTAATGCTGTCAAGCGATGGTACAGCCTTGTCAAGCAATGGTACCACCATATCAGGAGGTGGTACCGCTAGAGCTCGAGACTCTATCAGGTGATAGTACCATCAGACTGGGTAGTGTACAACCCAATGTCAGTATGCAGGCGATGGTGCCGCCCAATAATAGCGGTGGTACCGCTAGTACCCCGAAAACTAGGGATGTAATACTTTTTTGCTCTAATTCTGAAGCTAATTGAGGGCTATAAATACCCCTTACTTCTTTGTTGGTTAAACATAGAGAAGTAATAAGAATTGAACCAAAACTATAGTAAAATAGCTTGCAAAAAGTTGAGAGTTCACCTCTATCGTTTCTAAGTGTGAAAGTTTATAAAAGGAGAGTGAGCCACTTGTGAAAGTTCTGTAAAGAGATAATTGATCTTTGCCCTTCTTAAAAGATCAATAGTGGAAACCCGTGACCTCATTGGAAGAGGTATAAGGAGTGGATATAGGTCAGACAATCGAACCATTATAAAATTAGCGTGTTCTCTTCTTGGTATGTACTTTAATTTTGTTGCATTCTACTTTACTTCATTACAAACTATCTAATCCCCTCTTCTCTACTCACATACAAACTTATTTGAGTCAAACATCTTTTCAAAATGGTTTTCATCGAACTAAGAGTTTCATTGTATGAAGTTTTTTGAAATTGATTAAATTTGTCGTTTTTATTCGTTGCACTAATTCACCCCCCCTCTTAGTGTTGTTCTTGATCCTAACACTATGTACTTCACGTAGCAAGAAATCTCATCCTTGCTTGCTCCTTCCTCGGGCATAGGCATCACTATATCAAGGACGTATAAAATTTTCTCCATCGTGAGAACAATTCTCAGGTTGCGAAGCCAATCCATATAATTTAGATCAGTAAGATAGTTGACATCAAGTATGCCACGTAAGAGATTTGAAAGCAATATTTTTCTAAAAATAAAGATGTTATAGAAATAAATAATATGTAGATTTTATAAAAATAAATAATTAAGATAAGGACTTATATCTTAATCTACTCCCACTATTTTCTCATGAAATACATAACATCCTCCGGTATATGAATCAAAAACTTCCGATGGATCTCTAGTGGGATCATGATCCAATTAGCATCTTAACATAACCTCGAGGGACTTGACCAATCACGTTAAGCCTGTAAAGATAGGCAACTCTTACCAAATACAACTCTTTAAGTTTTGGCCTTCGAACCACCATAGCCTCGAGGGACTCGACCAATCGTGATGTTTGGTTAAGTCATCACCATCATCACAAGATGAGTCTGATTCAATAATATGCCCTCGAGGGACTCAACCTACATCGGAAATCGATTCTTACCTATCATAATAGAAGGCTATTAGGACTCTAACTAGGAGAGTCCTAATTGAAAGGGGCATTCATGCAAAACCTACTTAGCCGACTCCTATTAAAGAGGTAAAGAGACCGGCTAGGATTAGGGTTAGTTGGGAGGTTGCTTCTTAGAGTAGGAGTCTTATTAGGAGTTGGTTAGAAGTAGGAGTCTTGAGTAGGAGTCCTATTATAAGTTGGGGTTTATAAGCCTTATAAATAGTCATGTATTCATCCTCTTTTGACAAACAATCGATGAATCTTTCTAGCAGCCATTGAGCAGTAACTTGGAGGAAGAAACCCCTATAGAGTTCCAAGGAGGCCGATCATCTAAAGAGATCAACCCCAAGCTTAGAATCTGCAAGCGCTCTAACACTTGGTATTAAAGTAATATTCTTGCTGTCTCACTACCCTTCCATAGCCATCCATCAGCCCTCCACAGCTACCCAAAACAATTCCCACAATTGCTTAAAAGATCGTCGCCGCCGTCATCTCCACTACCACAGATCATCCTTTGATCTCCCCATGAATTGCAACAGGTTCTAGTTTCCTACCTTACTACTACTATAATTTAGTTATCCTTATTCAAAAATCCAGCCATCCATCAGCTCTCCATAGCTGCCCAAAGCAATTCCCATAATTGCATAAAAGATCATCGTCGAATTTTGCCATCATCTCCACCACCACGGATCAGCCTTTGATCTTCACGTGAATTGCAATAGGTTTTGGTTTTCTACCTTACTACTACTACAATTTAGTTATCCTTATTTGAAAATCTAAAAAAAAATTGTTCCTATATTGCTGCATAAACTTTTCATCTTAAAGTTTTTATCTCTATGACAAAAGATGCACTGCAGAATTCCAACCGTATAGCACAAACTGTTTGATCTTGTTACTATGTTTTTTTTGTCTAAATCTCTAAAAACTTTTTACGATAGCTTTGAAACTTCCTAATAGCAATTTTTCTTTGGTTTTATTAAAAATTTTGTAATATAAACCACTGACCTTTTACATCCAAACTGCTACACTTTAGAAGTAAAAATCTACTACAGTACCTTTTCGTGATCCTCAATTTTTCCAAATCTTCCACCACCCCATGCTATTAACCCATCAACAAAAAAAAGACAAGGATATCTATGATCTATAAGCATATGCTATGGCTTCTCAAGATTCAATTGATGCAAAATTTGAAGCATGGGAATCTCAGATTGAATCATAGCTTGAATCACACTTGAAGGACAAATTGCGCGCTTTCTTTGCACAATTCAGAATTGGACAACCGTCGAGTCCAACCAAATCTCAGTGAGAAGAGAGTTTAGAGAGACCTCCAAAGAATGAGGGACAGCCCTCGGACATGCTTCAGCCATGCATGAGGGTGGAATTCCCGCGATGGGAAGAAGGAGACCCGACGGGGTGGATTTCACGCGTCAAACGTTACTTTCACTACTACCGAATGTCAGATGATGCTATGGTGCAAATTGCTATTATCCACCTTAAGGAGATACTATTCAATGGTACAATTGGTTGGAATACAATCATGGGGCTCCGACATGGAATCAATTTAAGAACGCACTACTAAATCATTTCGGACCTACGGAGTATGACAATATCGATGGACAACTCGCAAAGATTTGACAAACCTCTATGATTCAAGAGTACCAAACCAGGTTTGAGAAGCTATCCTACCTTGCTCATGATTGGAATAACCGTTAATTGTTAAAAACATTCATCGAAGGACTCAAGCCAGAGATAAAAGGGGAGGTTGAGGTGTGGTAGCCCCATATCGTGACAATTGTGATTTCTTTCACCTGAATACAAGAAGAACGGCTCAACCAAGGTGCTCAGAGGATGACAACCTCTCCTAGGCCCACAGCGTATAAACCTCCTTCTACTCCCAGCTATACTTCATTGCTAAAAAAATTGACAAGAGAAGAACTACATGACCAATCAGCAAAGGGTCTTTGTTAGCATTACGACAAGACGAGGAGCCGCGATCATTGCTACAAAAGGGGCCACCTCCTACTAATTGAACCTCTTAAAGACATGGAGGAGGATGTCTAAGAGTATGAGGAAGAGGCCGCGAATGAAGAACAACAGCCAGTTGATATTACGATGTATGCCCTTGTGTTAGGATCAAGAGCGCACTAAGAGGGGGGGGTGAATTAGTGTAGTGGAAAACTTTCGCTATTTCAAAAATCTTATTTCGATTAAAGCTGATTTAATGAGAATGATTCCAACTCAATCCATTTTGGAAGGAATTTGAACTTGAAACCTTTAGTG
The DNA here is from genome assembly GCA_900464855.2 of Musa schizocarpa. NCBI lineage: Eukaryota > Viridiplantae > Streptophyta > Magnoliopsida > Zingiberales > Musaceae > Musa > Musa schizocarpa. Next base: position 15,346,719 of record LS990920.1, read on the forward strand.
AAAATGCAAGAGAAGACTAAGGTGATTTGCAGCAATGTAAGTTGCACAAATGAAAAGCGTTGGTTTCGTAAAGTCTTCGTATGATTAAAGCTGATCTCGGAATATGTTTATGTCAAAGTGTATGTAGATGTAGTTAAAGCACAATAAGGAGGAGAGACAGTTTGCTATAAAAGAAAGTTGCTCAAAGTAAATGCAAACTGAATTTAAAGTGATTTGGTCAAACGTGACCCACATCCACTTTCGGCTTCCTCCTCCGACGAGGTCACCGGCATCCACTAGAGGCCTTTCTTTAATAGGTGAAGGCTAACCATCCTTTTATAGCTTTTCTCCTTTTGCCAGGCTTAGGAGACAACCCTTACAAGTTTCACTCTTCTCTTGAATGATCTCAACATATAGAAAGAAGGAGGAGAACTCTAGCTTTTACAACACTTTAAGGCCTCAAAGACTCAAGATTAAAGCAAATTTTCATGCCCTTTCATACATGAAAGGGTGGGGTTTTTATACGTCCCAATGAGTTTGAAAATAGAGCCTAAAAGTGTCCATTCTTGGATTTCCAGAGTCCTTGTGGTACCACAGCCATTACTGGGCGGTACTACCACCTGCCATCTGACACTGGGCGGTACTACCGCTTAGTTTGGGCGATATCACCTAACAGTGCTCGAAGACCGAGCTTTGGCAGTACCACCACCTGATAGGGGCGGTACCATCGTTGGCAGCAATAACTACCAGTGGTACCACTACCTAACAAGGTCGATACCACCGCCCATAATTTCTGGGAGACCGAGTCTCCTGGGCGGTGCCACCACCGGCCACGAATTCAGGGGCCGAATAAGCTATTCCATTCGGCCCGATTTGGGTCTATTAAGGGCCCAATTGGCCCCTGATTAAGTTAGTGGGATTATCTACCAATCCTAACTTAATCTAAACTCTAACTATGATAATTAAGACATGATTACTACAATTCGTGTTCAGGTGCGTCAATCGCACTTTCGGCAAGTTTCCGACGAGTTTCCGGCGAACTTCTGATGAACATTCGACGAACCCTTGGTGATTCTCCGACAGACCCCCGACAAGCTCTTGGACTTCGCAACGATCTTCTTGGCGAGTTCTAATGAGCTTTTATGGCAAGCTCTTGGACTTCTCGGATGGTTCCCATAGAACTTCCGACGAACGTCCGGACTTCCGCCGAACTCTCGTACTCCCAACTTGATCTTGATCTTGACACTAGCACAACACCTGCTATATGTCTTACTGTCATCGTAGTTAATCCTGCAAACTTTTCTCAATATATAGATTAGATCAACAAATGACAATTGACTTCATTATCAAAATCCGAGATTCAATAATCTCCCCTTTCTTTATGAAGACAATCAATTGATGACGGAGTTAACCTTAACTCCCCCTATCTATATGCCATACTTAAGAAAAGTCATTCTTGAATTCAAAGCCTTTCAATTCAAGATACATATTAATAAGTTAAGTTCATTTAAACTTATCAATACACCCATCATGATTCCTATCATGATATAGCAATTCTGAAAATGATGTCAAGGTATGACATCCATTTTTAAGTTATATTTTAAATATGAAGGATAACAATCATAGCAATTCATTCTATGGCAAGATATCAACTTGTAAAATTGCTAGTTAAGCTCTAGATATCTTATCATAACGCAAACATTTCAAGTGTAAGATTGCATCAACAATTTATCATCAATTTTCCACATATTTCTCTCCCTTTGTCATCAACAAAAAGGAGAATGATTCAATAAATGCAAGTGTGGTAAAGATTCATATCATGTTTCAAAGTGTAAATAAATTCATACAAATTATATTTCAAGCATTCATGACATGGTATCATTAAAAAGTTCTCACATTAAAGAGATAGCTTTCATTACTTCTTCCCTTTTCTTTATCATCAAAGCTTTGCATGAAAGAGGAAAGTAAGAAAGAAAAACCATTGAGAACCAACTTTGAATGAAGTTAAAAACGATAAGATAGTTTCATTATGCTTCATTTCTCACAAGGATCAAGATATACATGTGAAATTAAATCCTTGCAAGTGTTCATCTAAAAAAAAAATCTTCCTTCATCAAAAAGGAATTCATATGAAAGAATCATTATATCAAATCTATTTCTCAATCAAAATTCACAAAAGATAAATCCATGAGAGATGCATTTATTAATTAATTCCATGTATCAAAAATCATTTAGTGATGGAGCACGGATATGAAATAAACTTGATATGGCATAGACTCATGAAAGCTCCATTCACGAAATATATTAAGTCCAGAAGAGAAATACAATAAAATCATGCATTCAAACAATGTTTTGTCATAGTTTTTCAATCACAATTATTGAAGGTAAAATCATTAGTACTTTATAGTGCTCAAAGATTAAGAATCCGATCACACTCATGAGAGTATAACATGCTCATCATCATGAAAAATTTTAGCACCAAGGCACAAAATTTCGAACATCAACGTAAACATGTTATTGAAGCACACAATCATGTAAAATTCATAGCACATAATTTAAGTGATTGATCAAGAAAGTCCGAAAATGAAGTTTAACAAATTCATGCATTCGGACGATGTTTTGTTATAGCTTTTCAATCACAATCATGAAGGTAAACATGTTCATCATCATGGAAACTTTTAGCATCAAGGCACAAAGTTTCCAACATTAAAGTAAACATGTTATTGAGGCACACAATCTTATCATCATGTAAAATCATATCATGAAATTTTCAGCACCGAATCAAAGAATCAAGAAAGTCCGAAAATAAAATTTAATAAATTCATGCATTCGGACAGATCAACATTCCTAATTCTCTTTTAATAAAATCAAATTGTTCTTCACTTAAAGGTTTTGTAAAAATATTGACCAATTGATGTTTTGTATTAATAAACTCTATGATTACATCATGATTAGTGACATGATCTCGTGTAAAGTGATGTCTAATGTCAATATATTTTGTTCTAGAGTGTTGAATGGGATTCTTTGTTAAATATATTGCACTTGTATTATCACATTTTATGGGGATATTTTTAAGATTAATCTTATAATCCTCTAAATTATTTTTCATCCATACAACTTATGCACAACATGCACTAGCTGCAATATACTCAACTTTGGTTGTTGATAGTGCAAACAAGTTTTGTTTCTTGGATAACTAGGAAACAAGGGCATGTCCAAAAATTGACAAGTTCCTAATGTGCTCTCTCTATCTAGTCTACATCCAGCAAAATCAGCATCAGCATAAGCAATTAACTCAAAATTCTTGGATTTTGGATACCATAATTCTAGATTTGTGGTTCCTTTAAGATATCTAAGTATTCTTTTAACTGCTTTGAGATGAGTTATCTTAGGATTTGATTGAAACCTAGTACAAAGTTCTACATTAAACATGATATCTGGTCTAGTTGTAGTGAGATAAAGTAAACTTTCTATCATACCCCTATAAGTTTTTTGATCAAAGCTTTCTCCACTTTCATCAATTTCTAACATAGTGGAGGTGCTCATAGGAGTGTTGAGAGCTTTTAAGCTATCTATATTAAACCTTTTTAGTAAATTTAAAGCATATTTTGTTTGACTAAGAAATATATTATTACTTAGTTGTTTCATTTGTAAACCCAAAAAGAAGGTTAATTCTTCTATCAAACTCATTTCAAATTCAAGACTCATACTCTCAGCAAATGATTCACAAAGAGATTCATTCGTGGAACCGAAAATAATATCATCAACATAAATTTGAATAATAAAAAAATCATTTTCAAAGTTTTTGATAAACAATGTAGTATCGACCTTGCCTTTAGAGAAATTATTTTCAATAAAAAATGAACTAAGTCTCTCGTACCAAGCCCTTGGGGCTTATTTTAAACCATAGAGAGCTTTAGTTAATTTAAACACATGATTATGGAGACTATTATTCTCAAATCTGAGAGGTTGTTCAACATAAACTTCTTCGGAAATAAAGTCATTAAGAAAAGTACTTTTAATATCCATTTGAAACAACTTAAAATTATTACTACTAGCATAGATAATGAGCATCCTTATGGCTTCTAATCGAGCCAGAGGAGTGAAGATTTCTTCATAATCGATACCTTCTTTTTCGTTGAAACCTTTGACCACTAATCTAGACTTATTTCTAACCACGATACCATATTCATCTTGCTTGTTTTAAAAGACCCACTTAGTACCAATAACTAAATGGTCCTTTGGCCTAGGAACAAGCTTCCATACCTCATTTCTCTCAAATTGATTTAACTCATCTTGCATTGCGATAATCTATGAATCATCTTTCATGGCTTCGTTAATACATTTAGGTTCAATTTGAGAGAGAAAAGCGATATTGGCATAAAAATTTTTAAGAGAAGAACGTGTTTGAACCCCTTTAGATGTGTCTCCTATGATTAGCTCCTTAGGATGAGCATCAACATACTTCCAATCCTTGGGTAAGGATGTTTCAGAAGTAGATGCATCCAAGTTGCTAGTTAGAGAAGGGGTTTCATTTAAATTCAAAGTATCAAAATTAACATCATCATCAAAATTATTTTTCTTAATTTTAAAAAACTTGTTAAAAATAAAATGAATAGATTCTTCTATAATTAAAGTTCTTTTATTGAAGATACAAAATGCTTTAGAAATCGAAAAATAGCCAAGAAAAATTCCTTCATTAGATTTAGCATTAAATTTTCCTAAGGCATCTTTTTCATTCAAGATAAAACACTTACACCCAAAAACTTTAAAATATAAAACATTGGGTTTTTTGTTGTTTCACAACTCATAAGGAGTTTTGGTGAGTAAGGGTCTTACTAGAACTCTATTCATGATATAGCATGTCATGTTTACGGCTTCGGCCCAAAAATATTTGGGTAGGCTATGTTCATTCAATATGGTTATTGTCATTTCATGCAAATATCTATTATTTCTTTCTACTACTCCAATTTGTTTAAGATTTCTTGGCGTAAAGAAGTTATGGTTGTATCCATTAGATTCAAAAAAAATTTTAAATCACAGTTTTGAAATTCACCACCGTGATCACTTCGAATTGATGAAATCATAGAACCCTTTTCATTTTGAACAAGTTTACAAAACTTGGTGAAATATCTAAAGCATTTACTTTTGTGTGTCAAAAAATAAGTTCATGTGTATCTACTATAATCATCTACAATGACAAAAGCGTATTTGCTACCTCTTAGGCTTGATGTAGAAATTGGTCCGAATAGGTCCATATGGATCAATTGTAAAGGTCTAGAGGTGCTTATTTGATTCTTAGGTTTGAAGCTACCTTTTATTTGTTTTCCTAATTGACAAGCATCATACACATTATCTTTTACGAACTTGATATGAGGAATTCCTTTTACAAGTTTTTCGGATAAAATTTGGGTGATTAGTTTCATGCTAGCATAACCTAATCTCTTATGCCAAAGCCAAGCATCGTCATTTAAAACTGAAAAACATATTTCATTGCAAAGATCATTGATGTCAATGGTGTATACATTATTTTATTTTAATGCAATCATAGATGTGTTTTTGTGTGATTTTTCAATAATGCAAGCATTAGATTCGAATTTAACAATGTATCCTTTATCACATAATTGACTAATGCTTAAGAGGTTATGTTTTAAACTATCAACTAACAAAACATCTTCAATAAAGAAGTTAGATTTATTACCTATGGTTCCTTTGATAATGATTTTACCTATGTTGTTGTCTCCGAAAGTGACGTATCCTTTGTCTATGCTGGTGAGCTTAAAGAATTGAGATGGATCTTCGGTCATATGCCTTGAGCATCCACTATCAAGGTACCATCTCTTGCTCCTAGCTTGTGATGGTATATGTTTCTACAAAAGAGGATGATTTTTAGGTACCCATTTGACCTTGGCTGCCTAAAAAATCGATCTATATTGCTTATCATGTTGCATAGAGTTCTTTACGGTTCATTTAGGAACCCAAATCAATTTGTTTGGACTACACCTTTTTAATAGACAATGATAAGCTTTATGTTCATATTTGCAACAAAAGTTGCATTTGTTTTGGGGCAAAATATGCAAGATAGGGCCTTTAACGAAGGTGGTTGGATTTTGGTGAGACCTTCTCACAAATCCGATTCCACTTCTTTTATGAACGTGACCCTTATTAGTAAGGATTATGTTTAAAGACTTGCTACCAACCTTAAATTTCTTCAAGGTATCCTTGAGTAGCAAGTTCTCCTTTTAAAGTATATCTAAATAAAGGCATTTCGTATATGGAGCTAAACTATAATTATGCTCGATTTTTAATTTATCAAAATTACTAACAAGAGTATCATGCTCCTTTTTTAATAATTTATATTTTCTACTAATTATTTTATATTCATCAAATAAATCATGAAAAGTATTTAATAATTTATCAAATGATAAATTTACATCAATTGAACTTGATACCTCCTCTCCAATGGCCATTAGTGCATAGTGAGCAACTTGCTCGATGTTGCTCGAATGCGCTCGAGTCATCTCATGTTGCTTTAAGCGCCTTTTCCTTTGGTGTTTTCTTCTTGGCTTGGGGACATTCACTTTTGTAGTGTCCCGGCTTCTTGTATTCATAACAAATTACTTTATCCTTTTTTAGTTCAAATTTATTTTTAGTTTTATTTTTAAATTTATTTTTTTAATAATTTTTTTGAATTTCCTTGTTAAAAGTGCCAAGTCATTGTCAAAGTCCTCATCACTTGAGTTTTCTCTCAAGTGGTCTTCTTGTGTTCTTAGTATCATATACTTCCTATTCTTTGGAAGGGTGTCCTCATGCTCTTCACGAGCTTTGCAAGTCATTTCATAGGTCATTAATGACCCAATTAATTCTTAAGAGGAAAGTTATTTAAATCTTTGGCCTCTTGAATGGCCGTGACTTTAGGGTCCTAACTCTTTGGAAGGGATCTCAAAACTTTATTAACGAGCTCAAAATCCGAAAAACCTTTACCAAGTCCTTTTAGACCATTGACGACATCCGTAAAATGATTGCACATGTCTCCAATGGTCTTACTCGGTTTCATTCGAAATAGTTCATAAAAATATACTAAAAGGTTAATTTTTGACTCTTTCACTCTACTAATGCTTTTGTGAGTCACTTCGAGTATGTGCCAAATATCAAAAGTTGTCTTACAAATAGTAACTCGATTGAACTCGTTTTTATCTAGTGAACAAAACAAGGCATTTATAGCCTTAGCATTTAAAGTGAAAGTCTTCTTCTCCAAATCATTTCAATTGTTCATTGGCTGAGAAGACTTTTGAAAACCATTTTTAATAATGTTTCAAAGCTCAAAATCTATAGAAAATCCATTGAACATGGGCAGATGTGTAATTGAGTGACCCTCTTGGTTGCCGGCAAATGCCATCTCTTTTGGGTTTTAAACCAACTGAGAGTGAACCTTACTTTAATACCAATTGTTAGGATCAAGAGTGCACTGAGAGGGGGGGGTGAATTAGTACAGCAGAAAACTTTCGCCATTTCAAAAACCTTGTTTCGATTAAAGCCGATTCAACGATAATGATTTCAACTCAATTCATTTCGGAAGGAATTTAAGCTTGAAGTCTTAAGTGAAAATGCAAGAGAAGACTAAGGTGATTTACAGTAATGTAAATCACACAAATAATAAACATAGATTTCGTAAAGTATTCGTAGAAAGCCAATCTTGGAAGATATTTTACGTCAAAGCGAATGTAGACATATTTAAAGCACAATAAGGAGGAGAGGTAGTTTGCTATAAAGGAAAGATGCTCAAAGTAATTACAAACCGAGATTTTAGAATGGTTCAGTCAACATGACCTACATCCACTATCGGCTTCCTCCTCCGATAAGGTCATCGGTGTCCACTAGAGGCCTTCCTTCAATAGGCGAAGGCCAACTACTCTTTTACAGCTATTCTTCATTTGACAGGCTTAGTAGACAACCCTTACAAGTTTTGCTCCTCCCTTGAATGAACTTAGAAAGAAGGAGGAGAACTCTAGCTTTTACAACACTTTAAGGCCTCAAAGACTCAAGATTAAAGCAAATTTTCGTGCCTTTTCATACAGGAAAAAGTGATGTTTTTATAGGCCCCAATAAGTTTGAAAATGGAGCCTAAAAGTGTCCATTCCTAGATTTTTGAGGTCCTAGCGGTACCACCATCATTATTGGGCAGTACTACCACCTGCCATCTGACACTGGGTTGTATTACAACTCAGTTTGGGCAGTACTACCGCTTAGTCTAAGCGGTACTACCACCGAACAGTGCTAAAAAACCGAGCTCAAGATGTACCACCACCTGACAAGGGCGGTACCACCGCTAGCAGCAATAACTACTGATAGTACCACAGCCTGATAGGGGCGGTACCACCGCCCAGAATTCCTGGGAGACCGAGTCTCCTGGGTGGTGCCATTGTCGGTTAGGAATTCAAGAGCCGAATGGGCTATTCTATTCCGCCCAATTTGGGTCTGTTAAGGGCCCAATTGGCCCTTGATTAAGTTAGTGGTATTACCTCCCAATCATAACTTAATCTAAACTCTAACTATGACAATTAAGATATGATTACTGTAATTCGTGTTTCGGTGCGTCAATCGCTCTTCCGATGAGCTTCCGGAGAACATCCGACGAACCCTCGGCAATGCTCCGGCGGACTCCCGGCAAGCTTCTGGACTTCACGATGATCTTCTTGGCAAGTTCCGATGAGCTTTTATGGCAAGCTCCTGGACATCTTGGATGGTTCCCACAGAACTTCTAATGAACGTCCAGAATTCCGACAAACTCTCGTACTCCCAACGTGATCTTGATCTTGACTCCGGCACAACACCTACCGCATGTTTTACTTCTATCATAGTTAATCCTGTATACTTTTCTCAATATATACATTAGATCAACAAATGACAATTGACTTCATCATCAAAATCCGAGATTCAACAATCTCTCACTTTTTTATTATGACAATCAATTGATGACGGAGTTAACCTTAACTCTCCATATCTATATGCCATACTTGAAAAAAGTCAATTTTGAATTCAAAGCCTTGGAATTCAAGAGGCATATTGATAAGTTAAATTCATTTAAACTTATTAATACACCCATCATGATTCCTATCATGATATAGATATTCTGAAAATGATATCAAGACATTACATCCATTTTCAAGTCTTATATTTCAAATATGAAGGATAACAATCATAGCAATTCGGCAAGATATCAATTTATAAAATTGTAAGTTAAGCTGTAGATATCTTATCATAACGCAAACATTTCAAGTGTAAGATTGCATCAACAATTTATCATCAATTTACCACATATTTCTCCCCCTTTGTTATCAACAAAAAGGAGAACACTTCAATAAATGCAAGTGTGGTAAAGATTCATGTCATGTTTCAAATTATAAATAAATTCATACAAATTATATTTCAAGCATTCATGACATGGTATCATTCAAAAGTTCTCACATTAAAGAGATAGTTTTTATTAATTCTTCCTTTTTCTTTATTATCAAAGCTTTGCATGAAGGAGGAAAGTAAGAAGGAAAAGCCATTGAGAACCAACTTTGAATGAAGTTAAAAATGATAAGAGAATTTCATTACGCTTCATTTTTCACAAGGATCAAGATATACATGTGAAATTAAATCCTTGCAAGTATTCATCTAAAAAAATAATCTTCCTTCATCAAGAAGGAATTCATGTGAAAGAATCATTATATCAAATCCATTTCTCAATCAAAATTCACAAAAGATAAATCAATGAGAGATACATTTGTTAATTAATTCCATATATCAAAAATCATTTAGTGATAGAGCACGGATATGAAATAAACTTGATATGGCATAGACTCATGAAAGCTCCATTCATGAAATACATTTAAGTACAAAAGAGAAATACAATAAAATCATGCATTCGGACAATGTTTTGCCATAGCTTTTCAATCACAATTATTGAAGGTAAAATCATTAGTACTTTATGTTGAATCTCGTATTTTGATGATGAAACCAATTAATAATTATATTTATTTTTAATCTATGTTTTGAGTGACGTACGATGCTTTAATCAGGATGAGATAATTTAGTAGTTTTTTTTTATCCTAAACGTTGATGCATATTTTTGTTTGGCATAAATGAAATAAGTCAAATGAATTGAAACAACTAAAAAGAGGAGAACATTTTTCTTGAAAATTATTTTTCTCTATCTTATTTATTTTGATGAATCCATTTGTATTATTGAATCTCATGGATTATGAAAATGATTTGAATTTAATGGGTTTTATCGAAATCATGATCTTGATTTCTCGCAATTATAATTTGAATTTTCTATTGAATGAATCAAGATTATTTTCTATGTAAAAGGAAATTTGTCAAAATGTTTCATGGTCTTTTAGTATTCATGATCTTGATAATTATGTTTTTGAAACTTTATGTAAATCAAGATTGTTAATCATGATTCTCTCATTTTGTCAAAAAGAATATTTTTCAAAATGAATCGTAAGTTGTTTTCTCTTTATTTTTCGATACCCACAATTTGAGAAAATGTACCTTGATGCCTTGAACAATTTTATGATTTTCTTTATGATTCAATACTCCTTTGTAATTATGATTGGTTTCTCGAATGATATGATTGAATCACTATTATCAAAGAAAAAGGAAATCACTAGCTTGCTAATTGCAAACGAGAATGAAAAAATATGCTAGCTTGAATGATAAAACATAAGATTGTCTATAGTGCAAATTTATTGTTCTCATGATGTGTAGATTGGAATAATGATTGGAATATTGATGATGATTTGGTATTATGTATGAAACACTCATGATATTATTTTGATGCATGCAATGATAAAATATTAATGATTTGAAATACTATGATTTGTTGCTAAAATGATTTATTATGAATGTCTTAAAATCATGAATGATGTGCTCAAAATAATGATGAATATTTTGAAAATAAATATTTGTATCATGTTTGATGATTTTATATTTTAATAATATGCATGATGAGTTACAATGATGATTGATTTATTTTTAATATCATGCATGAAAAAAGAAATGTAAGGTTTTGAAATTATGCATGTTTTAATTTAAAAATATTATGATGCACAAATAAGAATGATACTTACCCTGGTCATTATCTGAAGATTATAGTAAAGGGAAATGAATTATACTATTGTATTGTTATTCCCTTTTATTTGACAATGACATAGGGGGAGCAAATTTGCTAGCTAGCTTGCAAATCTCAAGAGAAGCAATGTGTGCTAAGTTACACATTTTGAAAAGAAATTGCTATCTTGAAACACCACCAAGAGTTGTTAGCTTGAAATCTCAAGAAGAAGCAAAACATGCTAACGTGCACATCTAGCAAACTTGCATATTTCAAGAAGCAAGAGTTTCTTTCTTGAACATCTCTAATTTGCTAGCTTGCATGATATAGAAGTTGCTATCTAAATAGAAGCAAAAGTGCTATCTTGTAAGTTGTAAATCTTACATATCTAAAACTTAATAGCTTGAATGTTCTAAGCATTATGTAACACTTGCTAAATTTTTTAGCTTCAAAACTGCATGATGATAAAACTAGATATTATGTTTTTCATGCAATGAGTTGAACTTATATTCCAAACACAAGAATAGTTGGACTTGTCTTTTTGTTGATGACAAAGGGGGAGAAGTATGATGTTATACATAAGTTTATACATAAGTTCATGATGACGTGTTACAAGTATTCATGATGAATATTGCAATGACTTGAATTCAGTTTGAATTCAAGGTTCTATCAATATGGCATATTGATAGAGGGAGTTTGTCTAAACTCCGAGAGTTAAGTTTAACTCTGTTATCAATTGATTGTCATCATAAAAAATGGGAAGATTGTTGAATCTTGTATTTAGATGATGAAACCAATTGATAATTATGTTTATAACTTAATCTATATTTTGAGTGATGCAAGATGCTCCAATCAGGATGAGACAATTAAAGCAGGAAAAATCATGTTGGGCCGGAGGAACATATCAGAAGATTGGATGTCAGGCCGGTGGATCAGTCGATGTATCGACAGAAGGCTTCGGGCCGTGAATTCGAGCATCGGACCAAGAAGAGCGGACATTGCGCCAAGGATATCGGTGTTACAGAGTCAACTAGCCGATTGGGCAATAGGCCACAAGAGAGGACGATGCGTCGAAGAATCGGACGAAGCGTCAAGGGACCAATGACATGTCGGACAACTTGATTAATGCTTAGTATTAATTGTCTAGATCAAAGTTTATTTTACATGTATAAGATTAACTACGATGGAAGTAAGACATGCAGTAGGAGTTGCACCGGAGTCAAGACCATGATCACGTTGGGGGTTCGAGAGTTTGACGGAAGTCCGGACGATCGTTGAAGGTTCTACGGGAACAAATCCAAGAAGTCCAGGAGCTTACCAAAGAAGCTCATCAGAACTCGCCAAGTGGATCATTGCAAGTCCAGGAGTTTACTAGAAGTTCGCCGGAGCATCACCGAGGGTTCGTCGGATGTTGCCAGAAGTTCGCCGGAAGAAGCAATTGACGCACCGGAGCAAGTTGCAGTATTAATGTCTTAAATATCATAGTTAGCATGTATATTAAGTTAGGAATGGGAAGTGATCCCATTAACTTAATCTGGGGGAAATTGGGCCCTTGACAGACCCAAATTAGGCCGAAAGGATTAGCCCATTCGGACCTAGATTTCTTGGCCGACGGTGGCACCGCCCAGGAGACTTGGTCTCCCAAGAATTCTGGGCGGTGGTACTGCCCCTATCACGTGGTGGTACCGCCTGAGCTCGGTCTCTAAGCGAAATCAGGCGGTGGTACCACCCTTGTCAAGCGGTGGTACCGCCTGAGCTCGGTCTCCGAGTGGTAGTACCGCCAGGACCCCGGAAATCCGGGAGATGATATTTTTGAGCTCCAAATTCAAACTAGTTTGGGGCCTATATAAATTGTTAGGATCAAGAGCACTAAGAGAGGGGGTGGGTGAATTAGTGCAGTGGAAAACTTTCGACGATTAAAACTACGTTCGTACGTTGAAATCCGATTCCGACGTAAAAGTCATTTTATGCATATAATAACTTTGAAAGCTTACGGAAATATATTTGAAGTAAAGTAAGAAAGGCAGTTTGCAGTTAAGATAAATAGCACAAAGGAAATGTAAACTAGATTTTAGAGTGGTTCGATCAAACGTGACCTACATACACTTTCGGCTTCCTCCTCCGACGAGGTCACCGACGTCCACTAGAGGCCTTCCTTCAATAGGCGAAGGCCAACCACCCTTTTATAGTTTCACTCCTTTTGATGGGCTTAGGAGACAACCCTTATAGAATTTCTCTCCTCTCTTGAAAGCTCAAAACTTGGAAGAAAAGAGGGAGGAGAACTTCTAGCCTTTACAACACTTTTGAGCTCTAAAAATCACAGAGTTAGATTGGATTTTCGGTGCTTTTAGGTTACCCTTTCATTGCTAAAAGGGTGGGATATTTATAGGCCCCAAACTAGTTTGAATTCCAAGCTCAAAACTGTCATCTCTTGGAATTTCGGGGTCTGGCGGTTGCACCGCCTGGCAGAGCTCGGAGACTGAGCCTCTGGGTGGTGCCACCGACTAACAAGGGCAGTTACACTACTTGGCAGAGCTCAGAGACCGAGCTCAGGCGGTTCCACCACCTATCGGGTCGGTTGCACCGCTTGGCAAAGCTCGGAGACCGAGCTCAAGTGGTTCCATCGCTTGTCAGGGGCGGTTGCACCGCCCAGTCTCGCTCGGAGACTGAGCCCAAGCGATGCCACCGCCTGACTGGGGCGGTTGCACCGCCCAATCTCGCTCGGAGATTGAGCCCAGGTGGTGCCACTGCCCAGCTTTCCTGGGAGATCATCTCCTGGGCGGTGCCACCGCCGACCCTAGCGGTGCCACCACCTAGCAAGAATTCTGGTCTGAATGGGTTGATTCATTCGACCCAATTTGGGTCTATTAAGGGCCCAATTGCCCCTAGATTAATTTAATGGGATCACCTCCTATTCCTAACTTACTACAATTTGCTCCGGTGCATCAATCGCTTCTTCCGGTGAACTTCCAGCGAACATCCGACGAACCTTCGGCGATGCTCCGACGGACTTCTGACAAACTCCTGGACTTGCGATGATCCACTTACCGAGTTTCGACAAGCTTCTTTGGCAAGCTCCTGGACTTCTCGGATTTGTTCCCGCAGAACCTCCGACGACCATTTGGACTTCCGTCGAACTCTCGAACTCCCAACGTGATCATAGTCTTGACTCTGGCACAACTCCTACTGCATGTCTTACTTCCGCCGTAGTTAATCCTGCACATGTAAAACAAAACTTAGATCGAGACAATTAATCCTAAGCAATTAACCAAGTTGTCCGGCATGTCATTGGTCCCTCGACGCTTCGTCCGATTCTTTGGCGCATCATCCTCTCCTGCGGCCTATTGCCCAATCGGCCAGTTGACTCCACAACTCTAATATCCTTAGCACAATACCTGCTCTTCTTGGCCTAATACTCGAGTCCACGACTCGAAGCCTTCTATTGATACGTCGACCGATCCACCAGCCTGACGTCCAATCTTCTAACATATTCCTCCGGCACAACATTATTTTTCCTGTTTTAATTGTCTCATCTTGATCGAAGCATCCTACGTCACTCAAAGCGTAGATTAAAACATAATTACATATCAAATGGTTTCATCATCAAAATACAAGATTCAACATAAACCCCACCCTTTCCTATATGAAAGGGCACCGAAAGCTTGATCTCACTATATGGTTTCAGAGCTCAAAAGTGTTGTAAAGGCCAAAAGTTCTCCTCCCTCTTTTCTTTCCAGTTTTGATCATTCAAGAGATGAGTGAAAATTCTATCAGGGTTATCTCCTAAGCCCGTCAAAAGGAGTGAAACTATAAAAGGGTATTTGGCCTTCACCTATTGAAGGAAGGCCTCTAGTAGACGCCGGTGATCTCGTTAGAGGAGAAAGCCGAAAGCCGATGTAGGTCACGTTTGACCGAACTACTCTAAAATTTGGTTTGTCCAGATAACCAAGTTGTCTGGCATGTCATTGGTCCCTCGACGCTTCGTCCGATTCTTTGGCACATCATCCTCTCCTACGACCTATTACCCAATCGGCCAGTTGACTCTGCAACTCTGATATCCTTGGCACAATACCTGCTCTTCTTGGCCTAATGCCCGAGTCCACGACCCGAAGCCTTCTGTTGATACATCGACCGATCCACCGGCCTGACGTCCAATCTTCTGACATGTTCCTCCGGCACAACATGATTTTTCCTGCCTTAATTGTCTCATCATGATCGAAGCATCCTACGTCACTCAAAGCGTAGATTAAAACATAATTACATATCAAGTGGTTTCATCATCAAAATACAAGATTCAACATAAACCCCACCCTTTCCTATATGAAAGGGCACCGAAAGCTTGATCTCACTCTATGGTTTTAGAGCTCAAAAGTGTTGTAAAGGCCAAAAGTTCTCCTCCCTCTTTTCTTCCCAGTTTTGATCATTCAAGAGATGAGTGAAAATTCTATCAAGGTTGTCTCCTAAGCCCGTCAAAAGGAGTGAAACTTTAAAAGGGTGTTTGGCCTTCGCTTATTGAAGGAAGGCCTACAGTAGACGCCGATGACCTCGTTAGAGGAGGAAGCCGAAAGTCGATGTAGGTCACGTTTGACCGAACTACTCTAAAATCTAGTTTGCATTTCTTTTGTTCTATTTATCTCAACTATAAACTATCTTTCTTACTTTACTTCAAGTACGTTTCCATAAGCTTTCAAATTTATTATTTGCACGAAACGACTTTTACGTCTGAATTGGATTTCAACATATGAGAGATTTTATGAAGTTATTGTTTTGATCCGCTGCACTAATTCATACCACCGCATACACACCCACCCCCCCCCCCCCCCACTTAGTGCTCTTGATCCTAACACTTTGTAGTGCTTAAAGATTAAGAATCACAATCATGAGAGCATAACATGCCCATCATCATGGAAACTTTTAGCACCAAGGCACAAAATTTCCAACATCAAGGTAAACATGTTATTGAAGCACACAATCATGTAAAATTCATAGCACATAATTTAAGTGATTGATCAAGAAAATCTGAAAACGAAGTTTAACAAATTCATGCATTCGGACAATGTTTTGTTATAGCTTTTCAATCACAATTATGAAGGTAAACATGTTCATCATCATGGAAACTTTTAGCATCAAGGCATAAAATTTTCAATGTTAAAGTAAACATGTTATTGAGGCACACAATCTTATCATCATGTAAAATTCATATCATTAAATTTTCAGTACTGAATCAAGAATCAAAAAAGTCCAAAAACAAAATTTAATAAAATCATGCATTCGGAGAGATCAACATTCCTAATTCTCTTCTAATAAAATCAAATTATTCTTCACTTAAATGTTTTATAAAAATATCTGCCAATTGATGTTTTGTATCAATAAACTCTAGGATTACATCATGATTAGTGACATGATCTCGTATAAAGTGATGCCTAATGTCAATATGTTTCGTTCTAGAGTGTTGAATGAGATTCTTTGTTAAACATATTGGACTTGTGTTATCATAATTTATGGGGATATTTTTAAGATGAATCTTATAATCCTCTAAAGTGTCTTTTATCCATACAACTTATGCACAGCATGCACTAGCTGCAATATACTCAGCTTCTGTTGTTGAT
Source organism: Musa schizocarpa (assembly GCA_900464855.2). NCBI lineage: Eukaryota > Viridiplantae > Streptophyta > Magnoliopsida > Zingiberales > Musaceae > Musa > Musa schizocarpa. The sequence goes on from LS990920.1 coordinate 15,363,411, forward strand.
AGTGCAATCGAGTTTTGTTTCTTGGATGACAAAGAAACAAGGGTATGTACCAAAAATTGACATGTTCATGATGTGCTTTTTCTATCTAGTCTACCTCCAGCAAAATCCACACCACCATAAGCAATTAACTCAAAATTCTCAGATTTTGGATACCTTAATCCTAGATTTATGGTTCCTTTAAGATATCTAAGTATTCTTTTAACTGCTTTGAGATGAGATATCTTAGGATTAGATTAAAACCTAACATAAAGTCCTATACTAAACATGATATTCGGTCTAGTTATAGTGAGGTAAAGTAAACTTCCTATCATACCCCTATTAGTTTTTTTATTAAAGCTTTCACCACTTTCATCAATTTCTAACTTAGTGGAGGTGCTCATAGGAGTGTTGATAGCTTTTGAGCTATCCATATTAAATCTTTTTAGCAAATCAAAAGCATATTTTGTTTGACTAAGAAAGATGTCATTACTAAGTTGTTTGATTTGTAAACCAAAAAAGAATATTAATTCTCCCATCAAACTCATTTCAAATTCAAGACTCATACTCTTAGCAAATGATTCACAAAGAGATTCATTCGTGGAACCATAAATAATATCATCAACATAAATTTGAACAATAAGAAAATTATTTTCAAAATTTTTGATAAATAATGTAGTATTGACCTTGCCTTTAGAGAAATTATTTTCAATGAGAAATGAACTAAGTCTCTCATACCAAGCCCTTGGGGCTTGTTTTAAACCATAGAAAGCTTTAGTCAATTTAAACACATGATTAGGGAGACTATTGTTCTCAAATCTAGGAGGTTGTTCAATATAAACTTCTTCGAAAATAAAACTATTAAGAAAAGCACTTTTAACATCAATTTGAAATAACTTAAAATTATTACTACTAGCATAGACAAGGAGCATCCTTATAGCTTCTAATCGAGCCACAGGAGTGAAGATTTCTTCGTAATCGATACCTTCTTCTTGGTTGAAACCTTTGGCCACTAATCTAGCCTTATTTCTAACCATGATACCATATTCATCTTGCTTGATTTTAAAGACCCACTTAGTACCAATACCTAAATGGTCATTTGGCCTAGGAACAAGCTTCCACACCTCATTTCTCTCAAATTGATTTAACTCATCTTAAATTACGATAATCCATGAATCATCTTTCATAGCTTCGTTAATACATTTCGATTCAATTTGGGAGAGAAAAGCGGAATTGGCACAAAAATTTTTAAGAGAATAACATGTTTGAACCCCTTTAGATGTGTCTCCTATGATTAGCTTCTTAGGATGAGCATCTACATACTTCCAATCCTTGGGTAAGGATGTTTCGGAAGTGGATGCATCTAAATTGCTAGCTGGAGAAGGGGTTTCATTTAAATTCAAAGTATCAAAATTAACATCATCATCATCAAAATTATTTTTCTTAATTTCGAAAATCTCATTAAAAACAACATGAATGGATTCTTCAAAACTAAAGTTCTTTTATTGAACATACGAAATGCTTTAAAATTTGAAGAATAGCTAAGAAAAATTTCTTCATCGGATTTAGCATCAAATTTTCCTAAGACATCTTTTTCATTCAAGATAAAACACTTACACCAAAAAACTTTTGATTTTTTGTTGTTCCAAAACTCATCAGGAGATTTAATGAGTAAGGGTCTTACTATAACTCTATTCATGACATAGCATGCCATGTTTACTACTTCGGCCCAAAAATATTTGGGTAGGCTATATTCATTCAACATGGATCTTGTCATTTCTTGTAAATTTTTATTCTTTCTTTCTACTACTCCATTTTGTTTAGGATTTCATTGAGTAAAGAAGTTATGGTTGTATCCATTGGATTCACAAAATTTTTAAAAATCACGGTTTTGAAATTTACCACCGTGATCACTTCGAATTGACGAAATCATATAACCCTTTTCATTTTGAATAAGTTTAAAAAACTTGGTAAAATATCTAAAGCATTCACTTTTGTGTGTCAAGAAATAAGTCCATATGTATCTACTATAATCATCAACAATGACAAATGCTTATTTGCTACCTCCTAGGCTTGATGTATAAATTCATCCGAATAAGTCCATATGGATCAATTGCAAAGGTCTAGAGGTGCTTATTTGATTCTTAGGTTTGAAGCTAGCTTTTATTTGTTTTCCTAATCGACAAGCATCACACACAATATCTTTAATGAACTTGATATGAGAAATTCCTCTTACAAGTTTTTGGATAAAATTTGGATGATTAATTTCTTGCTAGCATGACCTAATCTCCTATGCTAAAACCAAGCATTGTCATTCAAAATCGAAAAATAAATTTCATTGCAAAGATTATTGATCTGAATGGTGTATACGTTATTTTGTTTTAATGCAATCATAGATGTGTTTTTGTGTGGTTTTTTAATAATACAAGTATTAGATTTAAATTTAACAATATATCCTTTATCACACAATTAACTAATGCTCAAGAGGTTATGTTTTAAATCATCAACTAACAAAACATCTTCAATAAAGAAGTTGGATTTGTTACCTATGGTTCCTTTCCCAATGATTTTATGCTTGTTGTCTCCAAAGGTGACATATCCTTCGTCTATGCTAGTGAGCTTAGAGAATTGAGATGGATCTCCGGTCATATACCTTGAGCATCCACTATCAATGTACCATCTCTTGCTCCTAGCTTGTGATGGTATATGTTTCTACAAAAGAGGATGATTCTAGGTACTCATTTGACCTTGGGTGCCTCAAAAATCGATCTAAATTACTTATCATGTTGCATGGAGTTCTTTATGGTTCCTTTAGGAACCCAAATCAATTTGTTTGGACTACACCTTTCTAATGGATAATGATAAGTTTTATGTCCACGTTTGCAACAAAAGTTACATTTGTTTTAAGGTGAAATATGCAAGATAGGGCCTTTAACGAAGGTGGTTAGATTTTGGTAAGTGCTTTTCACAAATCCGTTTCAACTTCTTTTATGAACATGACCCTTATTAGTAAGGATCATGTTCAAAGACTTGCTACCAACCTCAAATTTCTTCAAGGTATCCTTGAGTAGCAAGTTCTCCTTTTGAAGTATATCTAAATCATGGCATTTCATATATGGAGCTAAACTATCATTATGCTAAATTTTTAATTTATCAAAATTACTAACAAGTGTATCATGCTCCTTTTTTTAATAATTTATATTTTTTACTAATTATTTTGTATTCATCAAATAAAATATGAAAAGCATTTAATAATTCATCAAATGATAAATTTGCATCAATTGAACTTGATACCTCCTCTCCAATGGCCATTAGTGCATAGTGAGCAACTTGCTCGGTGTTGGGCTCCTCTTCTTCGGATGCGTTTAAGTCATCTCATGTTACTTTGGGCGTCTTCTTCTTTGGTGTTCTCTTCTTGGCTTGGGGACATTCACTTTTGTAGTTTCTCGGCTTCTTGCATTCGTAACAAATTACTTGATCCTTTTGGGGTTAAAATTTATTTTTAGTGTCATTTTTAAATTTGTTTCTTTAAATAAATTTTTTGAATTTCCTTATTAAAAGTGCCAAGTCATCATCAAAGTCCTCATCACTTGAGTTTTCTCTCAAGTGGTCTTCTTGTGTTCTTAGTGTCATATTGTCCATGTTCTTTAGAAGGGTGTCCTCAAGTTCTTCATGTGTTTTGTAAGTCATTTCATAGGTCATTAGTGACCCAATTAATTTTTCAAGAAGAAAGTTATTTAAATCTTTGGCCTCTTGAATGGCCGTGACTTTAGGGTCCCAACTCTTTGGAAGGGATCTCAAAACTTTATTAACAAGCTCCAAATCCGAAAAACCTTTACCGAGTCGTTTCAGACTATTGACGACATTCGTCAAACGGGTGTACATGTCTCCAATGGTCTCACTCAGTTTCATTTGAAATAGTTCATAAGAATATAAATGTCTCAAATTATCATACCCTTTCATGTAGGAAAGGGTATGATATATTTTTATAGGCCCCAATGAGTTTGAAAATAGAGCCTAAAAGTGTCCATTCTCGGATTTTCGGGGTCCTAGCGGTACCAACGCCATTACTAGGCGGTACTATCGCTTGTCATCTGACACTAGATGGTACTACTACTCAGTCTGGGCAGCACTACTGCCTGATAGCGTTCGAAGACCAAGCTCAAGCGGTACCACCACCTGACAGGGGCAGTAACATCGCCTAGAATTTCTAGGAGATCGAGTCTCCTAGGCGGTGCCTCCACCAGCCAGGAATTCAAGGGCTGAATGGGCTGTTCCATTCGGCCCAATTTATTTTTGTTAAGGGCCCAATTGGCCCTTGATTAAGTTAGTGGGATTACCTCCCAATCCTAACTTAATCTAGACTCTAACTACAATAATTAAGACATGATTACTACAATTCGTGTTTCGATGCGTCAATCGCTCTTCCGGCGCTTCCGGCGAACAACCGACAAAACCGCGGAGATGCTCCGGTGGACTCCCAACAAGCTCTTGGACTTCACGATGATCTTCTTGGTGAGTTCCGATGATCTTTTATGGCAAGCTCCTGGACTTCTCGGATGGTTCCCGCAGAACTTCTAACGAACGTCCAGACTTCCGACGAACTCTAGTACTCCCAACGTGATCTTAATCTTGACTCTGGCACAACACTTGCTGCATGTCTTACTACCATCATAGTTAATCCTGTACACTTTTTTCAACATATAGATTAGATCAACAAATCACAATTGACTTCTTCATCAAAATCTGAGATTCAACAGTCCGGATGTTTGTCGGAAATTCTGTTGGAACCAACCGAGAAGTCTAGGAACTTGCCAAAGTCTTCGGAACTCACTAAGGAAATCATTGTAAAGTTTCGGAGTCCACTGAAACATTACTAAGAGTTCGTTGGATGTTCGCCAGAAGCTCGCTGAAAGAGCAATTGACGTACCGAAACAAGTGTGCTTTAATTATGTCTTAGTTATTATAGTTATACCAAAAATTGAGTTAAGATTGGGAGGTAATTACACTAACTTAATTAGGGGCCAATTGTACCCATAATAGGGCTGAATTGGGCCGGATTGAATAACTCATTCAGCACCTGAAATCATGGCCAACTCTAGCACCGCTTGGAAGACCCAGTCTCCCAGGTGGTATGGGCGGTGGTACCGCTAGCAGTTAATGCTGCCAATGGTTGTACCTGTAGTCATAGGTGCCCAGCAAGCCAATCACGTGAGTGACGGAACGTGTGACTTGATACAAAATCTTTTTTGCTTATTATATTTTAGCATATATTAATTTATAACTATTGCATATATGCACATATATATTGTGATGTCCTTGGATTTATGCAATGGGAATCGGATCGTGATGAGATCATGAAAATAAGATCGATTCACCTTTAAACACATATCCTAAATAATCCCGGTCATAGGTTACTCAAGAGGGACATCGTGATAACCGGACAGACTGGTGTGTTGTATACCCGTCCATATGATAGATGTAGCTGGTCTCATAGCTGCTCGTGTAGGGACACTAGGGATACAGTACAGGTGCTCACTGGAGAATGAGTTCACTGATTGATCCGCTTACGGAATGTTGGATGGTTGATGATGCCTTATTATCAGACAGCGATTTCGTAGTCCTAGTGGTATATCTGGTCCTTAGACTTGAGACACCAAGGATGTCCTGTATGAGTGCTCCACTCTTTGATACCAGACTTATAGGTTTGACTGTCCCAGATCTAGTACAGTTGGTCATTGGGAGTGGCAGTCGATTTTATGAGGGCTATTGAGTATTGATAGAGGATTATCCACTCTCGGCGTCATGAGAGGAATATACCATGAGTTCTTGCTCAAACAAATCCCTAGCCAGGGTCATTCGGGTTAAGAGAGAAAGAGTTCTCAAAGAGAATCTGATTAGAGCGAGACTCGAGTAGAAACCATATGGGTCTGACAGCACCATGCTCGATATACGATCTCTGGGATACTAGATGGATAAGGGACTATAAGTACATGATAATTGAGGACAAACATGTCCAATGGATTGGATTCCCCTGTATCGTCTAGGGACTACGGCGTAGTGGCCTAGTACGTCCGTGGTCGATGAGTCGAGTGAATTATTACAGAGATAATAATTCATTGAGTTAGAAGGAGTTCTGACAGGTATGACTCACGGCCAGCTCGATATGGGGCCTAGAGGGTCACACACATATGGTAGGCATTGCGATGAGTAGAGGTTCGGATATGAGATATCCGACGGAGCACTTGTCTTATTGGATGTCCAAGAAGCCTATGAATTATTGGATCCCATGGACGTGATCCAATAAGAGCCCATGAGAGATTATTGGATAGAGATCCAGTAATCTAAAAGGCTTGGGTTATTTGATGTATATCCAATACCCACTAGGGGAGGGTCCATTAGGGTTTGGTAGGGGACCCCTATAAATAGGAGGGATTTATAGCCTCATAGGCTAGAGCCTTTGCTTGCCTCTCCAATTCTCCTTCCACTCTCTACCTCATAGTAGACTTTGAGTTTTAAGGAGCGTTGTCGTAGCCCTACTGTGTGGATCGCCGCTAGAGAGGAGGACGCTTGACCTCCTTCACCCTCTCCTAAACATTTGTAAGGAAACAAGGATATACGATCTCCCTAGGTAACACAATCTACTATATACGTAGTTTTTCAATTTCACAGATTTTGCACACCAATCTTCACATGACGATGAACATCTCTTTGGGAATCGGGGATTTTGTCGCCCCCAAGATTTCCTAATAGTGGTATCAGAGCTAGGTTGTTCATTCGAATGATTGGTTTTGAACTGTGTGTGTTGTGTTTAGGAAGAATTTTGACGTCAAAATTATTGATGCAAAAACAATGAAGGACAGTAATAGTTGCTGCCCTCGATCTACGTGCATACAGCGGTAATTGGAGCCAGGTAGCACAACGTCGACACATGCGCAAGCGTTGTGCCTGCAGTAGGCTTGCGGCCGACGGGGCTGGCAGCCAGCGGGCAGAGGTACCGCAGAGCAGCGGTGCCTGTGGCCGCTACTCACGTGGGGTGACACGCCATAGGGCAACGGCGCTTGTGGCCGCTGCTCCCACGGGCAAAAACCTCGACGAGGCAGCATCGCCTGTGGGTGCTGCCTTGCAGGCAGAACCGCCCATGGAAGGGGCGATGTCCATAGGGGCGCCCGCCCGCGGGGGGCAACGCTACCCACGGGAGCGCCCACCTGCAGGGGCGGCGCCCCGGCCCCGTTGCACCTGCCGGCACCAGTAGGGTGGCGGTGGCAGAACCAGTAGCGAAAAGGGAGGGAGGCTAAGGGTTTGTAGGCAAAAAGATAGTTTTGCCCTTGTGAACTTGAGAAATTACAGTTCTATCTTTTGTCCAAATTATGAAAATACCCCTATGAATTCAGAAATTTCCTATATGTCCCTGATTTCATAAAATACTAATTAATTAAAAATTTTAGTTGATTATTATTTTTATCATTATCTAGTAGTCCTACAAGATGATGATTATTTATATATGTGATGTATGATGTGTGGACAGATGATCACGTGTGATATGTGTACTTGTGATTATTATTATTGGGGTCTACGAGCCTCCATTATATTTCTCGTTTATTGTCGAGCCTGCGTGCCTATGATTAAGTTGTAATCACATGAGGAGGTATAGCGGGAGCGAGGATACGATATTGGGACCCACGAGACGGACGATCGCGATGCATGAAGATGTATCGAGATGTCGACGGAACCGATGAGGACGAGATGGACGATCATAGGGCATGGAGATGCACCATTGCACACATAGATCTTGATGTGGTCGGGCCTAATCACATTAGGTTGTGGTCCATGATCATCTGGTGTGATTGCTTATATACATACTAGATATATATATATATTTGCATGCGATGTAGATATATATTAAATATGTATATGTGTAACATGTCATATTAAGAGACCAAATCATAGAAACATCTCCCTCGATAATATTAAGTCGGTAAACGTGAGGCAATTAAATTGACCCACATGGCCTTCTATCATTATAAGTACGAACCGATTCCCGATGTAGGTTGAGTTGGTCGAGTCCCTCGAGACTCACCTATATCGCAATTCGCTATCTTGCTTACGACATAGAGATGTCACCGGTGACCTGAGGACATGGTTTGCTTGGTCGAGTCCCTCGAGGGTATATCATCAAATTAGACTCATCTTATAACAAAAGTGTTGACTTAACCGAGCATTATGGTTGGTCGAGTCCCTCGAGACCATGGTGATTCGGAGGCCAAATAGGACGAGAATCATAAGGAGTTGTGATTGGCAAGAGTTGCCTACCTTTTAGGCTTAGTGTGATTGGTCGAGTCCCTCGAGGTTACACTAAGATGCTAATTGGATCCTGATCCCCACTAGAAGTCTGTCGAAGAATTTCGTTTCATGTGCTGAGGGTGTCGCGTGACTCATTAGTAAAATAGTGTGAGCATATTTAGATAGAAGTCCATATCTTGATAGTTTATTTCTTATAAAATCTGCATGTTATTCATTTCTGCTGCATCTTTATTTTTAGAAAATATCGTTTTCAAATCCCTTACGTGGCATACTTGATGTCAACTACATCACTGGTCCAAATTATACGGATTGGCTTCGTAACTTGAGAATTATTCTCATGGCAGAGAAAATCATGTACGTCCTTGCTACAGTGATGCCTACGCTCGAAGAAGGGGCAAGCGAGGATGAGATCGCTCGCTACGTGAAGTACATTGATGACTCCACTATTGCTCAGTGCTATATGTTGGGCTCTATGACTCCTGAGTTACAGAGACAACATGAAAAGATGGATGCCAGATCCATTCTCCTACATGTTCGCAAATTGTTTGAGGAACAAGGAAGGACTCAGCGATAGGAGATATCCAAGAGCCTCTTCCGCGCTAGGATGACTGAGTGGACACCGGTTCAGAACCATGTCCTAAAGATGATTGAGTGGATAGAGAAACTCACAGGTCTAGGAATGGTCCTAGAGGATAACTTGTGTGTGGACATTGTGCTTCAGTCCCTACCAGATTCCTTTTCACAGTTCATAATGAATTTTAATATAAACAAGCTTGAGGTGACTCTCCCAGAGCTCCTCAATATATTGAGAGAGGTAGAGAGTCCTATTAAGAAAGAGAAGCCAGTTCTCTACATTGGTGAGACCAGAAAAAAAAGGAAAGTAGAAAGGTCCCTTAAGAAGGGAAAGGGCAAGGGCAAACCAAGTAAAGCAAATGTTGCTAAGAAAGACCCAGCAAAGGACAAAGGCCAGTGCTTCCACTATGGTAAAGATGGGCACTGGAGGAACTGCAAAGAGTACCTTGCAGAAAAGGTGAAACAAAAGCTTGATGAAGCTTTAGGTATATTCATGATCAGTCTCCATTTGTCAGACTCTTATGATAACACATGGGTATTGGATACCGGTAGTGCTTATTATATATGCAATTCGTTGCAGGTTCTGTTAAGGCCTTGGAGACTAGAGAGAGGCGAGATGGACCTCAAGATGGGTAATGGAGCAAAAGTTACTGTAGTAGCTGTTGGCGAGGTCGCCCTACATCTACCTAGTGGAGCTTTTATTGCATTAGATGCATGTTACTTTGTTCCTTAAATTATTAAAAATATTATCTCCATTTTATATTTGACAGTTAGTGGATATAAATTAGTTTTTTAGAACAATGGTTGTTCGATATTATTAGATGATAAGATCATCACGAAAGGAACATTGCATAATGGTTTATTTATGTTAGACACTACTGTTGAATCTCGGATTTTGATGATGAAACTAATTGATTATGTTTAGATGTTTAACTGCATTTTGAGTGATGCAGGTCTACTCGATTAGGATTAGACAGTTGACGCAGGAGGAATTGACGTTGCGCCGGAGGAGATCACATCAAGATATTAGACGACAGAAGGCTTCGGATGTCGGGCATCGGGCCAAGGAGAGCGAAATTACGCCAAGGATATCGGGGTTACAAAGGTCAACTGCGGATTGGGCAATAAGCCACAAGAGAGGACGATGCACTGAAGAATCGGGCGAAGCACCAACCAATGACATGTCGGGCAACAGAATGTCAATTCGCGTTGTAATAATTGTCTAGATCGGAGTAGAGTTTTGGCTTGTATGTGCAGGATTAACTACGATAACGATGAAGACATAAAGCGAAACAAAGTATCAAAGTCAAGCACGAAGGATTCGTTGTGAGTTCGAGAGTTCGACAGAAGTCCGAAGGTTCATCGAGAATGCTACCGGAACTAGCAGAGAATGAGTAGGGAGCTTGCCGAATGGTTTTTTGGAATCTCGCTAGACGGTTCGTTGGAAGTTTGTGGAGCTTGCCGAGAAAGATCGGAGCTTACCAATGAAGCTAGTTGGAACTCGCCAAGATCAAATCGTGAAGTCTAGGAGCTTGTTGGGAGTCCGCAGAATGGTTTTCGAGAGTTTATCGGAAGACCGTCGGAAGTTCACTGAAAGCTCGCCGGAAGAAGTCTTGACTTGCAGACTTTGTAATAACTTAGGAAATATCTTTAAATTCATATTTAGTACATTAATTAAGGTTAGGATTAGGTGTTAATCCTATAACCCAAGTAGGGGCCAATTGGGCCCGAGTTCGGACTGGTTTGGGCCAAGTTTGGAGCCCAACTAGTGAGCTGAAATAGTGTAGGCGGTGGCACCACCAGATTAGGTGGTGGCACTGCCCAGAACCCGAGAACTGAGTGGTGGCACCGCCCAGCACCCGAGAGGTCCGGCGGTGGCATCGTCGAACTGGGCGGTGGCACCGCCAGTACACTGTCAATGTTAGACACTGATAGGCAGTAGCATCGCCACCGACAGGCGGTGGCACCGCTAGCCTAGGAAACTCAAGAGAATTCAAAATTTGGAGCCCAAATTTGAATCCTCTTGGGGCCTATAAATACCCCTCAATTCTCAGCAGAGAATACAACCTTTGGGAAGTTAGAAATTGAAAAAAGCTTAAGCAAAAGTCTTGTTTTCAATAGCTTAAGTGTTCACCTCCCTCTTTCTCTTTGAAAAATTTGTAAGAGTGTGAACCACTTGTAAAAAGATTGTAAGAGGGGTATTTGTCCATCCCCTTCAAAGTGATTTGCTAGTGAAAGTTGGGAGCCTCATCGAAGAAGGCTTCGCAAGTTGATGTATGTCATTTTGACCGAACCACTTTAAATTGGTGCATTCCTTGAATGTGTAGTTCTTACCTTTTTGAAACCACTATTTACATAGCAGCAAGCTTTCGGTTTTCATCTTCTCACTTTACTCGAGCTACTTTTTCCAAGTCATTGACGAATTAAAATCTCTACGCATTTACGAAATCATTTTTAAACTTACGAGTTTTAATCCGCTGCACTAATTCACCCCCCCCCCTCTTAGTGCCACTTCGATCCTAACAATTGAAATCAGAGCCCGGTATTTCTCATTTCAGATTTACACCCGAGAGAAATGGCTCTTCATGGCTTTCAAGAGGGCTTATCGGTTGTTCGTCCACCGTTGTTTAACGGATTAGACTACACTTATTGAAAAACTCGAATAAGAGTTTTCTTGATTTCTATGAATTTGGATTTATGGAATATCATCAAAAACGATTTTCAACTTCCCTCTAAACCGATGAACGAATGGTCGGAATTTGAGAAGAAGTATTTTTCTTTAAACGCAAAGGCTATGAATACCTTATTTTGCACTTTGGATAAAAATGAGTTCAATCGGATTTCTACGTGAGAAACGGCTTTTGATATTTGGCGAACACTTGAAATCACGCATGAGGGAACTAGTAGAGTCAAAGACTCAAAAGTTAACATTTTATTGCATGATTTTGAGCTTTTTCGAATACAACCAAGCGAGACTATAGGCGACATGTACACCCGTTTCACGGATGTCGTCAATAATCTAAGAGTTCTTGGTAAATCTTTTTCGAATTTTGATCTCGTAAGCAAGATCTTAAGATCCCTTCCAAAAAGGTGGGATCCTAAAATAACCGTAATACAAGAAACAAAAAGATTTAAATATTTTTTCACTTGAAAATCTAATTGGTTCGTTGATGACATATGAAATGGTGCACAATGCACATGATGAACAAAATCACCATCCAAAGAACAGGAAGAATTTGGAACTCCGGACAAATGAATACCACTTGAGTAATGACTCAAGTGATGAGGACAATGATGAACTTGAACTTCGAACACTAAATCTTAATAAGTTTATTAAATAAAAATTTAAAATAAACAATGAACTTGAATGGAGGAAGAGGCCAAAGAAGAGGAAGGCAACCAAGGATGATTCAAAAACTTCCAAAGGTGAAACGACGAATTAGGCTTTGACTAGCTTCGACTACAAGGTAAGTAACTCAACTCTCTTGAATTATTTTGAAATTACTTGAAGTCTTTCATGAGTGCTTAATTTAGATAGTAGGGATAGGAAATAAAAAATTGTTTTTCAAAAATTATATCATGTTTTTCTTTTTAGCATCTTTGAAAAATTAAAAATTTGATCATGAAAAGTATATTGCTAAGGTTTCATGCATGTTATGTTTTGAAATGTTGAATGATGTATGCAACATTAGGGATGATAATTATATGATATGTGATAGCGTTTAGGATTAATCCATGCATGTGTATCTTGATGATTTTACACTATTACATGCCTTAATAACATGTTGGAAATGATGTGTTTTGGATACAAAAATTTCCATGATCATGAGCATGTTTTAACTTCATGATTGAATTTGAAAATCTATAGCAAAACCAAGTCCAAATGCATGAAAGTGTTAAATTTCATTTTCGGATTTTCTTGATCCTAACAATTCATTTTTGAGAATCTATTGATCTTGATGGTTTTATGATGAAATTCATTTTTCGATCCTAAACATTGATGCATGTTTTTATTTAACATAAATGAAAAAGCATGCTAATATGAAATCAATCACTTAAAATGAAATACTTAAAAAAGGGAAATATATTATCAATGAAATCATGAATCTACTTATGTTACTAATTTTGTGAACCATAAAAATGATTTTGGTGATTTGAATTTGAGATGAGTTTTATCAAAATCATGATCTTTATTTCTTGGAATAACATGAGATTTCCCTTGATGATCATCTCAATTATTTAAAAGGAGATTTGTCGAAATGATTCATGAAATTTTTTATTCATGATTTGATCCTTCATTTGTTTATGAGATGATTGAAATCTTTGTACCTTTGAATTCTTCCCTTCTCCCTTTGATTTTTGAATTTATGCATGTTATATGTTGAAGATTTGAAACCATGTTTTGATATCATGCATACCCAAGAAATATTGATTTGACAAAATGAATGATGATTTTTCTCTTGAATATAACTTGTGATATTTTTTTTTTTAAATCATCATCTTGATTTCTCGATATTCGATACATGAAATTTTATTATGAATCAAGATTTTTTGTTTAATCGATCTCCTAAGATTTTCTTTCGATTATTTATGAGGAGGTTTTTCAAAAAAAAATCATGTCTTTTTGTATTCACGTATTTAAATCTTTCATGATATGATCTTTATGCAATTCCTTGTATTCATGAAATGTGTTCTTGTCACCCAACTAATTCTTCTTGATATTCTTTATGTGATGATATGAATGCATGAAATATTCATAAATTTGTAATGATGCATGTAATACTTATGATAATGAAATACATGATGTATTTCATATGATGTGTATCATGAATACTTTAAATGATCAATGTTTGATATCATGATCAACATGTTGATAAATACTTAAAAATTTTAATGCTTGAATATCATGTATGATATGCTCATAATGATGATTGATTTATTTATATCATGCATGAAAAATGAAATGTATAGTTTTGAAAATGTGCATGTTTTATAATGATAAGATTGATACTTACCTTTGTCATGATTTAGAAATTGATGCAAAGGGTCTTCCCTTCTTTTTGACATTGACAAAGGGGGAGCAATATCGCTAGCTCATCTTGTAAAATTTAAAAACATACACTTTGCAAAGGAAGCAAATATGACACTTCTCAAAAGAGAAGAAAGAGCTTGCTTTCTTGAACATCCTTAATTTGCTAGCTAGCATAATGTACAATTTGCTATCTTGAACATTACAAAGAAATGCTATCATGCACGTCGCAAAGAAAAGCAAATATGCTAACTTGCAAATCTTTAAATTTGCTAGCTTGTATGTAGTAAAACTTGCATATCTTAAAAATTGCTAGCTTGTAGAGAAGCAAACAGTTGCTATCTCAAGAAAAGCAAAAATGCTAAACTTGCACATCTTTAATTGCTACATTGCATGATGATAAAACTTGATATTATATTTTTTTCATACAATGTATTGAACTTTTTACCTCTAAACATTTGATACTTGGAATATTTTAAAATGTGATCTTGATAAGAATGTTTCAAGTTGTTCTTTGTGCTATATCTTTTCAAATGAATCATGAGCCTTGATATCATAAATTTCATAATATAGAAATAACAAGATTTCTTTGCCTTGTATGCCTTATGTGATGATTGTACATCAATTTGCTTTATTATGAATTATATGAATCTTGATTGTGAACTTGTTAAGAAGAATTTTAATGAACCATGAATCATATCTTTGGTATTCATGAATTGATCCTTATTGATATATTTCATGAATTCTTTGCATATTTAGCTTATTGAATGGTTGAAATTTTTAGCCATTGAGTCCTCCCTTTCTTTTTGACTTTGATAAAGGGGGAGAAGGTTTTGCTAGCTTGTGCATTGAAAATGAAAGTAAATTTCTATTATGACTCTAGCTAGGAGAGTCCTAATTGAGAGGGACATTCATGTAAAACCTACCTAAGCTGACCCCTATTAAAGAGGTGAAGAGGCCGGCTAGGGTTAGGAGATTGTTTCTTAGAGATGAATTAGGAGTTGTAAAGGAATAGGAGTCTTAAGTAGAAGTCCTATTAGGAGTTGGTTAGAAGTAGGAGTCCTATTAGGAGTTAGGGTTTAGAAACCCTATAAATAGCCATGTATTCCTCCTCTTTTCATAAGCAATAGATGAATCTTTTCTGTAGCCTTTGAGCAGCAAATTGGAGGGAGGAACCCCTATAGAGTTCCAAGGAGGCCAATCCCCAAAAGAGATCAACCCCAAGTTTAGGATCTGCAATGGTTCTAACACCTGGTATCAGAGTAGCGTTCTTGGCATCTCGCTGCCCTTCCACAGCCATCCATCAACCCTCCACAACTGCCCAAAGAAATTCCCACAATTGCTTAAGAGATTGTTGCCAAATTCCATCGTCATCTCCACCACCACGGATCATCCTTTAATCTCCCCGTGAATTGCAACATGTTCGAGTTTTCTACCTTACTGCTGCTGCAATTTAGTTATCCTTATTTGAAAATCCCAAAAAAAATTATTTCTATATTGCTACATAAACTTTTCGTCATAAAGTTTTCATCTCTATGACGAAAGATACATTGCAGAATTCTAACCGTATAGCGCTGTCTGTTTGATCTTGCTACTGTGTTTTTTCTATCCAAATCTCTACGAAATTTTTATGACATCTTTGAAATTTCCTAATAGTAGATTTCCTTTGGTTTTGTCAAAAAATTCTTAATATAAACTATTGATATTTTACGTCTAATCTGCTATACATGAAAATCTGTACTGTAAAATTTCAGTCGCATAGCACTATTTGTTTTATCTTGATACTACGTTGTTTCTATCCAAATCTCTACGAAATTTTTATGATAGCTTTGACACTTCCTAACAGTGGAATTCCCTTTAGTTTTATCAAAAAATTCTCAATATAAAACACTGATCTTTTACGTCCAATCTACTATACTTAAAAATCTGTGCTGCAGAAAATTTCAGCCGCATATTGTTGCCTTAACCCATCTATTTGCAATCTTTTTTGAATGAAATTTCTTATACACTTCATAGATCATCTTGGCTTCCATTTAAGATTAATCTATTAAGAAATTTATCTCTAAAAACGATTTTGTGTTGCTGTAAATTTTTGTCGTACCCCGTTGAAATTTCTCGACGAGAATTCTGCAATCGCAACTTACACCAATTTCCTTGCTATTATACTGCCGAAATTTTCTTGATCAAATTAGATATCCTTGCTGTCATATAAACTGTGATTTTTCTATCAATTTCCTCCTCAATTCTTTCAAGTTTTTGGTGGAAATTATATCGAGAACCCGTTGTTTCTTCGACGACAATTCTACTCTTACAAGACAGCACATACTTGCTGCAACTTCCACTTATTTCTATCAAACCTTTGCTAACATCTACCACAGATCCAAAATTTTCATCTATAGCCCTAAAACTCCACCAAACCACACCCTCAAACTGCACCCAAAATAGCCACAAAATAAGCCTAAACCATAGCCTACATCCACCAAACTACCAACCCTTTCGACCATCACCTCTCTCAACCAATACATGTCTTTAACCCGACAACAAAAGAGAGATCTTAACATCATAGATTTGGTAGCATATACTATGGCATCTGAGGAGGTAATTAATGCTAAATTCGAAGCCTTCGAGGCGTGAATGGAGGATAAGATTCGGATGCTCTTTACCGAACTCAGATTGGGCCGACCACTAAGCCCGAAGAAATCACATCAAGGAGAGAGCTTTGCCCAATCGCACCAAGCCCAAAGATATGACTTCCAAGAGAGGGGAAGCTCTATGACCAACCCTAACTATCCATGCATGAGAGTGGACTTCCCTAGATGGAAAGAAGGAGACCCGATTGGATGGATCTCGCGTGCGAAGTGATATTTTCGGTACCATAAAACCACGGATGCATCTATGGTGAAAATTACAGCTATACATCTTGAAGGGGATGCTATACAGTGGTTTGACTGGTTTGAACATACTTATGAAGTCCTTTCATGGCGACAATTCAAAGAAGGACTGCTGATCCGCTTCAAACCAACCGATTACGAGAATTTTGACGGACAACTAGCAAAGATCTAACAAACCTCTACCATTCAGGAGTACCAAACCAGGTTTGAAAGGTTATCTAATCAAACTCATGATTAGTCTCAAAAATAGCTATTGAGGACCTTCATTGAGGGCTTGAAGCCGGAGATCCAAGGAGAAGTTAAAGCACGACAACCATATACGCTTATGGCAGCCATCTCTTTCGCACGATATCAAGAGGAGTAATTGAACCATGAAGCTCAGAGGACTAGGGTCGCTCCTCAACTTGTAATATTGAAGCCCTCAGCCCCCCCTACTATCGACCAAGTCCCTACACCAAAGAGGTTAACAAGAGAAGAGCTTCGGGAGCGATATGCGAAGGGGTTATGTTGGCATTGTGACGAGCCGTGGAGCCGTGAGCATCGCTATAGTAAAGGGAGATTTCTTATGATTGAACCAATAGAAGAAGAAGTCATTAAACATCCAGAAGAGAGCCTTGAATATGAAGAAGAAGATGTAGAAGAAGAGCCACAACCGACCGAAGTTACGGTACATACACTAGCTGGCTACTCAAACCTACAAACGATGAAAGTTGGAGGGCTTCTCAAACAACAACTGATCACTGTTCTCATCGACACGGGCAGCACTAATAACTTTCTAAACAGTAAGGTTACTATCCAGATGGCCTTACCTATCGAGAATTACAACAGGTTTGACGTTAAGGTCGCCGATGGATGGATTTTGAAGTATGATCGTAGGCGCCCGCAAGTGAAACTGTTGCTGATCATGAGGCCTTACCAAGAGATAATTGCATATTTCTTCCTTCTCCCTCTTGATGATCATGAGGCCATGCTCATAATTAAATGGTTGACGACATTAGGTGATATTTCTTGGAATTTTATGCAACTAATTATGAAATTTTACAGTAAGGAGAAACAGGTGATACTGAATGGGAAACGTAGGGGCGACGTAACGACGATTTGCACACAACAAATGGAGAAGGTTTTGTATAAAGCATGCAACAGATTTTTGGTACAACTTGAGCAGTAAACTAAGAGAGAGCCAATAGAATTTGAAGATCCAAACCTACTTCCTTTGCTTGCTGAATTTTCAGATATATTTGACGAACAATATAACATACCTCTTACCCGTCGGCATGATCATTATATAACGATTCTTTCAGGCAAATCTCCAACAAATACTCGGCCATATCAATATCTACATCTCTAGAAGGATGAAATAGAAAGGATTGTAAAAGAGATGCTCGAAATAGGAGTTATTCGGCCAAGTTGCAACCTCTGCTCTTCACCGATGCTACTTGTACGCAAGAAGGACGGAACATGGCGAATATGCGTTGATTACCAAGCTCTCAATGGCATAGCCATCAAGGAAAAATACCTTATTCCAATAGCAGATGAATTGCAAGATGAAAGGGAGCACAAATCATCATAAAGCTGGACCTTTGATCCGGGTATCATCAAATATGAGTGTGCGAAGAAGACATATCGAAAACCACCTTTTGAACACACAATAACCACTACAAATTTTTTCTTTCTTCAATAGAAGGTGGAATATCTTGGGCATATCATATCAGAGAAATGTGTGATAGTGAACCCCTTCAAAATTGAAGCAATGCAAAATTGGCCTACCCCAAAGAACATAAAATTGCTACATGGCTTTCTGGGTTTAATAGGCTACTATCGTAAGTTCGTGAAAAACTATGAAAAGATCAATGTACCACTTACTTTCTTATTGGAAAAAGATGTCTTCCAATAGTTAGACAGAGCCTCCACTACCTTCGACAAACTTAAGGCAGCCATGACAACGACGCCGGTGCTAACACTACCAGATTTCAACCAACCCTTCATTATTGTGGCCGATGCATCTGGAGTCGGAATTGGAGCCATTCTCAAGCAAGATGGTTGACCACTCGCATACACTAGCAAGGCATTATCTCCCTCCCATCAAAATAAGTCAACATATGATAAGGAGATGCTCACCATTGTGCGCGCAGCAACGAGGTGGAGACCCTACTTGATTGGTCGACGATTTCAAATTAAAATCGACCATAAAAGCCCCAAGTACTTTTTGGAGCGAAAGATATCATCCCCTGACTAGCAAAAATGGGTAACAAAACTTCTTGGATTTGATTATGAAATAACTTATAAAAAGAGGAAAGAGAATGTTCTTGTAGATGCGCTTTCGCAACTACCCGAGCAAGCTGAAGTTTTGACCATTTCACTTCCGACCAACGACTTTCTTGATGATATTAAGATTGAATGGCAGGAAGATTTAGAGACTAGTAAGATTATAAAAAAATTGGAGGAAGCACCAAGCTCCGTGGCTCATTACAATTGGGACTCAAAAGAATTACACTATAAGGGACGCATTGTGCTTATGATAAATTTTACTTGCATCTTTACGAGTAGATTTTGGATAAAGTTATTCCATATACAGGGTACCAAATTGAAAAGGAGTATGGTATTTCATCCACAAATCAACGGCCAGACAAAAGTTGTAAATAGATGCTTGGAGACTACCTAAAGCCACCCACCAAATATGGCTATCCAAGGAGAACTCTAGACCCAGCCAAGTGTCATTATTGATCGATGGATCGTGACTCGACGACGACGACCTACTACTAAAGTGCTAATACGATGGGTGAACCTACCAACAGAAGATGCCACTTGGGAGAACTATGACGACTTGAAGATCAAATTCTCAAAATTCATGAATCGTAAGCCTCGAGGACAAGGCTGATTTGAAGAGGGCGGGTCTGTTAGGACTCTAGCTAGGAGAGTCCTAATTGAGAGGGACATTTATGTAAAACCTACCTAAGCCGACCCCTATTAAAGAGGTGAAGAGGCCGGCTAGAGTTAGGAGATTGTTTCTTAGAGATGAATTCGGAGTTGTAAAGGAATAGGAGTCTTGAGTAGAAGTCCTATTAGGAGTTGGTTAGAAGTAGGAGTCTTGAGTAGGAGTCCTATTAGGAGTTAGGGTTTAGAAACCCTATAAATAGCTATGTATTCCTCCTCTTTTCATAAGCAATAGATGAATCTTTTTTGCAGCATTTGAGCAGCAACATAGAGAGAGGAACCCCTATAGAGTTCCAAGGAGGTCGATCCCCTAAAGAGATCAACCCCATGTTTAGGATCTACAAGGGTTCTAACAACTTCCTAGCATGTTAAGGAAGTAAAACTTGCAAGCTTGCACTTCTCAAAAAGAGAAGAAAGATCTTGCCTATCGAAAGAAGCAAAAAGTGTAAAACTTAGAAAACTGGCAACAAAATTGCTCTTGCCATGCTTTGTATCAAAAATAGGTTGATATCCTTAAAAGCATCGTATTAAATTTTTTAGTGTATCGCAATGTATCACATGTATCGCAAATTAAAATTTTTGAGACTATTATCATATCATGTTCAACAATTGATATCTTTCATTGATATGATAAATTATCATCTCATGATGTATCGCATAATGATATCATGATTTGTGATTGTATCATATGATCCTTGGTGAATTTTCACATTGATATCTTTCATGAAATGATTTCTTTGCATTATTGTCTTGTATGCATCATGTGATGATTGAAATATTAATTGATGCAAAGTTGATGTAAATGTCTAAATCATTGGTTCCTCTCCTTCTTTTTGACATTGACAAAGGGGGAGAAAGTTATTGCTAGCTTGCACACTTGAATGAAGAATTTGCTAGCTCGATTATTGTAATGAAGAAATTTGCTATATCAAACATCATAAATATTGTTACTTACAAAGAAAAGCAAAATGCAATCTTGCACAAAAATTCAAGTGTTGAATTGCCATGATTGAACTTAAGAATCTTGCTATGCTTTTGTGCTTATATGTTGTGATGAAAATCTAGCTTTATGTTGCAAAAACTTGCATATCTTTTAAAATAGCTAGAGCTACTTCTCTTTTTTGTTAATGACATAGGGGGAGAAGTATATTGATGACTTCATGCATTGAATTGAATATTTTATATATATTTGCATGATGGTTTAAATGTTTTTCATAATATGTGATGAATGCTACTTAGATTTGGGATAATTCAAGTGTTCTATCAATGGCATATTGATAGGGGGAGTTTGGTTAAACTTCGGGGAGTTAAAGTTAACTCCGTTAGTCATCAATTAGTTGTCATCATCAAAAAGGGGGAGATTGTGGAATCTCGGATTTTGATGATGAAACTAACTGATTGTGTTTAGATGTTTAACTATATTTTGAGTGATGCAGGTCTACTCAATCAGGATTAGACAGTTGACATAGGAGGAATTGACGTTGCGCCGGAGGAGATCACATCAAGATATTGGACGACAGAAGGCTTCGAACATCGGGCATCGGGCCAAGGAGAGCGGAATTGCGCCAAGGATATCGGGGTTGCGGAGGTCAACCGCCGATTGGGTAACAAGCTGCAAGAGAGGACGATGCACTGAAGAATCAGACGAAGTGCCAACCAATGACGTGTTGGGCAACAGAATGTCAATTTGCATTGTAATAATTGTCTAGATCGGAGTAGAGTTTTGGCTTGTGTGTGTAGGATTAACTACGATAACGACGAAGAAATAAAGCGAAACAAAGTATTGGAGTCAAGCGCGAAGGATTCGTTGCGAGTTCGGGAGTTCGACGGAAGTCCAAAGGTTCGTCGGGAATGCTGCCGGAACTAGCCGAGAATGAGTAGGGAGCTTGCCGAAGGGTTTTCCAAAATCTCACCGGAAGGTTCGTTGGAAGTTCATGGAGCTCACCGAGAAAGATCGGAGCTTACCAAAGAAGCTCGTTGGAACTCGCCAAGATCAAATCGTGAAGTCTAGGAGCTTGCCGGGAGTCCGCATAATGGTTCTCAAGAGTTTATCGGAAGACCGTCGAAAGAAGTCTTGACTTATGGACTTTGTAATAGCTTAGGAAATATCTTTAAATTCATATTTAGTATATTAATTAGGGTTAGGATTAAGTGTTAATCTTATAACCCAAGTAGGGGCCAATTGGGCCCGAGTTCGGACTGGTTTGGGTCAAGTTTGGAGCCTAACCAGTGAGCTAAAATAGTGTAGGCGGTGGCACCGCCAGATTAGGCGGTGGCACCGCCCAGAACCCGAGAACCTAGCGGTGGCACCGCTGGACTGAGTGGCGGCACTGCCTAGCACCCGAGAGGTTCGACGGTGGCACTATCGGACTGGGCGGTGGCACCGCCAATACACTATCAGTGTCAAACATAGACAGGCGGTGGCACCACCAGCTTCGGAAACCCAAGAGAATTCAAAATTTGGAGCTCAAATTTGAATCCTCTTGGGGCCTATAAATACCCCTCAATTCTCAACAGAGAATACAACCTTTGTGAAGTTTGAAATTGAGAAAAGCTTTAGCAAAAGTTTTGTTTTCAATAGCTTAAGTGTTCACCTCCCTCTTTCTCTTTGAAAAATTTGTAAGAGGGTAAACCACTTATAAAAAGGTTGTAAGAGGGGTATTTGTCCGTCCCCTTCAAAGTGATTTGCTAGTGGAAGTTGGGAGCCTCATTGAAGAAGGCTTCGCAAGTGGATGTAGGTCATTTTGACCGAACCACTTTAAATTGGTGCGTTCCTTGAATGTGTGAGTTCTTACCTTTTTGAAACCATTATTTACATAGTAGCAAGCTTTCGGTTTTCATCTTCTCACTTTACTCGAGCTACTTTTTCCAAGTCATTGATGAATTGAAATATCTACGTATTTACGAAATCATTTTTAAACTTATGAGTTTTAATCCGATGCATTAATTCACCCCCCCCTCCCCCCCTCTTAGTGCTGCTTCAATCTTAACACTATAAAGCAAGGCTAGTTGCTAAGGGGTATCATTAATGGCAAGGTGTTGACTACGATGAATCTTTCTCACCCGTAGCAATGCTGAAATCCATCAGAATTCTAATGGCTATTGCAGCACACTATGATTATGAGATCTAATAGATGGATGTGAAGACCGTATTCCTCAATGGGAACCTCGAGGAGGAAGTGTATATGATGTAACCTGAGGGATTCATGTCCAAGAATTGCCCAGATAAGGTGTGTAGGTTGCTTAGATCCATTTATGGACTAAAGCAAGCTTCCCAAAGTTGGAACATAAGATTTGATGAGGCAATCGAATCTTATGACTTCATTAAGAACGAAGATGAGCCTTGTGTGTACAGGAAGATAAGTGGGAGCACTATCACCTTTTTGGAGTTATATATGGATGACATCCTGATCGGGAATGATGTAGGAATGCTATCCATAGTAAAGGCTTGGTTATCTAGACACTTCTCCATGAAGGACTTAGGGGAAGCATCATATATCTTGGGGATTAGAATCTATAGAGATAGATCCAAAAGGATGCTTGGCTTGTCCCAGTCCAGGTACATAGAAACCGTTGTCAAAAGGTTTGGCACAGAAAATTCCAAGAGAGGTCTCATACCATGGGATATCACTTTCTACGAGTATGTCCCCAAAGACTCCAAAAGAAAGGACGAACATGGATATGATACATTATGCCTCAGCAATAGGGTCTATCATGTATGTCATGTTATGTACTAGGCCTGATATAGTGCATGCTCTGAGTGTCACGAGCAGGTATCAAGCGGATCCAGGCTTGGAGCACTAGAAAGCAGTAAAGCGTATCCTTAAGTACTTGAGAAGGACTAAGGATCTTTTACTAGTATATTGAGGTAGTAGTCTTAAGGTTAAAGGCTACACAAACTCAAGTTTTTAGTCTGATGTCGATGATAGCAAGTCGAATTCAGGATACGTGTACACCTTGAATGGAGGAGTAGTGTACTGGAAGAGTTCCAAGCAAGATACTACTATTGACTCGACTACAAAGGCGGAGTACATTGCTGCATCAGATGCAGCAAATGAGGGAGTCTGGTTGAAGAAGTTCATCACAGATTTAGGAGACGTGCTGGGTAGCGAGGAGTCGATCTCCTTATATTGCGACAACAATGGGGCGATTGCTCAAGCGAAGGAACCTAGATCTCATTTGAAATATAAGCATGTTCTGAGGAGGTTCAACCTTATCAGAGAGATCGTAACCCGAGGAGACGTAGCAGTGGAAAGAGTTCCATCCGAAGATAACATTACGGATCCACTAACAAAGTCATTGTCTCAGATTGTCTTTGAGTGTCACAGGGGTCTGATGGGGATCAGACACATAAGTGATTGGCTTTAGGTCAAGTGGGAGATTGCTAGTCATAGGTGCCTAGTAAGCCAATCACGTGAGTGATGGCATGTGTGACTTGATACAGAATCTTTTTTACTTATTATATTTTGGCATATATCACTTTATAACTTTTGCATATATGCACATATATATTATGATGTCCTTGGATTTGTGCAATGAGAATCGAATCATGATGAGATCACGAAAATGAGATCGATTCACCTTTAAACACATATCCTAAATAATCTCTGTCATAGGTTACTCGAGAGAGACATCGTGATAACCGGACAGACTGGTGTGCTATATACCCGTCCATATGATGGATGCAGCTGGTCTCATAGCTGCTCGTGTAGGGACACTAGGGATACAGTACAGATGCTCATTGGAGAATGAGTTCACTAATTGATCTGCTTACGGAATGCTGGATGGTTGATGATGCCTTATTATCATACAGCGATTTCGTGGTCCTAGTGGTATATCTGGTCCTTAGACTTGAGACACCAAGGATGTCCTATATGAGTGCTCCACCCTTTGATACCAGACTTATAGGTTTGGCTGTCTCAAATCTTGTACAACTAGTCATTGGGAGTGGTAGTCGACCTTACGAGGGTTATTGAGTGTCGATAGAGGATCATCCACTCTCGACGTCATGAGAAAAATATCCCATGTGTTCTTGCTCAGACAAATCCCTAGCCAGGGTCATTCAGGTTGAGAGAGATAGAGTTCTCCGGGAGAATCTGATTAGAGTGAGACTCAAGTAGAAATCGTATGGGTCTGACAGCACCATGCTCGATATATGGTCTCTGGGATATTTGACACGCCCCTCAAAATATCCATAATATTAAAACTTTCATCGCAAATCAATCCAGGATCCAAACGCATATTTGAGGACACTGAAAAATATTCAATCAAATTTACATCCATAAAACCAGTGCAGTATATAATCATATATCACATCACTCGATAGTTCACATTTATGGCAACCCATGCCAACTTGACAAACATGAACAACATTTATAAATGCACAAGCTAAATAAATTATATAATCAAAACTCCAACTATTCACCACAAGTTCATATCATCATAAATTAGACTTAACATTCTGAAATTCCAAATAAGAGAGATATTCTAACACTTTTACAAAGTATATCCATTTCGATTCATCGACAATATTTCATTTCATATAAAATATGCTTATACAACAATAACATAATAACCAATAAGACTTGCCCATAATTCTGAATAGCTCTCCACTACCTCAGCCCAATTCAAAATATCTCAAAGAGTAACAACTTGACCTGAAAGATTTATATAACAATGGAGTGAGCTAAAAACATCTCAACAAGTGACAAAGCATATTCAGAACAAAAGGAATGATTTCAAACAAGTAAGATATCATAATACAAGGCATAATACAAGAATTTTCAAGATACCATATCATTAGATACAAAATCATAGGTGTCATATCATTCAAAACCTATTTGATTCATAACAGATGGAGCATAGAGTAATTGGAGCATATCAATAGCGTACGAGATGTTCCTGAGCATATCAATGGTAAATAGGACATTTCAGAACATATCAATTCATAGCAAATGGAGCATAGAGTAATTGGAGCATATCAATAGAGTATGAAATGTTCCGGAGCATATCAACGGCATATGGAACATTTCGGAGCATGCCAATAACAGATGAAACCTTTCGGAGCATATCAACAACGAATGAAATGTTTCAGAGCATAACAATAACAAATGAAACGTTTCGGAGCTTATCAATGGCGTATGAACTGTTCCGGAGCATATCAACGGCGTATGGAACATTTCAAGCATATCAACAATGAATGAAATATTTCAGAGCATATAAATAACAAATGAAATGTTTCGGAACTTATCAGTGGCGTATAAAATGTTCCGAAGCATTTTAATGACTTATGGAACATTTCGGAGCATATCAATAACAAATACCAAACAGAAGCTCAAACGTCGTATTTGACATTGCATTCATATAATTCTTATCCAAAGCATGTACAGAAACACATAACCAAAGCTCTGGATATCATATCAAATATATAGAAGGTGTAGTGGGACCACAGACAGAATGTGATTCATCCATTTCTGAATGACCACCAGACAGAAGTCTCCCATGTTTGGGAGCTCCATCCACCCACGTCTAGGTAAAGTCGGAGGGGGCCGACAGAGCATCGCAGGCTCTATGCATAACTCTCTTTACCATTTCTGGCAAAGGTTCACATATATCCCACAAACACCAGAGTACAAAAGGATAGTATGAACAATGAATAGCACATATCGGAAGCACACGTGGAACAACAAAACGTATATGTGCCTTTACGAGTCAATGCGAAGTAAGCAATAATCTTTCACAATTGTATTCAGATTTGAAAGGAAATGAAAGCAAGAGCATTCAAAGATTCCAACCAATCACATATAACTCAATTCACATAAGAAGGTTAGATGAATTCAATGTCTAAAGGAATGAAACTGGAATAGGCACATATCGAAAGCAAATGTGGAACAGTGGGATATACATGTGCCTATATGAATCAATACGATATAGCATAAACGTTACGCGATATGTTTCGAGAATGCAAATAAGTTTAAGGACAAGAGCATACAAGAATTCAAAGAAGTAATATAAAGCTCAATTGAATAAGAAAGCTAAAGGATATCAATTTCCAAAGGAATGAAACCAGAATATGCGAAATCGACCAAAGCTCGATTTCTGGCAGAATTCAAGAGGCACATTGAACAAATGATTCAAACTATCAATCATGCTCCAATATACTCAGAAATATATCATTGGAAAGATATTTCAATCTACTTTCAGATAAAACAAGTTTCATATGAATTGAACTGTCCAATAGAGAGAGTTACAAATAATTTGGTAAACAAGGGTCGTAGAACAAAATCTTTGTTTGGCAGAATTCATAAGGTCAGATTCAACAGATAACTGGGCAGGTGTTTGGACTCCAAATCTTTCAATCCATATATCAAAAGAAAGATCTACGAGTCTAGTTTCTAATGAAATCAGTTTTGAGCAAATCGGAGTTTCAAACAAGACTTATAGGCAGCTCAGTATCAAAAGGTCAGAATTTCAGAAGTTGCACAGATTCGAATCGTTATGTCTAAACAGGAGATATATCAAATGCAAGGCTAGAACAATTCAAAGTTCCTCATATTCAAAGCAAATGTAGAGATAAAATTGCAGTAAGGAAAGATCAGGACATTTGCAATAGGAAAGATTAGAAAGCTTCCAATAGGAAGGATCGGAACACTTGTAAAAAGGAAATGCAATAGGAAAGATAAGAACACTTGCATAAGGAAGATCATAATACTTGCAATAAGAAAAATTAGAACAATTACAGGAGAAACGATCGGAAAACTTGTAATAGAAAGGATCAGAACACTTGCAATAGAAAGGATCAGAACACTTGCCTTTCAAGGATTTTGATACGAAGATCCAAAGAAGATGTCAGCCCAAATCCTTCTACTTTTCCTCCGTGTTCTCTCCCTGTTTCATTTTCTACATATCTTCTCTTTTTCCTCCACAACTGCAGCTCATTCATGCAGATCATAGAGGCATAGTCACTTGCTCTCTCTTACTCTTATTCTTTCGTTTTCTTTTTCAAACCCAGTTATCGTAGCCATCGTCGCTACCACTACTATAGTCATAGCCACGATCGTAGCTACGGTCACAACCATAGCCTCTTTTATTGTACTACTTCCTTCCTCCCTTCTCTCATTCCTACTTTTTTTTCTTTCCCAAACACTGCTGCCGCAGAAGCAGCCGCTACCACCGCAACTGCAACCTCTTCTTTTTTTCCCTGCTCTATTTCTCTCCTTCTCTTCCAGCTGCAGCTACCACTGCCACAGCTGCCTCCCCTTCTCCTCTTCCTCTCTTCTTTCCTTTTCCTTTTTCTTCTTCTTCCTTTCCTTCTCTTCTTTCCCAGCTGCACTGCTGCAGTCGCAGCCTCAGCCACGGCCGCAGCCTCTTCTTCCTCCCCTGCTCATCTTCCTCTCCTTCTTCTCTTCCAAATGCAGCTGCCATCGCCGCAGCCGCAGCCCCTTCTTCCCCTTCTCTTCTTCCTCTCCTTCCCTTCTTCCTTCCTCTTCTTCCTTCCCTGCCACAGCTGCAGCTGCCACAGCCGCAGCCGCAGCTACTTCTTTCCCTTCCTCTTCTTCTTCTTCTTCTCCTTCTTCTTCACCTTCTCACTGCAGCCCATGCCGCAGCCATCCTTCTTTTTTTCTTTTTCTCTTCTTCTTTTTCCTCTTCTTCTTCTTCTCCTTCCCAACGCCCCACACCTCATCTCCTCTGTTTCCGCCTGCAGGAAACAGAGGTGCTGCAGTCCTAGCTGCTGCCACCTCTCGCTCCTCTCCCACTTCCCTCTCTTTTTCTTCTTCTTCTATTCTTCTCTTCTCCCTCTTCTTCCTCCTCTATTCTTTTCCCTCTTCTTCTTCTTTTCTTCCTCTCCTCTTCTTCCTTTCTCCTCCCCAATGCCCCACAGCTCCTCGCTGCAGCCCTTGCCGCAGCCACCTCCTCTTTTCTTCTTCTTCTTCTTCTTCTTCTTCTTCTTCTTCTTCTTCTTCTTCTTCTTCTTCTTCTGCTTCTCTTCTTCTCCTCTTCTTCCCTTCTCCTCCCCGACGCCCCACACATGAACTCCTCTGTTTCCTCCTACATGAAACAGAGGTGCTGCAGCCCAAGCTGCTGCAGCTATCTCTCTTTCCTCTCCCTCTTCCCTCTTCCCTCTCATCTTCTTCGTTTTTTCTTCTCTTCTCTCTCTACTTCCCTCTACTTCTCTTCTTCTTCTCCCCATGCCCCACCGCTCTTCTCTCTGTTTCTCCATAAGTAAAGAGCGTGGGAGGCGGTGGGATAAAACCAAAATTTTTTATTTTCTTTTTATTTTTGTAACTTAATTAGTCCTTGAAATTTTTATATTTACATATAGGTCCTCCAATTTATAAATAAATCTTTATTAATAATTTTCAAAAGTGAGGGATATTATAATATTCAATGGATGAGGGACTATAGGTACAAGGTAATTGAGGACAGACAGGTCCAATGGATTGAATTCCCCTGTATCGTATGAGGACTATGGTGTAGTGACCTAGTACATCTGTAGTCGATGAGTCGAATGAATTATTACAGAGGTAATAATTTATTGAGTTAGAAAGAGTTCTGACAGGTATGACTCACGGCCAGCTCGATATTGGGCCTAGAGGGTCACACACATATGGTAGGCATTACGATGAGTAGAGGTTCAGATATGAGATATTCGACGGAGCACTTGTCTTATTGGATATCCAAGAAGCCCCTGAATTATTGGATCTCATGGACGAGATTCAATAAGAGCCCATGAGAGACTTTTGGATAGAGATCCAATAATCTAAACGGCTTGGGTTATTGGATGCAGATCCAATACCCACTAGGGAAGGATCCATTAGAGTTTGACAGGGGACCTCTATAAATAGGAGGGATTCAGAGCCTCATAGGCTAGAGCTTTTGCTTGCCTCTCCTATTCTCCTTCCCCCCTCTACCTCAGAGTAGGCTTTGAGTTTTGAAGAGTGTCGTCGCAGCCTTGCTGTGTGGATCATCGCTAGAGAGGAGGACGCTTAACCTCCTTCACCCTCTCCTAAAAATCTGTAAGGAAATAAGGATATACGATCTCCTTAGATAGCACAATCTATTTTATACGCAGTTTTTCAGTTTCGCGAATTTTACGCACCAATCTTCACATGACGACGAACATCTCTTTAGGAATCAAGGATTTTGTTTTCTTGTTCTTTCGCTGGGCATCTGATGTCGCCCCCAAGATTTCCCAACAGTGGTATCAGAGCTAGGTTGTTCGTACGAATGATTGGTTTTGAACTGCGTGTGTTATGTTTAGGAAGAATTTTGACGTCAAAATCGTTGATCAAAAATAAAATAAGGGCAAAGAACAATTGTTGCCCTCGATCGACGCGTTCTGAAACCACTTGCATCTGCAGCCATAGCCGAGCAAAGACAAAGACGTGAATGAGTAAGTGTTGTGCCTGCGAGAGGGCTTACTGACCGACGGGTCGGCAACCAACCCGGCGAGGTAATGCCGGCGGCGGCGGCACTTGTGACCACCGCCTCGCGGGGGACGCCATAGGGGGCAATCGGCGGCTTGGGTCGCTACATCGCAGGTGCTACATCGGCGAGGCAACACCGCTTGCGGGTGCTACATCGCAGGCATAACTTGCCCGGAAGGGGGCGTCCGCAGGCGCCGCCTGGGGGGGTAGTGGCTGCCCACCACGGCGGCCTGGGGCAGATCTGCACCTGGGGCGCCCACTGAGGGGCGGTGCCCCGCCTCGTTACTTTTTGTCGTCACCGGCGGGGTGGCGGCGGCAGCAAAATAAGCGAAAAAAAAAAGGGGGGGGCTTAGGGATTTTGGACAAAAAGATAGTTTTACCCCTGTGCATTTAAGAAATTCCAATTCTATATTTTTTCCAAATTATGAAAATACCCCTATGAATTCAAAAATTTCCTATATGTCCCTGATTTCATAAAATACTAATTAATTAAAAAGTTTAGTTGATTATTATTTTTATCATTATCTAGTAGTCCTACATGATGATGATATTTTATATATGTAATGTATGATGTGTGGACGGATGATCATGGATCGTGTGATGTGTGTACTTGTGATTATTATTATTGGGGTCTACGAGCCTCCATTATATTTCTCGTTTAATGTCAGGCCTACGTGCCTATGATTAAGTTGTAATCACATGAGGAGGCGCAGCGGGAGCGTGGATGCGATAGCGGGACCCACGAGACGGACGATCGTGATGCATGAAGATGCATCGAGATATAGACGGAACCGATGAAGACGAGATGGACGATCACAGGGCATTGAGATGCGTCGTTGTACACATAGATCTTGATGTGAGTGATTAGGCCTACTGGCTCGGGCCTAATCATATTAAGTTGTGGTCCATGATCATCTGGTGTGATTGCTTATACACATACATATGTATATATATTTGCATGCGATGTTGATATATATTAAATATATATATGTGTGACATGTTGGGAAATCCTTGGGGGCGACATCATATGTGCAGCGGAAGAACAAGAAAAACAAAATCCCCGATTCCCAAAGAGATGTTCGTCGTCGTGCGAAGATTGGTACGCAAAAATCCGCGAAACATGAAACTGCGTATAGAGTAGATTGTGTTACCTAAGGAGATCGTATATCCCTGTTTTCTTTGCAGATCCTTGGGAGAGGATGAAGGAGGTCAAGCGTCCTCCCCTCTAGCGGTGATCCACACAGTAGGGTTACGACGACACTCCTCAAAACTCCATACCTACTCTGAGGTGGAGATCGAGAGGAGAATAAGAAAAGGCAAACAAAAGCTCTCTAGCCCATGGGGCTCTGAATCCCTCCTATTTATAGAGGTCCCCTATCAAACCCTAATGGGTCATCCCCTAGTGGGTATTGGATCTGCATTCAATAAGACAAGGGCTTTGTCGGATATCTCATATCCGAACCTCTATTCATCGCAATGCCTACTATATGTGTGTGACCCTCTAGGCCCAATGTCGAGTTGGTCATGAGTCATACCTGTCAGAACTCCTTCTAACTCAATGAATTATTATATCTGTAATAATTCACTCGACTCATCAACTACAGACGTACTAGGCCACTACGCCGTAGTCCCCATACGATACAAGGGAATCCAATCCATTGGACCTGTATGTCCTCAATTACCTTGTACCTATAGTCCCTCATCCATCTAATATACCAGAGACCGTATATCGAGCATGGTGTTGTCAGACCAACACGGTTTCTTCTCGAGTCTCGCTCTAATCGGATTCTCCCGGAGAACTCTTTCTCTCTCAACCCGAATGACCCTGGACAGTGATTTGTCTGAGCAAGAACACATGGGATATTCCTCTCATGACGCCGAGAGTGGATGATCCTCTATCGACACTCAATAGCCCTCGTAAGGTCGACTACCATTCCCAATGACCAGCTGTACTAGATCTGGGACAGCCAAACCTATAAGTCTGGTATCAAAGAGTGGAGCACTCATACAGGACATACTTGGTGTCTCAAGTCTAAGGACCAGATACACCACTAGGACTACGGAATCGCTATCTGACAATAAGGCATCATCAACCATCCAGCATTCCGTAAGCGGATCAATCAGTGAACTCATTCTCCAATGAGCACCTGTAATGTATCCCTATTGTCTCTACACAAGCAACTATGAGACCAGCTGCATCCATCATATGGATGGATATACAGCACACTAGTCTGTCCGATTATCCCGATATCCCTCTCGAGTAACCTATGACCGGGATTATTTAGGATATGTGTTTAAAGGTGAATCGATCTCACTATCGTGATCTTATCACGATCCGATTCCCATTGCACAAATCCAAGGACATCACAATATATATATGCATTTATGCAATAGTTATAAAGTGATATAAGCCAAAATATAATAAGCAAAAAGATTCTATATTAAGTCACATGTGCCATCACTCACGTGATTGGCTTGTTGGGCACCTATGACTAGCAATCTCCCACTTGACCTAAAGTCAATCACCTATGTGTCTGATCCCCATCAAACCCCTATGACGCTCAAAACAAATCTGAGACAACGGTTTTGTTAGTGGATCTGCAATGTTATCTTCGGATGGAACTCTTTCCACTACTACATCTCCTCGGGTCACGATCTCTCTGATAAGGTGGAACCTCCTCAGAACATGCTTAGATTTCTGATGAGACCTAGGTTCCTTTGCTTGAGCAATCGCCCTGTTGTTGTCGCAATATAGGAAGATCCGCTCTTCGCTACTCGGCACGACTCCCAATTCTGTGATGAACTTCTTCACCCAAACTCCCTCCTTTGCTGCATCTAATGCAGCAATGTACTCCGCCTCTATGGTCGAGTCAACAGTGGTATCTTGCTTGAAACTCTTCCAGCACACTGCTCCTCCATTCAAGGTGTACACATACCCTGAATTCGACTTGCTATCATCGACATCAGACTGAAAACTTGAGTTAGTGTAGCCTTCAACCTTAAGGCTATTACCTCCATATACTAGTAAAAGATCCTTGGTCCTTCTCAAGTACTTAAGGATACACTTTACTGCTTTCCAGTGCTCCAAGCCTAGATCCGCCTGATACCTGCTCGTGACACTTAGAGCATGCGCTATATCAGGCCTAGTACATAGCATGGCATACATGATAGACCCTATTGCTGAGGCATAAGGTATCATATCCATGTTCCCCCTTTCTTCTGGAGTCTTTGGGGACATACTCGTAGAAAGCGATATCCCATGTCTCATCGGTATGAGCCCTCTCTTGGAATTTTCCATGCCAAACCTTTTGACAATGGTTTCTATATACCTGGACTGGGACAAGCCAAGCATCCTCTTAGATCTATCTCTATAGATTCTAATCCCCAAAATATAGGATGCTTCCCCTAAGTCCTTTATGGAGATGTGTCTAGATAACCAAGCCTTTACTGTGGATAGCATTCCTACGTCATTCCCAATGATCATGATGTCATCCACATATAACACCAAAAAGGTGATAGTGCTTCCACTTACCTTTCTGTATACATAAGGCTCATCTTCGTTTTTAACGAAATCATAAGATCTGATTGCCTCATCAAATCTTATGTTCCAACTTCGGGAAGCTTGCTTTAATCCATAAATGGATCTAAGCAACCTACACTCCTTATCTGGACAGTTCTTGGACACGTATCCCTCAAGTTGCATCATATACACCTCCTCTTCCAGGTTCCCATTGAGGAATGCGGTTTTCACATCCATCGGCCAGATCTCATAATCATAGTGTGCTGCAATAGCCAATAGAATTCTGATGGATTTTAGCATTGCTACGGGTGAGAAGGTTTCGTCATAGTCAACACCTTGCCTTTGACGATACCCCTTAGCCACTAGCCTTGCTTTATAGGTCTCTACCTTTCCATCTACTCCCATCTTTTTTTTAAAGATCCACTTGCAAACGATGGGTACAATACCTTCTAAGCATCAACTAGGTTCCAAACCTTATTGGAGTACATAGAATCCATCTCTAAATTCATGGCTTCTTGCCACTTCCCCTGAGTCTATACTCATAATAGCCTCCTCGTGGGTCTGAGGATCAATATCCTCTACATCCTCTTCTCTAATATGTCCCACTTATCTCTCGGGAGGATGGGATACTCTATCAAACCTCATAAAGTTGAAACTTGTGTATTAGGTACCCCTGCGGACTTTCGAATAGAGAGTGGTGCTTGAGCTTGGTTCTCCAACCTCTACCAATTCTATCATTCTCCCACTATCTCCGCCAAGAATGTGTTCCTTCTCAAAGAACACTGCTCTCTTAGCTACAAAGACTTTTTGTCCTCGAGATGATAGAAATAATACCCACAAGTTTCCTTGGGGTATCTCACAAATTTGCATCGCTTCTCGTCCTTGATTCTAACTTATCGGGGTTGTGTCTTTTAACATGTGCAGGGCAGCCCCAAATCTTAACAACCTTAAGATTAGGCTTCTTCCCTTTCCATATCTCATATGGTGTAGACACTACCGACTTAGTTGGAACTCTGTTCAGAAGGTAAGCTGCGGTTTCTAGGGCATATCCCCTGAATGAGATGGGTAGGTCAAATAAAACTCATCATGGACCGCACCATATCTAATAATGTACGATTTTCTCCTTTCGAGACACCATTGAGTCAGGTGTATAAGGAGGTGTCCATTGGGATAATATCCCATGGTCCTTGAGGAACCCGAGTGAACTCTGTACTTAAGTACTCACCTCCTCGATCTGATCGAAAAGTTTTGATACTCTTTCCAAATCGGGTTTTCCACCTCATTCTTATACTCTCTGAATTTCTCAAAGGCCTCTGGACTTGTACTTCATTAAGTACACATATCCATACCTTGAGAAATCATCAAGAAATGTAATGAAGTAGGAGTAACCTCTAATGGCATGAGTTGACATGGGTCCACATACATCACTATGTATGAGTTCCAACAACTTCGGTGGCTTCTCTCCAGTTCCACTAAATGGAGAATTGGTCGGTTTTTCCATCGAATGCAAGGCTCACAAGTTGCATATGACACATAGTCGAATGGATCTAGATATCCATCATTTAGCAACTTTTGAATCCTTCTTTCATGGATGTGACCTAGCCTACAATGCCACAGTATGCAATCGTTCAACTCATCTTGTTTCCTTTTGGACACATTTACAATCATGATATGTGGAGTGGTGTCTAATATAAATAAACCATTATGCAATGTTCCTTTCATGATGATCTTATCATCTAATAATATCGAACAACCATTGTTCTCAAAAAAACAAATTTATATCCACTAACTGTTAAACATGAAATGGAGATAATATTTTTGATAATAGAAGGAACAAAATAACATGCATCTAATGCAATAAAAGCTCCACTAGGCGGATGTAGGGCTTACTTACAAACAGCTACTACAAAGAACTTTTGCTCCATTACCCATCTTGAGGTCCATCTCTCGCCTCTCTCTAGTCTCCTAGTCCTTGCCGAAACCTGCAACGAATTGCATATATGATAAGCACTACCGGTATCCAATACCCATATGTTATCATAAGAGTCTGACAAATGGAGACTGATCATGAATGTACCTGAAGCTTCATCAAGCTTTTGTTTTGCCCTTTCTGCAAGGTACTCTTTGCAGTTTCTCTTCCAATGCTCATCTTTACCAT
The DNA here is from genome assembly GCA_900464855.2 of Musa schizocarpa. Classification (NCBI taxonomy): domain Eukaryota; kingdom Viridiplantae; phylum Streptophyta; class Magnoliopsida; order Zingiberales; family Musaceae; genus Musa; species Musa schizocarpa. The sequence goes on from LS990920.1 coordinate 15,399,223, forward strand.
AGTGGAAGCACTGGCCTTTGTCCTTTGCTGGGTCTTTCTTAGCAACCTTTGCTTTACCTGGTTCGACCTTGCCCTTTCCCTTCTTAAGGGACCTTTCTGCTTTCCTTTTCCTTTTGGTCTCACCAGTGTAGAGAACTGGCTTCTCTTTCTTGATAGTACTCTCTGCCTCCCTCAACATATTGAGAAGCTCTCGGAGAGTCACTTCAAGCTTGTTCATATTAAAATTCATTATGAACTGTGAAAAGGAATATGGTAGGGACTGAAGCACAATGTCCACACACAAGTTATCCTCTAGGACCATTCCTAGACCTGTGAGTTTCTCTATTCACTCAATCATCTTTAGGACATGGTTCTAAACCGGTATCCCCTCAGTCATCCTAGTGCGGAAGAGGCTCTTAGATATCTCATATCACTGAGTCCTTCCCTGTTCCTCAAACAATTTACGGACATGTAGGAGAATGGATTTGGCATCCATCTTTTCATGTTGTCTCTCAGAACTCGAGAGTCATAGAGCCCAACATATAGCACTGAGCAAGAGTGGAGTCATCAATGTACTTCACGTGGTGAGTGATCTCATCCTCGTTTGCCCCTTCTTCGGTATAAGCATCATCAGATCAAGGGCGTACCCATTTTCTCCACGGGAGAACAATTCTCAAGTTACGAGCCAATCCGTATAATTTGGACCAGTGAGGCGGTTGACATCAAGTATGCCACGTAAGGGATTTGAAAGCGACATTTTCTGAAAATAAAGATGTAGCAGAAATGAATAACATGCAGATTTTGCAAGAAATAAACTATCAAGATTTGGACTTCTATCTTAATATGCTCCCACTATTTTACTAACGAGTCACGCAACACCCTCAGCACGTGAAACGGAAGTCTTCGGCAGACTTCTAGTGGGGATCAAGATCCAATCAGTGTCTTAGTGTAACCTCGAGGGACTCGACCAATCACACTAAGCCTAAAAGGTAGGCAACTCTTGTCGATCACAACTCCTTGTGATTCCCGTCCTGTTCGGCCTCCGAATCACCATGGCCTCAAGGGACTCGACCAACCATGATGCTCGGTTAAGTCAACACCTTCGTTACAAGATGAGTCTGATTTGATGATATACCCTCGAGGGACTCGACCAACCATGATGCTCAGTTAAGTCAACACCTTCGTTACAAGATGAGTCTGATTTGATGATATACCCTCGAGGGACTCGACCAAGTATACCATGCCCTCAGGTCACCGGTGACATCTCTATGTCATAAGCAAGATAGCGAATCGCGATATAGGTGAGTCTCGAGGGACTCGACCAACTCAACCTACACCGGGAATCGATTCCTACTTATAACGATAGAATGCCACGTGGGTCAATCTAATTGCCTCACGTTTACCGACTTAATATTATCGAGAGATGTTTCTATAATTTGGTCTCCTAATATGACATGTCACACATATACATATTTAATATATATCTACATCGCATGCAAATATATATACATATCTAGTATGTGTATAAGCAATTACACCAGATGATCATGGACCACAACCTAATATGATTAGGCCCGAGCCAGTAGGCCTAATCACTCACATCAAGATCTATGTGTGCAACGGTGCATCTCCATGCCGTGTGATCGTCCATTTCGTCCTTGTCGGTTCCGTCAACATCTTGATGCATCTTCATGCATCACGATCGTCCGTCTCGTGGGTCCCGCTATCGCATCCACGCTCCCGCTGTGCCTCCTCATGTGATTACAACTTAATCATAGGTACGCAAGCCCGACAATAAACGAGAAATATAATGGAGTTTCATAGACCTCAATAATAATAATCACAGGTACACACATCACACGGTCCATGATCATCCGTCCACACATCATACTTCACATGTAAAATAATCATCATCATGTAGGACTACTAGATAATAATAATAATAAAATAATAATAATCAACTAAACCTTTTAATTAATTAATATTTTCTGAAATCAGGGACATTATAGTGAATTTCTGAATTCATAGGGGTATTTTTGTAATTTGGACGAAAGACAGAAACTGGAATTTCTCAAATTCCGAGGGGCAAAACTGTCTTTTGCCCAGAAAACCCTAATGCCCTTTCCCCTTTTCGCTGCTGCCGCCCGGCGGCTCAGGCGGCGGGGCATCGTCCTGCCCTTTGGCATGCCCGCCTGTATTGCCGGCCGCCATGGGTGGGGCGCCCTTTCGAAAGTCGCCGCCTCATAGGGCGGTGCTGTCCCACCGGCGACCACCCCTTAAGGGGGTTTCACCCGGGAGCAAAGCAGGGCGCCTCTGCGCCGCCCGTTTCGGCTTGCAGACGACGCGATCGAGGGCATCAACTGTTGCTGCCCTTCCTTGTTTTTGCGTCAATAATTTTGACGTCAAAATTCTTCCTAAACACAACACACGCAATTCAAAACCAATCATTCGCACAAATAACCTGGCTTTGATACAACTGTTGGGAAATCCTTGGGGGCAACATCATATATGCAATGGAAGAACAAGAAAAACAAAATCCACGATTCCCAAAGAGATGTTCGTCTTCGTGCGAAGATTGGTACGCAAAAATCCGTGAAACATGAAACTGCGTATAGAGTAGATTGTGTTACCTAGGGAGATCGTATATCCCTGTTTTCTTTGCAGATCCTTAGGAGAGGGTGAAGGAGGTCAAGCGTCCTCCTCTCTAGCGGTGATCCACCAAAGAGGGAACACGACGCCCTCAAAACTCGCACCTACTACTGAGGTGGAGATCGAGAGGAGCATAGGAAAAGGCAAACAAAAGCTCTCTAGCCCATGGGGCTCTGAATCCCTCCTATTTATAGAGGTCCCCTGTCAAACCCTAATGGGTCCTCCCCTAGTGGGTATTGGATTTGCATCCAATAAGACAAGGGCTCTGTCGAATATCTCATATCCGTACCTCTATTCATCGCAATGCCTACCATATGTGTGTGACCCTCTAGGCTCAATATCGAGCTGACCGTGAGTCATACCAGTCAGAACTCCTTCTAACTCAGTGAATTATTATCTCTGTAATAATTCACTCGACTCATCGACTACGAACATACTAGGCCACTACGCCGTAGTCCCCAGACGATACAAGGGAATCTAATCCATTGGACCTGTATGTCCTCAGTTACCTTGTACCTATAGTCACTCATCCATCTAATATACCAAAGACCGTATATCGAGCATGGTGTTTTCAGACCCACACGGTTTCTTCTCGAGTCTCGCTCTAATCGGATTCTCCCGGAGAACTCTTTCTCTCTCAACCCGAATGACCCTGGCTAGGGATTTGTCTGAGCAAGAACACATGGGATATTCCTCTCATGACGTCGAGAGTGGATGATCCTCTATCGACACTCAATAGCCCTCGTAAGGTCCACTACCACTCCCAATGACCAGCTGTACTAGATCTGGGACAGCCAAACATATAAGTCTGGTATCAAAGAGTAGAGCACTCATACAGGACATCCTTGGTGTCTCAAGTCTAAGGACCAGATACACCACTATGATTACGGAATCACTATCTGACAATAAGGCATCATCAACCATCCAGCATTCCGTAAGCAGATCAATCAGTGAACTCATTCTCTAATAAGCACATGTACTGTATCCCTAGTGTCCCTACACAAGCAGCTATGAGACCAGCTGCATCCATCATATGGATGGGTATACAGCACACCAGTCTGTCCGGTTATCATGATATCCCTCTCGAGTAACCTATGACCGGGATTATTTAGGATATGTGTTTAAAGGTGAATCGATCTCACTATCGTGATCTTATTACGATCCGATTCCCATTGCACAAATCCAAGGACATCACAATATATGTATGCATTTATGCAATAGTTATAAAGTGATATATGCCAAAATATAATAAGCAAAAAGATTCTATATTAAGTCACACGTGCCATCACTCACGTGATTGGCTTGCTGGGCACCTATGACTAGCATGACATGTCATATTAGGAGACCAAATCATAGAAACATCTCCCTCGATAATATTAAGTCGGTAAACGTGAGGCAATTAGATTGACCCACGTGTTCTTCCAACGTTATAAGTATGAACCGATTCCCGGTGTAGGTTGAGTTAGTCGAGTCCCTTGAGACTCACCTATATCGCGATTTACTATCTTGCTTACGACATAGAGATGTCACCGGTGACCTGGGGACATGGTTTGCTTGGTCGAGTCCCTCGAGGGTATATCATCAAATCAGGCTCATCTTGTAACGAAGGTGTTGACTTAACCGAGCATCATGGTTGGTCGAGTCCCTCGAGACCATGGTGATTCGGAGGTCGAACAAGACAGGAATCACAAGGAGTTGTGATCGACAAGAGTTGCCTACCTTTTAGGCTTAGTGTGATTGGTCGAGTCTCTCGAGGTTACACTAAGACGCTGATTGGATCCTGATCCCCACTAGAAGTCTGCCGGAGACTTCCGTTTCACGTGCTGAGGGTGTTGCGTGACTCGTTAGTAAAATAGTGGTAGCATATTAAGATAGAAGTCCATATCTTGATAGTTTATTTCTTGCAAAATATGCATGTTATTCATTTCTGCTGCATCTTTATTTTCAGAAAATGTCGCTTTCAAATCTCTTACGTGGCATACTTGATGTCAACCGCCTCACAGGTCCAAATTATATGGATTGGCTCCGTAACTTGAGAATTGTTCTCACAGTGGAGAAATTTGTGTACGTCCTTGATACAGTGATGCCTACGCCCGAAGAAGGGGCAAGCGAGGATGAGATCGCTCGCTACGTGAAGTACATTAATGACTTTGCTCTTGCTCAGTGCTATATGTTGGGCTCTATGACTCCTGAGTTATAGAGACAACCTGAAAAGATGGATGCCAAATCCATTCTCCCTCATGTCCGCAAATTGTTTGAGGAACAGGGAAGGACTCAGCGATATGAGATATCTAAGAGCCTCTTCCGCACTAGGATGACTGAGGGGACACCAATTCAGAACCATGTCCTAAAGATGATTGAGTGGATAGAGAAACTCACAGGTCTAAGAATGGTCCTAGAGGATAACTAATGTGTGGACATTGTGCTTCAGTCCCTACCAGATTCCTTTTCATAGTTCATAATGAATTTTAATATATACAAGTTTGAGGTGACTCTCCCAAAGCTCCTCAATATGTTGAGGGAGGTAGAGAGTCCTATTAAGAAAGAGAAGCAAGTTCTCTACACTGATGAGACCAAAAAGAAAAGGAAAGTAGAAAGGTCCCTTAAGAAGGGAAAGGGCAAGGACAAACCAAGTAAAGCAAAGGTTGCTAAGAAAGACCCAGCAAAGAACAAAGGTCAGTGCTTCCACTGTGGTAAAGATAGGCACTGGAAGAGGAACTGCGAAGAGTACCTTGCAGAAAGGGCGAAACAAAAGCTTGATGAAGCTTCAAGTACATTCATGATCAGTCTCCATTTGTCATACTCTTATGATAACACATGGTTATTGGATACCGGTAGTGCTTATCATATATACAATTCGTTGCAGGTTCTGGCAAGGCCTAGGAGACTAGAGAGAGGTGAGATGGACCTCAAGATGGGTAATGGAGCAAAAGTTGTTGTAGTAGCTGTTGGCGAGGTCGCCCTATATCTGCCTGGTGGAGCTTTTATTACATTAGATGCATGTTATTTTGTTCCTTCTATTATCAAAAATATTATCTCCATTTCATGTTTGACAGTTAGTGGATATAAATTAGTTTTTTAGAACAATGGTTGTTTGATATTATTAGATGATAAGATCATCATGAAAGGAATTTTGCATAATGGTTTATTTATGTTTGACACTACTTCACATATCATGAATGTAAATGTGTCTAAGAGGAAACGAGAGGGATAGTGATGTATATCTAGATCCATTCGACTATGTGTCATATGCAACTTGCGAGCCTTGCCTTCGTGGAAAACTGACCAACTCTCCATTTAGTGGAACTGGAGAGAGAGCCACTGAGCTGTTGGAACTCATACATAGTGATGTATGTGGACCCATGTCAACTCATGCCATTAGTAAATACTCCTACTTCATTACCTTTACTGATGATTTCTCAAGGTATGGATATTTGTACTTAATGAAGAACAAGTCCGAGGCCTTTGAGAAATTCAGAGAGTATAAGAATGAGGTGGAGAACCAGACTAGAAAGAGTATCAAAAGTCTTCGATCAGATCGAGGAGGTGAGTACTTAAGTATAGAGTTTACTAAGTTCCTCAAGGACCATGAGATATTATCCCAATAGATACCTCCTTATACACCTCAGCTCAATGGTGTCTCTGAAAGGATAAATCGTACGCTATTAGACATGGTGCGGTCCATGATGAGTTTCGCTGACTTACCTATCTAATTCTGGGGATATGCCCAAGAAACCGCAGCTTACCTTCTGAACAGACTTCTAACTAAATCGGTAGTGTATACACCATATGAGATATGGAAAGGAAAGAAAGCTGATCTTAAGGTTGTTAAGATTTGGGACTACCTTGCCCACGTTAAAAGACATAACCCCGATAAGTTAGAATCAACGACAGAGCAATGCAAATTTGTGGGATACCCCAAGGAAACTTATGGGTATTATTTCTATCATCTCGAGGACCAAAAGGTTTTTATAGCTAAGAAAGCAATGTTCCTTGAGAAGGAACATATTCTTGGCGGAGATAGTGGGAGAATGATAGAGTTGAGTGAGGTTGGAGAACCAAGCTCAAGCACCACTCTACAACCTGAGTCTGTTCAGGTACCTAATACACAAGTTTTAACTTTACGTAGGTTTGATAGAGTATCTCATCCTCTTGAGAGAAATGTGGGACATATTAGAGGAGAGGATATTGAGGATATTGATCCTCAAACCTATGAGGAGGCCATTATGAGTATAGACTCTGGGAAGTGGCAAGAAGCCATGAATTCTGAGATGGATTATATGTACTCCAACAAGGTTTAGAACCTAGTTGATGCGCCCGAAGGTATTGTACCCATCGGTTCCAAGTGGATCTTTAAGAAAAAGATCGGAGTAGATGGAAAGGTAGAGACCTATAAAGCAAGGCTAGTGGCTAAGGGGTATCGTCAAAGGCAAGGTGTTGACTACGACGAATCCTTCTCACCCGTAGCAATGCTGAAATCCATCAAAATTCTATTGGCTACTGTAGCACACTATGATTATGAGATCTAGCAGATGGATATGAAAACCGCTTTCCTCAATGGGAACTTCAAGGAGGAGGTGTATATGATGTAACCTGAGGGATTCGTGTCCAAGAACTGGCCAGATAAGGTGTGTAGGTTGCTTAGATCCATTTATGGACTAAAGCAAGCTTCCCGAAGTTGGAACATAAGATTTGATGAGGCAATCAGATTTTATGACTTCGTTAAGAATGAAGATAAGCCTTGTGTGTACAGGAAGGTAAGTGGGAGCACTATCACCTTTTTGGAGTTATATATGGAGGACATCCTGATCATTGGGAATGATGTAGGAATGCTATCCACAGTAAAGGCTTGGTTATCTAGACACTTCTCCATGGAGGACTTAGGAGAAGCATCCTATATCTTGGTGATTAGAATCTATAAAGATAGATCTAAGAGGATGCTTGGCTTGTCCCAATCCAAGTACATAGAAACCATTGTCAAAAGGTTTGGCATAGAAAATTCCAAGAGAGGTCTCATACCGATAAGACATGGGATATCGCTTTTTACGAGTATGTCACCAAAGACTATAGAAGAAAGGGCGAACATGGATATGATAACTTATGCCTCAGCAATAGGGTCTATCATGTATGTCATGCTATGTACTAGGCCTGATATAGCGCATGCTCTGAGTGTCACAAGCAGGTATCAAGCGGATCCAGGCTTGGAGCACTGAAAAGTAGTAAGGTGTATCCTTAAGCACTTGAGAAGGATTAAGGATCTTTTACTAGTATATGGAGGTAGTAGTCTTAAGGTTGAAGGCTACATAGACTCAAGTTTTCAATCTTATGTCGATGATAGCAAGTCGAATTCGGGGTACGTGAACACCTTGAATGGAGGAGCAGTGTGCTAGAAGAGTTCCAAGCAAGATACTACTGTTGACTCGACCACAGAGGCGGAGTACATTGTTGCATCAGATGCAGTAAAGGAGGGAGTCTGGTTGAAGAAGTTCATCATAGATTTGGGAGTCGTGCCAAGTAGCTAGGAGCTGATCTCCTTATATTGCGACAACAATGAGGCGATTGCTTAAGCGAAAGAACCTAGGTCTCATTTGAAATCTAAGCATGTTCTGAGGAGGTTCCACCTTATCAAAGATATCATAACCCGAGGAGACGTAGCAGTAGAAAGAGTTCCATCCAAAGATAACATTGCAAATCTACTGACAAAGTCATTGTCTCAGATTGTCTTTAAGCATCACAGGGGTCTGATGGGGATTAGACACATAAGTGATTGGCTTTAGGTCAAGTGGGAGATTGCTAGCCATAGGTGCCCAGCAAGCCAATCACGTGAGTGATGGCACGTGTGACTTGATACAGAATATTTTTTGCTTATTATATTTTAGCATATATAACTTTATAACTATTGCATATATGCACATATATATTGTGATGTTCTTGGATTTGTGCAATGGGAATCGGATCATGATGAGATCACGAAAATGAGATTGATTCACCTTTAAACATATATCCTAAATAATCCCGATCATAGGTTACTCAAGAGAGACATCGTGATAACTGGACAAATTGGTGTGCTGTATACTCGTCAATATGATGGATGCAGCTGGTCTCATAGCTGCTCGTATAGGGACTGATTGGAGAATGAGTTCAGGTGCTCATTGGAGAATGAGTTCACTGATTGATCCGCTTACGAAATGCTGGATGGTTGATGATGCCTTATTGTTACATAATGATTCCGTAGTCCTAGTGGTATATCTGGTCCTTAGACTTGAGACACCAAGGATGTCCTATATGAGTGCTCCACCCTTTGATACCAGACTTATAGGTTTGGTTGTCCTAAATCTAGTACAGTTGGTCATTGGGAGTGGTAGTCGACCTTACGAGGGCTATTGAGTGTCGATAGAGGATCATCCACTCTCGATGTCGTGAGAGGAATATCCCATGTGTTCTTGCTCAGACAAATCCCTAGCCAGGGTCATTCGGGTTGAGAGAGAAAGAGTTCTCCTAGAGAATCCGATTAGAGCAAGACTCGAGTAGAAACTATATGGGTCTGATAGCACCATGCTCGCTATATGGTCTCTAGGATATTAGATGGATGAGGGACTATATGTACACAATAACTAAGGACAAACAGGTCCAATGGATTGGATTTCCCTCTATCGTTTGGGGACTACGACGTAGTGACCTAGTACGTCCGTAGTCGATGAGTCGAGTGAATTTTTACAGAGATAATAATTCACTGAGTTAGAAGGAGTTCTGATAGGTATGACTTATGGCCAGCTCGATATTGGGCCTAGAGGGTCACACACATATGGTAGGCATTACGATGAGTAGAGGTTCGGATATGAGATATCCGACAGAGCCCTTGTCTTATTGGATATCCAATAAGCCCCTGAATTATTGGATCCCATGGACAAGATCCAATAAAAGCCCATGAGAGATTATTGGATAGAGATCCAATAATCTAAAAGGCTTGGGTTATTAGATGCAGATCCAGTACCTACTAGGGGAGGATCTATTAGGGTTTGACAAGGGACCTCTATAAATAGGTGGGATTCATAGCCTCATAGGCTAGAGCCTTTGCTTGCCTCTCCTATTCTCCTTCCCCTCTCCACCTCAGAGCAAGCTTTGAGTTTTAAGGAGCGTCATCGCAGCCCTGCTATGTGGATCACCGCTAGAGAGGAGGACGCTTGACCTCCTTCACCCTCTCCTAAAGATCTGTAAGGAAATAGGGATATACGATCTCTATAGGTAACACAATCTACTCTATACGTAGTTTTTCAGTTTCACAGATTTTGCGCACCAATCATCGCACGACGACTAACATCTCTTTGGGAATCGGGGATTTTGTTTTCTTGTTCTTCCGCTACGCATCTGATGTCGCTGCTAAGATTTCCCAATAGTACCACCCCTGTCAAGCAATAGTACCACCAAAGCTTGGTTTTTGAGCTCTGTCAAGCGATCATATTGCCCAGACTAGGCGGTGGTACCACCCAATAATGGCGGTGGTAACACGAGTATCCCAAAAATCGGGGATATGATAATTTTTTTGCTCTAATTTTGAAGCCATTGGGGTCTATAAATATCCCACCCTTTTCTACATGAAAGTTCATTTAAAGTGTGATATTATTCTTGAATTTCTGGGGTATTAAAGTGTTTTAAAAAGTGAGAAAGAGTCCTCCCCTACCTCTCTTAGCTTTGTAAATACCCAAGAAAGAGGAGTGAGTCTTGTAAGGGTTCTCTCCTAAACCCATGAAAAGGAGAGTGCTATAAAGACGTGGTTAGTCTTCACCTTTTAAAAGAAGACCGTTAGTATATGCCAGTGACCTCGATGGAGGAGGAATCAGAAGTGGATGTAGGGCATTATAATCGAACTACTCTAAATTCTGGTTTGCTTTTTTATTTGTTCAATTTACATTACTATAAACTTCCTTAACCTTCTCTTAGCACTCTTACGAAAGCTTTCAAGTTCAATATCTTTTCGAAACGGATTTAATCGAAACGAACATTTTTCGAAATCAATGATTTTTTTGCTACACTAATTCAATCCCCCCTCTTAGTGCCACTCTTGATCCTAATAATGATGATGATGATGACCTTGAACTCCTAATAATAAATTTTAAAAAGTTTATAAAACAAGAATAAAAAAATAAAAACAAACTTAAAAAGAACACAATAACTTATTATGGATGCAATCGACTAGGGCACTTCAAAAGTGAATGTCCACAAATGAAGAAGCTACAGAAGAAGAAGAAACTATTCAAGACATCATGGGATGAATCAAGTGTTTGGATCAAGAGTGGCACTAAGAGGGGGGGGAATTAGTACAGTAGAAAATTCTTCGATTTCGTAAAATATTTCTAACGTTCGATGGAAATCGATTCGGAAAGATAGCAACTTAAGACATAAGAGAGCATAAGCATAGTGAAAGCAAGAAGAAGAGGAGAATAAGTTTGCTATGAAATGATTTACAATTAAAGTAAATTGCTCAAAATGAAATGTAAATCATAATTTAGAGTGGTTCGGTCAATGTGACCTACATCCACTTTCGTATTCATCCTCCGTCGAGATCACTAGTGTCTACTAAAGGCCTTCCTTCGATAGGAGAAGACCAATCACCTTTTACAGCTTTTTCTCCTTTTGTCGGGTTTAGGAGAGAACCCTTACAAGTCTCACACCTCTCTTGAATGATCTCAAAACTTAGAAAGGGAGGAGGAGAACTCTAGCACTTGTTTACAACACTTTTACACCCTAATAACTTAAGATTATTATTGAATCACATATTTTGATGATGAAACTAATTGATTGTGTTTAGATGTTTAATTGCATTTTGAGTGATGCAGGTTTACTCGATCAAGATTAGACAGTTGACGTAGGAGGAATTGACGTTGAGCCGGAGGAGATCACGTTAGGATATTGGACGGCAGAAGGCTTTGGACATCGGGCATCGGGTCAAGGAGAGCGGAATTGCGCCAAGGATATCGGGGTTGTGGAGGTCAACCACCAATTGGGCAACAAGCCGCAAGAGAGGACGATGCGCTGAATAATCGGACGAAGTGCCAACCAATGACGTGCCGGGCAGCAAAATGTCAATTCATGTTGTAATAATTGTCTAGATCGGAGTAGAGTTTTAGTTTGTGTATGCAGGAAAAACTACGATAACGACAAAGACATAAAGCGAAACAAGTGTCGAAGTCAAGCGCGAAAGATTTGTTAGGAGTTCGAGAGTTCGATGGAAGTTTGAAGGTTCGTCGGGAATGCTGCCGAAACTAGCCAAGAATGAGTAGGGAGCTTGCCGAAGGGTTTTTCGAAAGCTCGCCGGAAGGTTCGTTGGAAGTTCGCAGAGCTCACCGAGAAAGATCGAAGCTTGCCGAAGAAGCTCGTTGGAACTCACCAAGATCAAATCGTGAAGTCTAGGAACTTACCGGGAGTCCGCAGAATGGTTTCCGAGAGTTTATCGGAAGACCGTCAGAAGTTCATCGAAAGCTTGCCGAAAGAAGTCTTGACTTGCGAACTTTGTAATAGCTTAGGAAATATCTTTAAATTTATAGTTAGCATGTTAATTAGGATTAGGATTAGGTGTTAATCCTATAAGTCAAGTAGGGGCCAATTGGGCCCGAGTTCGGACTGGTTTGGGCCAAGTTTGGAGCCCAACTAGTGAGCCGAAACACTGTAGGCAGTGGCACCACCAGATTAGGCAGTGGCACCACCCAGAACCCAAGAACTGGGCGGTGGAATCGCTGGACTGAGCGGTGGCACCGCCCAGCACCCGAGAGATCTGGCGGTGGCACCGCCAGCCTCGGAAACCCAAGAGAATTCAAATTTTGGAGCCCAAATTTGAATCCTCTTGGGGCCTATAAATACCCCTCAATTCTCACCTAAGATTACAACCTTTGAGAAGCAAGAGAGTGAGCCAAAAGTCTTTAGCAAGTTTTTGTCTTTAATTGCTTTGAGTGTTCACCTCCTTCTTTCTATTCAAAAATTTGTAAGAGTGTGAACCACTTGTAAAAGGTTGTAAGAGGGGTATTAGTCCTTCCTCTACAAGAGATTTGCTAGTGGAAGTTGGGAGCCTCTTCGAAGAAGGCTTCGCAAGTGGATGTAGGTCATTTTGATCGAACCACTTTAAAACTACTGTGTTATCTGGTTTGCATCCTAATCTTGCCATTTACATACTGCAAATTTCTTTACTTAGTTATTACGCTACCATACGTCTCTAAGTTATCAAGCTTCCAAATCGGTTCTCATTAATATTGTTTGTTATCGTGCGAAAGATTTTTCCGAAACCGAAGTTTTAATCCGCTGCACTAATTCACCCCCCCCTCTTAGTGTCGCTCCGATCCTAACAATTGATATCAGAGCCTGGTATTTCTCATTTCGGATTTACACCCGAGGGAAATGGCTCTTTATGGCTTTCGAGAGGGCTTATCAGTTGTTCGTCCACCGTTGTTTAACGGATTGGACTACACTTATTGGAAAACTCGAATGAGAGTTTTCTTGATTTCTATGAATTTGGATTTATGGAATATTATTGAAAACGGTTTTCAACTTCCCTCTAAACCGATGAACGAATGGTCGGATTTCGAGAAAATGTATTTTTCGTTAAACGCAAAGGCTATGAATGCCTTATTTTGTGCTTTGGACAAAAATGAGTTCAATCGGATTTCTATGTGCGAAATGGCTTTTGATATTTGGCAAACACTTGAAATCACACACGAGAGAACTAGTAGAGTCAAAGACTCAAAAGTTAACATTTTTTTGCATTATTTTGAGCTTTTTTGAATGCAACCAAGCGAGACTATAGGCGACATGTACACCCGTTTCACGGATGTCGTCAATAATCTAAGAGTTCTTGGTAAATCTTTTTCGAATTTTGATCTCGTAAGCAAGATCTTAAGATCCCTTCCAAAAAGGTGGGATCCTAAAATAACCGCAATACAAGAAACAAAAGATTTAAATATTTTTCTACTTGAAGAACTTATCGGCTCATTGATGACATATGAAATGGTGCGCAATACACATGATGAACACGATGAATACTTGAACCACCTTTCAAAGAATAGGAAGGATTTGGAACTCTGAAGAAATGAATACCACTTGAGCGATGACTCAAGTGATGAGGACAATGATGAACTTGAACTTCGAACACTAAATCTTAATAAGTTCATTAAACAAAAATCTAAAATAAATAATGAACTTGAACGAAGGAAGAGGCCAAAGAAGAGGAAGGCAACCAAGGATGAATCAAGAACTTCCAAAGGTGAAACGACGAATTGGGCTTTGATGGGCTTCGACTACAAAGTAAGTAACTCAACTCTCTTGAATTATTTTAAAATTACTTGAAGTTTTTCATGAGTGCTTAATTTAGATAGTAGGAATACTAAATAAAAAATTATATCATATTTTTCTTTTTAGCATCTTTTGAAAAATTAAAAAATTTGATCATGGAAAGTATATTGCTAAGGTTTCATGCATGTTATGTTTTGAAACGTTGAATGATGTCTGCAACATTAGGAATGATAATTATATGATATGTGATAATGCTTAGGATTAATCCATGCATGTGTATCTTGATGATTTTATGTCATGCATAATGATCATGCTTAATAAATTTCAAAATTATGCATGATGAATATTGTGATTTATGGATTATTGATTTTTACAATAATGAAAGTGTCTTATTAATTTTTGTTGTAACAAATCTTACAATTTCGGTTTTAAACATGATATATGTTTTTATTTGGCATAAATAAAACAAAATCATATGTTTTGAAACAACCGAAAAGAGGAAAACATTCTTGAAAATTATTTTGCTCAATCTTATTGATTTTGATGAATCCATTTGTATTATCTTTGTGAATCTCTTGGATTTTGATAATGATTTTGATGATTTAAATTTGAATAAAATTTTATCGAAATCATGATCTTGATCTCTTGAAATTTATAACATGAAATCCTTTATGAATCAAGATTTCTTACTCTTTATTCTCTTACATTTTGAGAAAATTTTCAATATGAATCATAAGTGTTATTATGCATGAATTGAAGTCTTTTTCTCCTATATTTCCTTTTGTGATTTACTAAAAAGAATATCCTTTTTGAAAATTCTTAACTTAAAATTTTATTTAAAAATCTCTTATTATTTGATCTCCTAAGATTTTCCTTTAATTATTTATGAGGAGGCTTTCCAAAAAGAAATCATGTCTTTTGGCATTCACATATTCTAATATTTTATGGTATGATTTTTATGTAATTCCTTGTATTCATGAAATGTTTATCTCATCACCCAATTATTTTCTCCTTGATATTCCTTATGTGATGATATGAATACATGAAATATTCATTAATTTATTTTGATGAAAAGTTATGATCAAGAATGGTAGGATGAAATTTAACAAGTTAATACCATCATGATTTGAAACATTTATGATTTGAAATTATGCATGAAATTACTTTTTATTGTGATGATATATGCATATAATGTGTATCATGAATACTTTATTATCATACATGAAAATAGTGATAAATATTTTGAAAATAAATGTTTGTATCATGTTAGATGATTTTACATTTTGTGCATGATGAGTTATAGTGATGATTGAAACAATGATTGAAATAATATAAATGATGATTTAGAATCATGCATATAATGATGAGTTTATATGTTTTAAAAATATATATGATGATTTGGTATTATGTATGCAATACTTTAACGTATGATAATGATGCACGCAATGATGAAATATTTATGATAAAATTATTATTTTGATATTCATGACTTAAATCTTCCTTTCCTTTTGCCGATGACAAAGGGGGAGAAAGAGTTGCTAATGTGCTATCTTGAATTGATGTAAAGGGTTATCTCAAATAGAAATTAGTTAGCTTGCACAAAAATGTAAAAACTTACTTTCTTGCACATCTAAAGAGAAGATGCAAATGTAACACTTGCCAAATTGTTTGCTTGCCTCATGTAAAATATTGTCCCTTGCTAGGTTGGCATTTTGCTAAGGAAGAAAAAATGACACTTCTCAAAAGAGAAGAAAGAGCTTGCTTTCTTAAACATCTTTAATTTGCTAGCTAGCATGATGTACAATTTGCTATCTTGAACGTTACAAAGAAATACTATCATGCACATTGTAAATAAAAGCAAATATGCCAACTTGCACATCTTTAAATTTGCTAGCTTGTATGTAGTAAAACTTGCATATCTTAAAAGTTGCTAGCTTATAGAGAAGCAAAGAATTGCTATCTCGAAAGAAGCAAAAAATGCAAAACTTAGAAAACTTGCAATATAATTGCTCTTGCCATGCTTTGTATCAAAAATAGGTTGATATCCGTAAAAGCATCGCATTAAAGTTTTTTAGTATTGCAATGTATCACATGTATCGCAAATTGAAATTTTTGAGACTATTATCACATCATGTTTAACAATTGATGTATTTCATGACATGATTTCTTTGCATTTTTGTCTTGAATGTATCATGTGATGATTGAAATATTGATTGATGCAAATTCATAATTTATGTAAAAGTCTAAATCATTGGTTCCTCTCCTTTTCGGCAATGACATAGGGGGAGAGAGATTGCTAGCTCAAGGCAAATGTTGGCTAGCTTGTACTCTTCCCTTCTTTTCGATAAAAACAAAGGGGAGAAAGCTTTTGTTAGTTAGAACATGTAAAGAAAAGCAAAGTGCAATCTTGCACAAGAAGCAAGTGTTGAATTGTCATGATTGAACTTAAGAATCTTGCTATGCTTTTGTGCTTATATGTTGTGATGAAAATCTAGCTTTATGTTGTAAAAACATGCATATCTTTTAAAATAGCTAGAGCTACTTCTCCTTTTTGTTGATGACATAGGGGGAGAAGTATATTGATGACTTCATGCATTGAATTGAATATTTTATATTTGCATGATCGTTTAAATATTTTTCATAATATGTGATGAATGTTACTTGGATTTGGGATAATCCAAGTGTTCTATCAATGGCATATTGAAAGGAAGAGTTTGGTTAAACTCCGGGGAGTTAAGGTTAACTCCGTTAGTCATCAATTAGTTGTCATCATCAAAAAGGGGGAGATTGTTAAATCTAATATTTTGATGATGAAACTAATTGATTGTGTTTAGATGTTTAATTGCATTTTGAGTGATGCAGGTCTACTCGATCAGGATTAGACAGTTGACGCAGGAGGAATTGACATTGCACCGGAGGAGATTACGTCAGGATACTGGACGGCAAAAGGCTTCGAACGTCGGGCATCGGGTCAAGGAGAGCAGAATTACGCCAAGGATATCGGGGTTACGGAGGTCAACCACCGATTGGGCAACAAGCCGCAAGAGAGGATGATGCGCTGAATAATCGGATGAAGCGCCAACCAATGACGTGCCGGGTAGCAGAATGTCAATTCGTGTTGTAATAATTATCTAGATCGGAGTAGAGTTTTAGTTTGTGTGTGCAGGAAAAACTACGATAATGACAAAGACATAAAGCGAAACAAGTGTCAAAGTCAAGTGCGAAGGATTTGTTGGGAGTTCGAGAGTTCGACGGAAGTTTGAAGGTTCGTCGGGAATGCTGCCGGAACTAGCCAAGAATGAGTAGGGAGCTTGCCGAAGGGTTTTTCGGAAGCTCACCGGAAGGTTCGTTGGAAGTTCGCAGAGCTCGCCGAGAAAGATCGAAGCTTGCCGAAGAAGCTCGTTGGAACTCACCAAGATCAAATCGTGAAGTCTAGGAACTTACCGGGAGTCCGCAGAATGGTTTCCGAGAGTTTATCGGAAGACCGTTGGAAGTTTGCCAAAAGCTCGCCGAAAGAAGTCTTGAATTGCGAACTTTGTAATAGCTTAGGAAATATCTTTAAATTAGTAGTTAGCACGTTAATTAGGGTTAGGATTAGGTGTTAATCCTATAACCCAAGTAGGGGCCAATTGGGCCCGAGTTCGGACTGGTTTGGGCCAAGTTTGGAGCCCAACTAGTGAGCTGAAACACTGTAGACGGTGGCACTGCCAGATTAGGCGGTGGCATCGCCCAGAACCCGAGAACTGGGCGGTGGCACCGCTAGATTGAGCGGTGGCACTGCCCAGCACCCGAGAGATCCGATGGTGGCACCGCCAGCCTCGGAAACCCAAGAGAATTCAAATTTTGGAGCCCAAATTTGAATCCTCTTGGGGCCTATAAATACCCCTCAATTCTCAGCTGAGATTACAACCTTTGAGAAGCAAGAGAGTGAGCCAAAAGTCTTAGCAAAGTCTTTAGCAAGTTTTTGTCTTCAATTGCTTTGAGTGTTCACCTCCTTCTTTCTATTCAAAAATTTGTAAGAGTGTGAACCACTTGTAAAAGGTTGTAAGAGGGGTATTAGTCCATTCCCTACAAGAGATTTGCTAGTGGAAGTTAGGAGCCTCTTCGAAGAAGGCTTCGCAAGTGGATGTAGGTCATTTTGACCGAACCACTTTAAAACTACTGTGTTATCTGGTTTGCATCCTAATCTTGCCATTTACATACTACAAATTTCTTTACTTAGTCATTACGCTTCCATACGTCTCTAAGTTATCAAGCTTCCAAATCGATTCTCATTGATATTGTTTGTTATCGTACGAAAGATTTTTCCGAAACCGAAGTTTTAATCCGCTGCACTAATTCACCCCCCTCTTAGTGCCAGTGTGATATTTATTAAAACTAATATTTTTCCGAAACTAAAGTTTTAATCCGCTGCGATCCAATCGGCTCAGCGTGATGTTTATTAAAACTAAGATAACTGTTGGCATACGTGGTTCTGTTGACCAGCAAGAAAATGTCCGAGACTTGCTAAAAGTTATTGATGAACAATTCATCACTTCGGATAAGGCACTAGCAAGTACCCTTATAATGGAATTTTCATCCCTTAGACTCACCAACATAAAGGGTGTGTGTGAGCACATAATGCAAATGTGAGATATTGCGGCTCAACTAAAGAAACTCGAGGTTAATATGTCAGAATCCTTCCTGATGCACTATATTTTGAATACCCTTCCACCTCAATATGACCGTTTTAAAATTTCATACAATACACATAAGGATAAATGGTCAATCAATGAATTAATGACCATGTGTGCTCAAGAAGAAGAGAGGCTAGTGATGGAATTGGGTGAGAGTACATTGATAGTAACCACTCGCAGGAAGAACAAAACTGATAAACATCAAGCCAATCAGAAAGCTCATCAGTAGGGAAAAGGTAAAATACCACCCCAAGCTGATATCAGAAAAGAAGCAAGGTGTTTCTTTTGTAAAAGAAAGGGACACATGAAGAAGGAATGTACAAAATTCCAACAATGGCTTCAAAGGAAAGGTAAACTAACCTCGTTTGTGTGTTATGAATCTAATATGGTCAATGTTAATATTAACACTTGGTGGATTGACTCTGGATCAACAATCCATATTGCAAACTCTTTATAGGGTATGCAAAACCTAAGGAAGCCAATGGGAAGTGAGCAAAGCATCTTATCAAGAAATAAGATGGGCTCACATGTGGAGGCAATTAGAACATGCATTTTAACTTTAAGTAGTGGTTTTGTTTTAAAATTGGAAAGGACCTTTTATGTACCAAGTTTCTCACGAAACTTAATTTCTATTTCTAGACTCGTACCATTTAGGTATTCCTTTAAATTTAAAGATACATCATTTCGTTTATTATATAATTCTGATTGTGTTGGGAATAGTATTTTGTTTGATGGTCTTTACTGTATTTTATTACAAAATGATAATACTCAAAGTTCAATGCATGTCCACGCTAGCATTAAGAGGTGTAATATTAATGAGGACTCCTCTATATTATGGCATCAGAGATTAGGACATGTCTCCACTAAGAAAATTAAAAGATTAGTTAAAGATGGGGTACTTAGTACTCTTGATTTTACTAATTTTTGGATTGTATGAAGGGAAAGCAAACCAATAAATCCAAAAAGGGTGCTAATAGGAGTTCAGACTTATTAGAGATAATTTATACTGATATATGTTATCCAGACATAGACATACATAATCAGAAATACTTCATCTCCTTTATAGATGATTACTCACGATATATATATATATATATATATATATATATATTTGCTTCATCACAAAAATGAAGCATTCGATACCTTCAAAGTCTTTAAGGCTGAAGTTGAGAACCAATGTGGAAAGCAAGTTAAAATTATGAGATCAGATAGGGGTAGAGAATATTATGGTAGATATACTGAAAATGGATAAGCACCTGGTCCTTTTGCTAAATTTCTTCAAGAACATGGGATAGTTGCCCAATACACTATGCCTGATTCTCCAGACCAGAATGGTGTTGCAGAAAGAAGAAACCGAACATTATTAAACATGGTGCGGAGTATGCTTAGCAACTCCAATCTTCCTAAGTTCTTATGGATTGAAGCACTAAAGACGGCTGTGTATATATTAAACCGAGTTCCAACCAATGTTGTCCAAAAGACACCATTTAAATTATGGAAAAGTTAGAAACCGAGTTTGCGACATATGCGCATTTGGGGATGTCCGTCTGAAGTCAGGATATATAATCCACAAGAGAAGAAACTGGACCCGAGGACTATTAGTGGTTATTTCATTGCATATGCCGAAAAGTCCAAAGGTTATAAGTTCTATTGTCCATCTTAAACAACAAGGATTGTGGAATCAAGAAACGCTAAATTTCTTGATAATGATGTGATTAGTGGGAGCGATCATTTCAGGAACATAGTTTCCACACATGATCATACAGAATCTCAACCTTCCACATCAAATGATAGATTGGTTATAGTTCATAGCACTCCTCAAGTACAAATAGTGATGAACAACCAATCATTGAAATTCCACAAGTTATTGATAGTATTCTAATAGATCAAGCGGTTCAGGAATTACAACAAGATCCTGAACAACTAGTTGAACCGCAAGTTCCTCAAGGAACTATTGGTACATCATTAAGAAGATCTACTATAAATAAAAGATCAACAATCCCTAGTGATTATGTTGTATACCTACAAGAATCTGACTATAATATTGGGGCCAAAAATGATCCTGAAACATTTTCATAAGCAATGAGTTGCAAAGAATCAAATTTGTGGCATGATGCTATGAAAGAAGAGATGAATTCCATGATGAGCAATAGAGTCTGGGATCTTGTAGAGTTGCCTAAAAGAGCAAAGGCTATTGGTTGCAAATGGGTCTTTAAAACTAAGAAAGATTCATTAGGCAATATTGAGAGATACAAGGCAAGACTTGTTGCAAAGGGATTTACTCAAAAAGAGGGAATTGATTATACGGAGATGTTTTCTCCTGTATCTAAGAAAGATTCTCTACGTATTATTTTGGCATTAGTTGCTCATTTTGACATTGAGTTGCAACAAATAAATATGAAAATGGTATTTCTTAATGGAGATCTAGAGGAAGAGGTTTATATGAAACAACTTGAAGGTTTCTCCTCTAGTGTTGGTGAACACTTAGTTTGCAAGCTTAATAAGTCTATATATGGTTTAAAACAAGCCTCTCGCCAATGGTATTTTAAATTCTATGAAGTGATTTCTTCATTTGGATTTGTTGAAAATCCCATGGATCAATGCATATACCAAAAGGTTAGTGGGAGTAAAATATGTTTCCTTGTTTTATACGTAGATGATATTTTGCTTGCAACTAACGATAAGGGTTTGCTGCATGATGTGAAACAATTCCTTTCTAAAAATTTTGGCAGTGAAGCATCTTATGTCATTGGCATTAAGATCCATAGAGATAGACCTCGAGGCATTTTAGGTCTATCACAAGAAACCTATATCGATAAACTTTTAGAAAGATTTCAGATGAAAGATTGTTCACCAAGTGTTGCTCCTATTATGAAAGGTGATAGATTCAATTTGAACCAATGCCCAAAGAACAACTTTGAAAGGGAATCAATGAAAAACATCCCATATGCTTCTGCCGTAGGAAGTCTTATGTATACTCAGGTCTGTACTAGACCTGATATTGCATTTATTGTGGGATGTTAGGTTGATATCAGAGTAATCCAAGTATGGACCACTAGAGAGCTGCAAAGAAAGTGATGAGGTATCTACAAGGAACCAAAGATTACATGCTTATGTATAGACATACAGACAATCTGGATGTGATTGGTTACTCGGATTCAGACTTCGCCGGTTGTGTTGATTCTCATAAATCAATATCAGGATATATTTTTATGATGGTCGATGGAGCTATTTCTTGGAGAAGCACCAAGCAGACCTTGACTGCTACTTCTACCATGGAAGCTGAGTTTGTCTCCTGTTTTAAGGCTACTTCACATGGTGTATGACTTAAGAGTTTCATTTTTGGGCTTAGAATCATGGATTTTATTTCTAGGCCATTAAGAATTTTCTGTGATAATTCAGCTGCTGTCTTTATGGCTAAAAACAATAAAAGTGGAAGTCGAAGTAAACATATCGACATTAAGTATTTAGCCATAAGAGAATGTGTAAAAGAAAAGAAAGTGGTCATTGAGTATATTAGCACTAAATTAATGATTGTTGATCCTTTGACTAAAGGCATGCCACCTCTGAAATTCAAGGATCATGTAGAGAAAATGGGACTTGGTTCCACTTTGTAATGATAATGAAACACTTATATATTGTGATATTTTCTCATTCATGTGCACATTATTTTGAGAAAATATATTGTTACTGGACCAAGAATAAACATAAGGTTTATTCATTAAGTAATATTACCACATTAAGATTAAGAAACTAAATATATCGTGATACATGGATGATAATACTCGTTCTTAGAGGACTTATCGCTATGATTCATATATTTATTTCTTAATAAAGTTGTTCGAGAAAGATTAATTCAAATTATTAAGCTAAACATATAGACCAAGTGGGAGAATGTAACTGTTATTATTAAATATTATATTTAATAAAAATATAAACATTCTCATTAAGATTCATAATTCATTATCATGAATTTCTTCATTTATTATGGTTTAAATGATTTTAATTTTTTATTCATTATACATGAAACCGTTATTATTAAATTAAATATTTAATCATTAAAGTTCTTCATTATGGTCTAAACGTTACAAATTTGAATTAATTCTTGAACGTTATGAGTTGGTGATGATAAATGTTCTTGATGAGAGAACATCTATATATATGAGGATTTTGGTCCATGGGTTCAATCATCTCTTTCAAGCAAGAAAGGCTTTCCTACACCATCTAAAGCGAGAGTTCTGAGCCGAGAAGTGCCAAAGTTCAAGAAGAAACCTCTGTAGAAATTCTTGACAACAATGGCTGGAGGTACGCTATTTTGTTTCCGCGTCAGTTTTATTGTGTTTCCATTATAATGATTTAGAAACACAAGTTGGCTTCAATGATTTCTAACAAATGATACTTATCAGGATGTGATGAAGTATTTGGGTGCTTAAGGGTAGTAAATATTCGTAGCTTTTTGGAAGAATAGTTAAGTTAGGATTACCAAAAATTATTCCTAAGGCATCAACATAAGTAGTCCCAACTTTTTCTTCATCCCATTGTCCTCTAAAATAACACCCTCTTTCTTTTACTGAAATTCCTATGATGTTGCAAATTGATCTATCTGTAATGGGTATATGATGTCCTAATAGATAAGTAGATACCCTTTCTTCTTCATCTATATGTAAATTGTTATAAAATAGCCTAACAAGTCTAGGGTAGATAGGTTCATTTATTTGAAGAATTGGAAGAATGTCTAGAATAGCAAACCATTGAATAGGTTCCAAATCACTTAATTCGCCTAAATCAACATATTTACCCTTATGAACATGTCTAGACTCTATGGATGAAGATTTTAGGGCATGTTGATTATAATTGAAAAGTAGAGAGCCATAATTTTCATATAATCTTCTCTTCCCTTTGTACCTAAAGGATCTTCTAGAACCCATTGAGACTACAATAATAAAGGCAAATAAGGAGCAAGAATAAGTAATACAAAGGAGAATCAATTTGGTGTAGAGATTACCTTGGTAGTTCTCATTTCTAGTGATCTTTAAAGGAATGTCGGAGATTAATCCTTGATCTAGTGGGAAGTGGGGATTTTTGAGTTGCTAAAGGGAGAGCAATAGGTTTGGAGCTGTTTGGAGGAGTGCAGAATGTGTTGGGGTCAGTTCTACCACTAGCCCTAACTTGAGTTTATAAGGGGGCAAGTTGCGGGCGGTGGCACCGCTAGTTGGGCGGTGCTACCGCCAGCAGGCAGTGAGCACTGGTCACATAGTTGTGTGGGGGGGAGGGGGGTGATACCAATTTGCATGTAACCACACAACCTTATCATACAAGATTTTTATTGTTATGAACCACACAACCTTATCATGTAAAATTCGCATCATAAGAAAAGAAAATTTGTATTGAAGATTGTACGTTCATGATTCATTATGTAAAATGCATACCATACTCAAACATTATATTGAACTTGTATTGTAAAATGCATACCATAAGTTCATGATTCATCATTTGTACGTAAACATCATAAAAACTTGTATGGAAAAATGCATATGTCTCATTGCGCATATATAAGATCATGATTCAGGTGAGTGATCAAGAAAGTTCAAAAATAAAAATTTAACAAATTCATGCATTCGGACAGTTTAACATCCCTAATTCTCTTCTAATGAAATCAAATTATTCTTCATTTAAGGGTTTTGTAAAGATATCAGTTAATTGATGTTTCGGATCAATAAACTCTAATATTACATCATAATTATTAACAAGATCTCGTATGAAGTGATGCCTAATGTCAA
The DNA here is from genome assembly GCA_900464855.2 of Musa schizocarpa. Classification (NCBI taxonomy): domain Eukaryota; kingdom Viridiplantae; phylum Streptophyta; class Magnoliopsida; order Zingiberales; family Musaceae; genus Musa; species Musa schizocarpa. The sequence continues at coordinate 15,423,587 of LS990920.1, forward strand.
TGTGTTTAGTTCTAGAGTGTTGAATAGGAGTTTTTGCAAAGCATATTGCACTAGTGTTATCACACTTTATAGATATATTTTTTAGGTCAATTCCATAATCCTTTAAAGTGTTTTTCTTCCATATAATTTGAGCATAGCATGCACCTGGAGCTATGTACTCAGCTTTGATTATAGATAATGCAACCGAGTTTTGTTTCTTGGAGGACCAAGAAACGAGTGCATGTCCTAAAAATTAATACATTCAGGATGTGCTTTTTCTATCTAAACTACATCCAGCAAAATCCGCATCAGCATAACCAAGCAATTCAAAGTTCTTAGATTTAGGATACCATAATCCTAGTTTAGGAGTTCCTTTTAGGTATCTAAATATCCTTTTAACATCTTTTAAATGAGATTGCTTAGGGTTAGATGAAAATTTAGCACAAAGTCCTACGCTAAACATGATGTCTGGTCTAATTGCAGTGAGGTAAAGCAAACTACCTATCATACCCCTATAAGCTTTTTGATTAAAGCTTTCTCCGCTTTCATCAATGTCTAACTTAGTGGAGGTACTCATAGGAGTATTGATAGCTTTTGAACTATCCATGTTAAATCTTTTTAGTAAGTCTAAAGCATATTTTGTTTGATTAAGAAAAATACCATTACTAAGTTGTTTAATTTGTAAGCCTAAAAAAAAGGTTAGTTCCCCATTAGGCTCATTTCAAATTCTAGACTCATGTTTTTAGCAAATTATTCACGTAAGAATTCATTTGTAGAACCAAAAATAATGTCATCAATATAAATCTAAATAATAAGAAAATTATTTTCAAAATTTTTAATAAACAATGTAGTATCGACCTTGCCTTTAGATAAATTATTATAAATTAAAAATGAGCTAAGTCTCTCATACCAAGCTATTGGGGCTTGTTTCAATCCATAGAGAGCTTTAGACAATTCAAACACATGATTAGAAAAATTATCATTCTCAAATCCGGGAGGCTATTCAACATAAACTTCTTCAGAGAAATGTTAAGATCAAGAGCACTAAGAGGCGGGTGAATTAGTGCAGCAGAAAACTTTCGATGATTTAAAATGACGTTCGTATAATAAAAATAATTTCGGTAAGAAAGCCGATTCGTAAATCACTTTAACTTGTGATCAAGTGAGATGTAGTTAAAGTAAAGATATAGAGGCAGTTTACAGTTATGATAGAGAACAGAATGTAATTGCAAACCGAAATACAACGTTTGTACGATAAAAGCGATTTTGGTATGAAAGTCGATTCGGAAGTTGCTTTAACTTAGATTAGGCGAAGTGCGGTTAAAGTAAAGTTATGGAGGCAGTTTACAGTTAAGATAGAGAATAGAAAGTAAATGCAAACCGAGATTTGGAGTGGTTCGGTCAATCTTGACCTACATCCACTTTTGGCTTCCTCCTCCAATGAGGTCACCGACGTCCACTAGAGGCCTTCCTTCAATAGGCGAAGGCCAACCACCCTTTTATAGTTTTACTCCTTTTGACGGGCTTAGGAGACAACCCTTACAAACTTTTCTCTCCTCTCTTGAAGATCAAAACTTGGAAGAAAAGAGGGAGGAGTACTTCTAGCCTTTACAACACTTTTGAGCTCTAAAAATCACAGAGTAAGATTGGATTTTTGGTGCTTTTGGTTGCCCTTTCATGTAGGAAAGGGTGGGGTTTATATAGGCCCCAAAGTGGTTTGAATTTGGAGCTCAAAAGTATCTTTTCTCGGATTTCCAGGGTCCTGACGGTACTACCTCCTGACTGGGGTGGTACAATCGCTTGGTAGCTCGGAGACTGAGCCTCTGGGCGGTGCCAATGCCTGACAGGGGCGGTTGCGCCACCCAGTCTCACTCGGAGACTAAGCCCAGGCGGTGCCACAGCCCAGTCTCGCTCGGAGACAGAGCCCAAGCGGTGCCACCGCTTGACCTGGGTGGTTACACTGCCCAGCTTTCCTAGGAGACCATCTCCTGGGCGGTGCCACCGTCGACCCTGGAATTTTGGTCCGAATGGGTTGATCCAATCGGCCCAATTTGGGTCTATCAAGGGCCCAATTGCCCCCATATTAAGTTAATGGGATCACCTCCCATTCCTAACTTAATCTACATGCTAACTATGATATTTCTTAAGACATTTACTGTAACTTGCTCCAGTGCGTCAATCGTTTTTTTCGACGAGCTTCCAACGAACTTCCGGTGAACATCCGACGAATCTTCGATGATGCTCCGGTGGACTTCCAGCAAACTCCTAGACTTGTGACGATCCACTTGGTGAGTTCCGATGAACTTCTTTGGCAAGCTCCTGGACTTCTTTGGCAAGCTCCGGTGGACTTCTCGGACTTCCGTCGAACTCTCGACCCCCAACGTGATCATAGTCTTAACTCCAGCACATCTCCTGCTGCATATCTTATTTCCATCATAGTTAATCCTGCACATGTAAAACAAATCTTCGATCGAGACAATTAATCCTAAGCAATTAACCAAGTTGTCCGGCGTGTCATTGGTCCCTCGACGCTTCATCCGATTCTTCGGCGCATCGTCCTCTCCTGCGGCTTATTGCTGAATTGGTCAGTTGACTTCGCAACTCCAATATCCTTGGCACAATACCCACTCTTCTTGGCCCGATGCCCGAGTCCACAACCCGAAGCCTTCTATTGATACATCGACCGATCCATCGGCCCGACATCCAATCTTCTGACATGTTCCTCCGGCCCAACATGATTTTTCCTGCTTTAATTGTCTCATCCTGATCGAAGCATCCTGCGTCACTCAAAATGTAGATTAAAACATAAACACATATCAAGTGGTTTCATCATCAAAATACGAGATTCAACAATCTTCCCCTTTTTTATGATGACAACCACTTGATGACGGAGTTAAACTTAATTCCCGGAGTTTAAACAAACTCCCCCTATCAATATGTCATATTGATAGAAACTCTTGGATTCAAAAATCCAAGCAACATGTCATCATAAACTTATGCATAATATGTCATGTCATCAACATACTTCTCCCCCTTTATCATCAACAAAAAGGAGCAGTACAACTATTCTTGTGTTTGTGATATAAGTTCAACTCATTGCATGAAAAACATAATATCAGGTTTTATCATCATGCAGTTTTGAAGCTAGAAAATTTAGCAAGTATTACATCATGCTTAGAACATTCAAGCTATCAAGTATTAGATATGCAAGTTTTATAACATACAAGATAGCACTTTTGCTTCTTTTGAGATAGCAACTTCTACATCATGCAAGCTAGCAAATTAGAGATGTTCAAGAAGGCAACTCTTGCTTCTTGAAATATGCAAGTTGCAAGCTAGCAAATTTTTACTTCCTTTGCAATGTTTGAGCTCGCAATTTTGCTTCTGTTGCAAAGTACAAATTTAGCATGTTTAGCTTTTCTTGAGATAGCAATTGTTTGCTTCTCTTTAGACTACAAGCTAGCAAATTTTACGATATGCAAGTTTTACTACATACAAGCTAGCTTTTTATCACAATATATAAACACAAAAAGCATAGCAAGATTCTTAAGTTCAATCATGGCAATTCAACACTTGCTTCATGTGCAAGATTGCACTTTGCTTTTCTTTGCAGGTTCTAACTAGCAAAAGCTTTCTCCCCTTTGTTTTTGTTAAAAAGAAGGGAAGAGTACAAGCTAGCCAGCATTTGCCTTGAGCTAGCAATCTTTCTCCCCCTATGTCATTGCCGAAAAGGAAAGGAACCAATGATTTAGACTTTTACATTAATCAATATTTCAATCATCACATGATACAAGACAACAATGCAAAGAAATCATGTCATGAAAGACATCAATTGTTAAACATAATATGATAATAGTCTCAAAAATTTTAATTTGTTATACATGTGATACATTGCGATACACTAAAAAATTTAATACGATGCTTTTAAGGATATCAACCTATTTTTGATACAAAGCATGCCAAGAGCAATTATATTACAAGTTTTCTAAGTTTTGCATTTTTTGCTTCTTTCGAGATAGCAATTCTTTTCTTCTCTTTATATTGTAAGATTTGCACTTTATTGGTAGTGTTCATGATAGCAAATTCTTTCAATGAAATGATCGAGCTAGCAAATTTTCTTTCCTTTGAAATATGTAGGCTAGTAAACTAACTCCCCCTTTATCATTATCGAAAAGAAGGGAGAAATCAATGGCTAAAAAATTTAATCATTATACAAGCCATATTACAAAATCATGTCATGATATCAAGAAAATTCAAGGACATGATTCATTTGACAAATCTTTTTAATAGAGCAAAAGAATTATACAACAAAGGATTATGATTAAAATATATCAATATCATAGATCAAGTCATGATTCGTGATTCATCATAAAGCAAATTAATTTTCAATCATCACATAAGGCATTTAAAGAATTTTTGAAACATAGGAGAGTGATTAATTTAAGCATGCAATGTTTCAATCAAATTCAAGTCATGAATACCAATACTTTCATATTGTGAGTATCAATTCATGAATACTAAAAGATATTATTTGTGATTCTAATTTTGCAAGATCAAGATTATGATTTAGATAAAACTCATTCAAGTCAAATAGTTAACTTGAAACTCATAATCAAGTCATCAAAATCAATTTCGAGATTCACAAAATATCATGAAATCATTAATCTCGATCAGATGGGAAATGTATCTTTTAAATGATTCTTTTTCATCTAAGCATGTCTTAGTCTTTATATGCCAAATCAAGATAAACATGAAAGTTCAAAACGGAAAGGCAAAATCTTATACAACAACCCATCAAGCAAGATTTTAAATATCTATTTTTAAGGCATATAAAGAGTAAGTCAAGGATTCAATTATCTCATGTCATGAATTCCAACAGTCATCTCAAATTATCAACATCACATTAAAAAGATATTTCAAAAAGATATATCGGTAAGTGATTCATTTGTATCATTTCATTCATTCGGAAGATTCTCCTCTTTGGTAAATAAATCTAGGAGAACAAAATGAATTAAGGGAGATGTAACATGATTGAAGCATTGAACATGATTCATATTTAAAATGTGTCTCATGTCATAAGTATGAATCAAGCATTTGTGAAATCCAAAATCATCCTCAAAGTCACATTCAATAAATTCATATATGACAAGCATAGATTTATTGAAAAGTCAATAAAATAGAGGATTGCATTTCATTTTTATAAATTTATATTCATGTGATTTGCTTCTTATAAGCATACCTTTACCTTTAATAAAACAAGTGTCAACATTTAAGATGAAAAAGTAAATTTCGTAAAACAAATCATCAAGCATGATTCCATGATAACATCCTTTTAATATCTTGATATTCATCATCAAGTATGATTTCAAAAAATATGTTAAAGAGAAATCATTAAGACCAAATGCATGATACACTCATTTATTTTCAAAATATTCATCATGTTTATTTTTATGAGATTCACAAGATTGGTAAAATAAATTCATTAGTCTCAATAGGATAGAAAATTCATTTCCATTTCATAAAATTGATTTCATGCGAGGGTATTCAAGTCTTTTGTGAAAACATGTATCATCATTTAAAATCGAAACATAAGTTTCGTCATGAAGCCGTCAAGGCCAAACATATCATGATATCACATCTATCATAAAAAGACTATCAAGAAATTCATACATAGATTTACATGCACTATGTCATCTTAATATGTCATGAGAATGTCATCTTAATTCGTCATAAAAACGATTAGACCAAAAACATGTTAATCTAAAATGAGAGTTTCAAATCAACATTTACTTCAAAAACTCATGCATGACATAAAATCATCAAGATACACATGCATGGATTAATCCTAAGCATTATCACATATCATATAATTATCATTCCTAATGTTGCATACATCATTCAACATTTCAAAACATAACATGCATGAAACCTTAGCAATATACTTTTCATGATCAAATTTTTAATTTTTCAAAGATGCTAAAAAGAAAAACATGATATAATTTTTGAAAAATAATTTTTTATTTCCTATTCCTACTATCTAAATTAAGCACTCATGAAAGACTTCAAGTAATTTCAAAATAATTCAAGAGAGTTGAGTTACTTACCTTGTAGTCGAAGCCTATCAAAGCCCAATTCGTCGTTTCACCTTTGGAAGTTCTTGATTCATCCTTGGTTTCCTTCCTCTTCTTTGGCCTCTTCCTCCGTTCATGTTAATTATTTATTTTAGATTTTTGTTCAATAAACTTATTAAGATTTAGTGTTCGAAGTTCAAGTTCATCATTGTCCTCATCACTTGAGTCATTGCTCAAGTGGTATTCATTTGTCCAGAGTTCCAAATCCTTCCTATTCTTTAGAAGGTGATTCAAGTGCTTATCGGGTTCAAAAGGTTCCAAACGTGTCATTTCATAGGTCATTAATGACCCAATTAATTCTTCTAATGGAAAATCATTTAAATTTTTTATCTCTTATATTGCGGTTATTTTAGGATCCCACCTTTTTGGAAGGGATCTTAAGATCTTGCTTACGAGATCAAAATTCAAAAAAGATTTACCAAGAACTATTAGATTATTGACGACATCCGTGAAACGGGTGTACATGTCGCATATAGTCTCGCTTGGTTACATTCAAAAAAACTCAAAATCATGCAATAAAATATTAAATTTCAAGTCTTTGACTCTACTAGTTCTCTCGTGTGTGATTTCAAGTGTTTGCAAAATATCAAAAGTTGTTTCACACGTAGAAATCCGATTGAACTCATTTTTGTCCAAAGCGCAAAATAAGGCATTCATAGCCTTTGCGTTTAAAGAAAAATACTTCTTCTCTAAATCCGACCATTCGTTCATCGGTTTAGAGGAAAGTTGAAAATTATTTTCAACAATATTCCATAAATCTAAATTTATAGAAATCAAGGAAACTCTCATTCGAGTTTTCCAATAAGTGTAGTCCAATCCGTTAAACAACGGTGAACGAACAACCGATAAGCCCTCTTGAAAGCCATGAAGAGCCATTTCTCTTGGGTGTAAATCCGAAATGAGAAATACCGAGCTTTGATACCAATTGTTAGGATCAAGAGCACTAAGAGGGGGGGGGTGAATTAGTGCAGCGAAAAACTTTCAACGATTTAAAACGACGTTCGTACGATAAAAACGATTTTGGTAAGAAAGCCGATTCAGAAATCACTTTAACTTGTGATCAAGTGAGATACAGTTAAAGTAAAGATATAGAGACAGTTTGCAATTAAGATAGAGAACATAATGTAATTACAAATCGAAATATGATGTTCGTACGATAAAAGCGATTTCGGTATGAAAGCCAATTCAAAAGTTGCTTTAACTTAGATTAGGCGAAGTGCAGTTAAAGTAAAGCTATGGAGGCAGTTTGCAGTTAAGATAGAGAACAGAAAGTAAATGCAAACCGAGATTTAGAGTGGTTTGGTCAATCTTGACCTACATCCACTTTTGGCTTCCTCCTCCGATGAGGTCACCAACGTCCACTAGAGGCCTTCCATCAATAGGCAAAGGCTAACCACCCTTTTACAGTTTTACTCCTTTTGACGGGCTTAGGAGACAACCCTTACAAACATTTCTCTCCTCTCTTGAAGGATCAAAACTTGGAAGAAAAGAGGGAGGAGAACTTCTAGCCTTTACAACACTTTTGAGCTCTAAAAATCACAGAGTAAGATTGGATTTTTGGTGCTTTTGGTTGCCCTTTCATACAGGAAAGGGTGGGGTTTATATAGGCCCCAAACTGGTTTGAATTTGGAGCTCAAAAGTGTCTTTTCTCGGATTTCCAGGGTCCTGGCGTTACTACCTCCTGACTAGGGCGGTACAACTACCTGGCAGCTAAGAGACTGAACCTCTAGGCAATGCCACAGCCTGACAGGGGTGATTGCACCGCCCAGTCTCACTCAGAGACTGAGCCTAGGCGGTGCCACCGCTTGACTGGGGTGATTGCACCGCCCAGTCTCGCTCGAAGACTAAGCCCAGGCGGTGCCACCGCCCAGCTTTCCTAGGAGACCATCTCTTGGGCGGTGCCACCACTGACCCTAACGGTGCCATCGCCTAGTAGGAATTTTGGTCTGAATGGGTTAATCCATTCGGCCCAATTTGGGTCTATCAAGGGCCCAATTGCCCCCAGATTAAGTTAATGGGATCACCTCCCATTCCTAACTTAATCTACATGTTAACTATGATATTTCTTAAAACATTTATGGCAACTTGCTTCGGTACGTCAATTGCTTCTTCCGGCGAACTTCCGGCAAACTTCCGACAAACCTTCGATGATGCTTCGGTGGGCTTCCAGCAAACTCCTGGACTTGTGACGATCCACTTGGCGAGTTCCGATGAGCTTCCTTGGCAAGCTCTTGGACTTCTCGGATTTGTTCTTGTAGAACCTCCGACGACCATCCGGACTTCCGTCGAACTCTCGAACCCCCAACGTGATCTTAGTCTTGACTTTGACGCAACTCCTGCTGCATATCTTACTTCCATCATAGTTAATCCTACACATGTAAAATAAATCTTCGATCGAAACAATTAATCCTAAGCAATTAACCAAGTTGTCCGGCATGTCATTGGTCCATCGATGCTTTCTCCGATTCTTCGGCGCATCGTCCTCTCCTGCGGCTTATTTCCGAATCGATCAATTGACTCCGCAACTCCAATATCCTTAGCACAATACCCGCTCTCCTTGGTCCGATGCCCGAGTCCACGGCCCGAAGCCTTTTGTCGATACGTCGACCGATCCACCGGCCCAACGTCTAATCTTCTGACATGTTCCTCTGGCCCAACATGATTTTTCCTGCTTTAATTGTCTCATCCTGATCGAAGCATCCTGTGTCACTCAAAATGTAAATTAAAACATAAATACATATCAAGTGGTTTTATCATCAAAATATGAGATTTAACAAAATAAAGCCATTAAGAAAATCACTTTTAACATCCATTTGAAACAACTTAAAATTATTACTACTAGCATATGCAAGGAGCATCCTTATGGCTTCTAATCGTGCCACAGGAGCGAAGGTTTCTTCATAATCGATACCTTCTTCTTGGTTGTAACCTTTGGCCACTGATCTAGTCTTATTTCGAACCACAATACCAAATTCATCTTGCTTGTTTCTAAAGACCCAATTAATACCAATAACTAAATTGTCATTTGGTCTAGGAACAAGCTTCCATACTTCATTTCTCTCAAATTGATTCAATTCTTCTTGCATTGCGATGACCCATAAATCATCTTTTATGGCTTCGTCAATGCATTTAGGTTCAATTTGGGAGAGAAAAATAACATTGGCACAAAAATTCTTAAGAGAAGAACGAGTTTGAACCCCTTTCGATATGTCTCCTATAATTAGCTCCTTAGGATGAGCATCTACATACTTTCATTCCTTCAGTAAAGAAGGTTCGGAAGAAGATGCATCCAAGTTACTAGATGGAGAAAGAGATTCATTTAAATTCAAAGTATCAAATTTAAGATCATCATCAAAATCATTTTTCTTAACTTTAAAAATTTTATTAAAAACAATATGAATAGATTCTTTTATAACTAAAGTTATTTTATTGAAGATTCGAAAAGTCTTTGAAATAGAAGAATAACGAAGAAAATTTTCCTCATCGGATTTTGCATCAAACTTTCCTAAGGTATATTTTTCATTCAAAATAAAACATTTACACCCGAAAACTTTAAAATATGAAACATTGGGTTTTTTTGTTGTTCCACAACTCATAAGGAGTTTTAGAAAGTAATGGTCTTACTAGAACTATATTCATAATATAACATGTCGTATTTATGGCTTCAGCCCAAAATTTTGGGTAGGCTATGTTGGTTTAACATGGTTCTAGCCATTTCTTGTAAGTTTCTATTCTTTCTTTCTACTACTCAATTTTGTTGAGGATTTCTTGGAGTAGAGAAGTTGTGGTTGTATCCATTACATTCACAAAATTTTAGAAAATCATGGTTTTGAAACTCACCACCATGATCACTTCGAACTGACGAAATCATAAAACCTTTTTTATTTTGAATTAAGTTTACAAAATTTAGAGAAATACCTAAAGCAATTATTTTTTTGTGCTAAGAAGTAAGTCCAACTATATCTAATATAATCGTCAACAATAACAAAGGCATATTTGCTATCTCCTTGATGTAGCAATTGGTCTAAACAAGTCCACAGGATCAATTGCAATGGTCTAGAGGTACTTATTTGATTCTTTGGTTTGAAACTACCTTTTATTTGTTACTTCGATTATAAAGAAACCTTCACTAGTATGACCTAATTTCCTATGCCAAAGCCAAACATCGTCATTCAAGATCGAAAAACATATTTCATTGCAAAGATCATTAATGTCAATAGTGTATATGTTATTTTGTTTTAGTGCAATCATAGATATGTTTTTGTATGGTTTTTCAATAATGTAAGCATTAGATTCGAATTTAACAAAATATCCTTTATCACACAATTGACTAATGCTCAAGAAGTTATGCTTTAAGCCATCAACCAACAACACATCTTTAATAAAAAGGTTGGATTTGTTACCTATGGTTCCTTTGCCAATGATTTTACCCTTGTTGCTGCCTCCAAAGATGACATATCCTTCATCTAGGCTAGTGAGCTTAGAGAATTGAGATGGATCTTCAGTCATATGTCTTGAGCATCCACTATTAAGGTATCATCTCTTACTCGTAGCTTGTGATGATATATTTTTCTACAAAAAATGATGATTTTTATGTACCCATTTGACCTTGGGTGCCTCAAAAATCGATCTACATATCTTATCATGTTGCATTGAGTCATTTGAGGTTCTTTTAGGAACCCAAATCAATCTATGTAGAATACATCTTTTAGTGGATATTTATAGGTAATATGTCCGAGTTTACAACAAAAGTTGCATTTGGTGTGAGGTGAAACATGCAAGGTCAGGCCTTTAACAAAGGTGGTTGGATTTTGGTGAGAGCTACTCACAAATCTGATTCCACTTCTCCTATGAACATGACCCTTATTGGCAAGGATCATGTTCAAAGACTTGCTACCAATCTCAAATTTTTCTAAGGTTTCTTTGAGTAGCAAGTTTTCCTTTTTAAATATTTCTAGTTCATCACATTTCGTACAAGGAGTTAAACTACTATTATGCTCAACCTTTAATCTATCCAAATTACTAACAAGAGAAGCATGTTCCTTTTTTAATAATTTATATTTTTTACTAATTAATTTACATTCATCAAACAAATCATGAAAAGCACTTAATAATTCATCAAAAGATAAATTTGCATCAATTGAATTACTTACCTCATCTCCGATAGCCATTAGTGTATAGTGAACAACTTGCTCAGTGTTGGTTGGCTCCTCTTCTGCGGATGCACTTAAGTTGTCTCATGTTTCTATGAGAGCCTTCTTTTTTGGTTGCCTCTTCTTGGCTAAGGGACATTCGCTCTTGTAATATCCCGGCTTCTTATATTCATAGCATATTATTTTATCTTTCTTGGATTTAAATTTATTTTTAGTATCATATTTAAATTTATTCTTTTTTATGAATTTTTTGAATTTTCTTGTTATGAGTGTCAAATCTACATCAAGGTCCTCATCACTTAAGTATTCTTTCAAGTGGTCTTCTTAGGTTCTTAGTGTCATATCCTTCTTGTTCTTTGGAAGGGTGTCCTCAAGCTCTTCATGAGCTTTACAAGTCATCTCATATGTCATTAGTGACCCAATTAGTTCTTCGAGCGAAAAATTATTTAGATCTTTGGCCTCTTGAATGGTCGTTACTTTAGGGTCCCAACTCTTTGGAAGGGATCTTAAAATTATATTAACAAGTTCAAAATCCGAGAAACTTTTACCAAGTCCTTTTAGACCATTGATGACATCCGTAAATTGGGTGTACATGTCTCCAATGGTCTCACTCGGTTTCATCTGAAACAACTCATAAGTGTACACTAAAAAATTAATTTTTGACTCATTCACTCTACTAGTGCCTTCATGAGTTACTTCGAGTATATGCCAAATATCAAAAGTCATTTCACAAATCGATACTCAATTAAACTTATTTTTATCTAATGCATAAAACAAGACATCCATAGCCTTGGCATTTAAAATGAAAGTCTTCTTCTCTAACTCATTCCAATCGTTCATTGGAAGAGAAGACTTTTGAAAATCATTTTCGACAATGTTCCAAAGTTCAAAATCCATTGAAATTAGGAAGATCTTCATTCTAGTCTTCCAATATGTGCAATCCGTCCAATTGAACATGGGCAGACGTGTAATTGAATGACCCTCTTGGTTATTGGCAAATCCCCTCTCTCTTGGGTTATAAACTAAATGAGAGTGAATCGAGCTCTAATACCAATTGTTAGGATCAAGAGCAGCACTAAGAGGGGGGGAGGGTGAATTAATGCAGCAAAAAATTCTTTGATTTCATAAAATATTTTATATATTTAATGGAAATCGATTTGGAAAGATAGCAACTTGAGACATAAGAGAGCGTAAGCATAGTGAAAGCAAGATGAGGAGGAGAAGCAGTTTGCTATGAAATGATTTGTAGTTAAAGAAAATTGCTCAAAACGAAATACAAACCAGAATTTAGAGTGGTTCGGTCAATATGACCTACATCCACTTTCAAATTCCTCCTCCGTCAAGGTCACCGGCGTCCACTAAAGGCCTTTCTTTAATAGGTGAAGACCAATCACCTTTTATAGCTCTTTCTCCTTTTGTTGGGTTTAGGAGAGAACCCTTACATGTCTCACACCTCTCCTGAATGATCTCAAAACTTAGAAAGAGAGGAGGAGAACTCTAGCGCTTGTTTACAACACTTTTATACCCCAATAACTTAAGATTATAATCACACTTCGGTGCCTTTTCATGCATAAAAGGGTAGGGTATTTATAGTCCCAATGGCTTCAAAAATGGAACCAAGTAGTGTCTTATCTCGGTTTTCCGGGATACTAGTGGTACCACCGCCATTATTGGGCGATACTACTGCCTGTAGTCTGACACTGGGTGGTACTACTACTCAGTTTGGCCGGTATCACCATTTGACAGAGGTCGGAGACCGAGCTCTAGTAGTACCACTGCTTGACAAGAGTGATACCACTACTGGCAACATTAAATGCCAGTGGTACCACCGCCCAGACCACCTGGGAGATTGGGTCTTCCAAGCGGTGCCATCGCCGGCCCTAACGGTGCCATTGCTAGTCAGAGTCCAACAACTTGGTTGGGCTTTGTATTCGGCCCAAACCATCCTAGCTCCGAGCTTAGTTGGCCCCTAACAGAGTTGATGAGATTACTTCCCAAATCAACTCTAATTATCGATCTAATTACGATTAAGGCAAACATGGTCCGGTACGTCGATTTTTCACTCGACGATCCTCCGGCGAACTTCTCGATGAGTCTTCCGATAAGCTTCCGGCGAACTCCCAACCAACTCTCGGCTTGTCTTCCAGCATGCTTCCGGTGATCTCCCAACAAGCTTTCAGTAAGTCTTCCAGCATGCTTCTGGTGATCTCACGATGAACTATCGGCGAGCTCCCGATATATTGTCCAAGTCTTCGACTCCGGCCCATCATCTGCTTTACGCCTTACTACTATCGTAGTTAATCTTGCACACTTATCTTAACACATGGATTACATCAAATGATTTATCAATTGATTTCATCATCAAAATATGAGATTCAATATCAAGTACATCCGAAGATGAGAAGCAAACCGACAAAGAAAAGGTGGTGAATTATGCCTTGGTGGCTTTCGATAACGAGGTAAGTAACTTAACCAAAACATCTTTACTGTACTATGAAATTACTTGATACATTTCATAAGTTATTTTTAAATTAGTATATAAAATACAAATAAATAAATAAAATAAAAGAGGATCATGCTTCTCTTTCTAGTGATTTTGAAAAATAAAAATTGTGCATGACAATTGCATGTTAACTCCTAGCACTAAGTATGACGAGTTAGATTCACTTAATCATTTTAATTGAAAATGAGCATTTTATAAATTTAAGTTATGATGATTTGAATTTGTAAATCATTTTACTTTCTGTCAAAAATGATTTTGATTGAAAATACTTTATGTTTAATGAAATCATGCTTAATGATTTAATGATTTAATTATGCATGATTATTTAAAGTAATGATGATTTTTGTGATTTATGGTTTATTGATCTTGATGATTTTTACGATGAAATTTACTTTTTTCAGTTTAAAACAATAGCATGAAATTAATCACATAGAGGATTGCATTATTTCTCTTGAAAATGACTCTATCCCCAAAAGCTTATTAAATATTTCAATAAGAGATTAATGAATCTATTTATATTATGAATCTTGTGAAATATGAAAATGATTTTGATGATTTGAATTTAATGAGTTTTATTGAAATCATGATCTTGATTTCCTAAAATTTATAACTTGAAATCGTTTATGAATCAAGATCTCTTATTATGTGTTCTCGTATCATTCCTTTTTATTGAGATTTATCTAAATGAATCATAGTTTCTCTTTTGATTTCTCGGAATCATAACTTGAATTTGTTTATGAATCAAGATTTTTTTTATGATTCCTTCTTTTACTAAAGAAAATGTTTATTCAAAATTTTCTCTTGATTTCTCATAATTTATAACATAAGATTACCTTTAAAGATCATTAACTATTTAATCTCCTAAGATTTCTTTTTGTTATTTACTAAAGAGAAGATTTGTCAAAAATGACTCGTTGTCTTTTAGTATTCATGACTTGATCTTTCATTTTTTGATGATTGAAATATTTATGTAAACGTATCATGGTTATTAATATTTGTTATAATCTGAAAATTGATGTAAAAAGAAAACTTTTATACCATTATATTCCTCTTTTTGACAATGACAAAGGGGGAGAAAGAATTGCTAGCTTAAGATGCAAAACTTACAAACTTGCATATTGCAAAATGAAGAAAAACTTGCTAGCTTACACATTTCAAGAAAAAAAACTTGTTAGCATGCACATTTCAAAGAGAAGAAAACTTGCTAGCTTGCATGATGTAAAACTTGCTAAAATTACTGGCTTGCTCATCTTAAAAGAGAAGCAAAGTTTACTAGTTTGCATATTTCAAGAAGATGCAAAAATAAGCTATCTTGATATCTCAAAAGATGCAAAAATTTTGCTAATTATCATATGTAAAAAACATGCTAGCTTACATGTTCAAAACTTACTATTTACTATTTTACTTTTTTTTCCAAAGTAAAACTTGCATATATCAAAAACTTGTTAGTCGCACTTCTCCTTTTTGTTAATTACAAAGGGAGAGAAAATACAATGATAATGTATAAGTTATAATGATAATCATGCATGGGATGATGTACTTGGATATTTTTGTTGAATCTTGGATTTTGATGATGAAACTAATTGATTGTGTTTAGATGTTTAACTGTCTTTTGAGTAATGCAGGTCTACTCGATCAGGATTAGACAGTTGATGCAAGAGGAATTAACATTGCGCCGGAGGAGATCACGTCAGGATATTGGATGGAAGAAGGCTTCGGACGTCGGGCATCGGGCTAAGGAGAGCGGAATTGCGCCAACGATATCGGGGTTGCGGAGGTCAACCGCCGATTGGGCAACAAGCCGCAAGAGAGGACGATGCGCTGAAGAATCGGACGAAGTGCCAACCAATGACGTGCCGGGCAACGGAATGTCGATTCGCATTGTAATAACTGTCTAGATCAGAGTAGAGTTTTGGCTTGCATGTGCAAGATTAACTACGATAACGATGAAGACATAAAGTGAAACAAAGTGCGAAGTCAAGCACGAAGGATTCGTTGGGAGTTCAAGAGTTCGACGGAAGTTCGAAGGATCGTCGGGAACGCTGCCGGAACTAGCCAAGAATGAGTAGGGAGCTTGCCGAAGGGTTTTTCGGAAGCTCGCCGGAAGGTTCGTGGGAAGTTCGCAGAGTTTGCCGAGAAAGATCGGAGCTTATCGAACAAGCTCGTTGGAACTCGCCAAGATCAAATCGTGAAGTTTAAGAGCTTGGCGGGAGTCCGCAGAATGGTTTCCGAGAGTTTATCGGAAGACCGCCGAAAGTTCGCCGGAAGCTCGTCGGAAGAAGTCTTGACTTATGGACTTTGTAATAGCTTATAAAATGTCTTTAAATTCGTAGTTAGCATGTTAATTAGGGTTAGGATTAGGTATTAATCCTATAACCCAAGTAGGGGCCAATTGGGCCCGAGTTCGGACTAGTTTCTGCCAAGATTGAAGCCCAACTAGTGGGCTGAAAACACTGTAGGCGGTGGCACCGCCCAGTGCCCGAGAGCTGGGCGGTAGCACCGCCTGGGTTGAGCGGTGGCACCGCCCAGCACTGTCAACGTCTGACAGTGACAGGCGGTGGCACCGCCAGCATCGGGAACTCCACGAGAATTCAAATTTGGAGCCCAAATTTGAATCCTCTTGATGCCTATAAATACCCCTCAAATCTTAGCTAAGATTACAACTTTTTGAGCAGCAATTGATTGAGAGAAAAGTCTTAGAAAGTCTTAGCAAGTCTAGTTTTCAATTTGCTAGAAAGTTCTCCTCCTTTCTTGCTGAAAATTTGTAAGAGATTGAACTATTTATAAAAGGTTGTAAGAGGGGTATTTGCCCTTCTATTTCAAGAGATTTGCTAGTGGAAGGTGGGAGCCTCATCGAAGAGGGGCCTCGCAAGTGGATGTAGGTCATTTGACCGAACCACTCTAAAATCGGCGTGATCTTTGGTTTGCATTTCATTATTGCTATTTACATTACTGTAAACCTTCTTACATGTTTTAGTTCCTTATTACCCTTGCTGCGCATATTTAAGAATACACTTTCAAGTTAAGCTTTTCAAGTTCCGTTCTTATCGTACGAAAGATTTATTAAAACCGAAGTTTTAATCCGCTGCACTAATTCACCCCCCCTCTTAGTGCCGCTCCGATCCTAACAATTGGTATCAGAGCCTAGTATTTCTCATTTCAGATTTACACTCGAGAGAAATGGCTCTTCATGGCTTTCAAGAGGGCTTATCGGTTGTTCGTCCACCGTTGTTTAACGGATTGGACTACACTTATTGGAAAACTCGAATGAGAGTTTTCTTGATTTCTATGAATTTGGATTTATGGAATATCGTTGAAAATGGTTTTCAACTTCCCTCTAAACCGAAGAACGAATGGTCGGATTTGGAGAAGAAGTATTTTTCTTTAAACGCAAAGGCTATGAATGCCTTATTTTGCGCTTTGGACAAAAATGAGTTCAATCGGATTTCTACGTGCGAAACGGCTTTTGATATTTGGCGAACACTTGAAATCATGCATGAGGGAACTAGTAGAGTCAAAGACTCGAAAGTTAACATTTTATTACATGATTTTGAGCTTTTTCGAATGCAACCAAGCGAGACTATTGGCAACATGTACACCCGTTTCACGGATGTCGTCAATAATCTAAGAGTTCTTGGTAAATCTTTTTCGAATTTTGATCTCGTAAGCAAGATCTTAAGATCCCTTCCAAAAAGGAGGGATCCTAAAATAACCGCAATACAAGAAACAAAAGATTTAAATATTTTTCCACTTAAAGAACTTATTGGCTCATTGATGACATATGAAATGGTGTGCAATGCACGTGATGAACACGATGAACACTTGAACCACCTTCCAATGAATAGGAAGGATTTGGAACTTTGGACAAATGAATACCACTTGAGCGATGACTCAAGTGTTGAGAACAATGATGAACTTGAACTTCGAATACTAAATCTTAATAAGTTCATTAAACAAAAATCTAAAATAAATAATGAACTTGAACGGAGGAAGAGGCCAAAGAAAAGGAAGGCACCCAAGGATGAATCAAGTACTTCCAAAGGTGAAACGGCGAATTGGGCTTTGACGGGCTTCGACTACAAGGTAAGTAACTCAACTCTCTTGAATTATTTTGAAATTACTTGAAGTTTTTCATGAGTTCTTAATTTAGATAGTAGGAATAGGAAATAAAAAAATTATTTTTCAAAAATTATATCATGTTTCTCTTTTTAGCATTTTTGAAAAATTAAAAAAATTGATAATGAAAAGTATATTGTTAAGGTTCTTATATGTTATGTTTTGAAATGTTGAATGATATATGCAACATTAGGGATGATAATTATATGATATGTGATAATGCTTAGGATTAATCCATACATGTGTATCTTGATGATTTTATGACATACTTGAGTTTTTTTTTTTATGTAAATGTTGATTTGAAACTCTCATTTTAGATTAACATGTTTTTAGACTAATCGTTTTTTATGACATATTAAGATGACATAGTGCATGTACATCTATGTATGAATTTCTTGATAGTCTTTTGATGATAGATGTCATATCATGATGTGTTTGGTCTTAACGGCTTCATGACGAAACTTATGTTTCGATGATGATATATGTTTTCACAAAAGACTTGAATACACTCACATGAAATTAATTGTATGAAATGGAAATAAATTTTCTATCCTATTGAAATTAATGAATTTATTTTACTAATTTTGTGAATCTCGAAATTGATTTTGATGACTTGATTATGAATTTCAAGTTAACGATTTGATTTAAATGAGTTTTATCTAAATCATAATCTTGAACTTGCAAAATTGGAATCATAAATAATGTCTTTTAGTATTCATGAATTGATATTCACAATATGAAAGTATTGGCATTCATGACTTGAATTTGATTGAAACATTACATGCTTAAATTAATCATTCTCTTATGTTTCAAAAATTCTTTAAATGCCTTATGTGATGATTACAAATTAATTTACTTTATGATAAATCTATGTATACCATTTTGAATCTCTTGAAAGTAATGTTGAGATTTTGATGATTTGGACGATTTGAATTTGAATGAGTTTTATCCAAAATCGTGATCTTGATTCCATGATATTTACAAATTAAGATTTATTATGAATCAAGATTTTTTCATTAATCGATCTCCCAATATTTTCTTTTGATTATTTATTAGTAGGTTTTTCAAAAAGAAATTATGCATTTTGGTATTCACATATTCTAATCTTTCATGATATGATTTTTTCCTTGTATTCATGAAATGTTTATCGCATCACCCAACTACTTTCTTCTTGATATTCCTTATGTGGTGATATAAAATTATGCATGAAATACTCTTGATATTATTTTGATACAAACAAATGAAAAGTTATGATCATGAATGGTCGGATGAAATTTGACAAGTTAATACCATCATGATTTGAAACATTTATGATTTGAAATTATGCATGCAATTATTTTTTATTTTGATGATATATGCATATAATGTGTATCATGAATACTTTATTATCATACATGAAAATAGTGATAAATATTTTGAAAATAAATGTTTGTATCATGTTAGATGATTTTACATTTTGTGCATAATGAGCTATAGTGATGATTGTACATCAATTTGCTTTATTATGAATTATATGAATCTTGATCGTGAACTTGTTAAGAAGAATTTTAATGAATCATGAATCATATATTTGGTATTTATGAATTGATCCTTATTGATATATTTCATGAATTCTTTGCATATTTAGCTTGTTGAATGATTGAAATTTTTAGCCATTGAGTCCTCCCTTTCTTTTTTACTTTGATAAAAGGGGAGAAGGTTTTGCTAGCTTGTGCATTAAAAATGAAAGTAAACTTCCTAGCATGCTAGGTAAGTAAAACTTGCAAGCTTGCACTTCTAAAAAGGAGAAGAAATATATTGCCTATCGAAAGAAGCAAAAAGTGCAAAACTTAGAAAACTTGCAACAAAATTGCTCTTGCATGCTTTGTATCAAAAATAGATTGATATCCTTAAAAGCATCGTATTAAATTTTTTAGTGTATCGCAATGTATCACATAATGATATTATGATTTGCGATTGTATCATGTGATCCTTGGAGAATTTTTATATTGATATCCTTCATGAAATGATTTCTTTGCATTAGTGTCTTGTATGCATCCTGTGATGATTGAAATATTGATTGATGCAAAGTTCTTGTAAAAGTCTAATCATTAGTTCCTCTCCTTCTTTTCGTCAATGAAATAGGGGGAGAAAGATTGTTAGCTCAAGGCAAATGTTGGCTAGCTTATACTCTTCCCTTCTTTTCAACAAAAACAAAAGGGAGAAAGCTTTTGCTAGTTAGAACATGCAAAGAAAAGCAAAGTACAATCTTGCACAAGAAGCAAGTGTTGAATTGCCATGATTGAACTTAAGAATCTTGCTATGCTTTTGTGCCTATATGTTGTGATGAAAATCTAGCTTCATGTTGTAAAAACTTGCATATCTTTTAAAATAGCTAGAGCTACTTCTCCTTTTTGTTGATGACATAGGGGGAGAAGTATATTGATGACTTCATGCATTGAATTAAACATTTTATATATATTTGCATGATGGTTTAAATGTTTTTCATAATATGTGATGAATGTTACTTGGATTTGAGATAATCCAAGTGTTCTATCAATGACATATTGATAGGGGGAGTTTGTTTAAACTCCGGGGAGTTAAGATTAACTCCGTTAGTCATCAATTAGTTGTCATCATAAAAAAGGGGGAGATTGTTGAATCTCGGATTTTGATGATGAAACTAATTGATTGTGTTTAGATGTTTAACTGCATTTTGAGTAATGCAGGTCTACTCGATCAGGATTAGACAGTTGATGTAGGAGGAATTGACATTGCGCCGGAGGAGATCACGTCAGGATATTGGATGGAAGAAGGCTTCGGACGTCGGGCATCGGGCTAAGGAGAGCGGAATTGCGCCAACGATATCGGGGTTGCGGAGGTCAACCGCCGATTGGGCAACAAGTCGCAAGAGAGGACGATGCGCTGAAGAATCGGACGAAGCGCCAACCAATGACGTGCCGGGCAACGGAATGTCGATTCGCATTGTAATAACTGTCTAGATCGGAGTAGAGTTTTGGCTTGCATGTGCAGGATTAACTACGATAACGATGAAGACATAAAGCGAAACAAAGTGTGAAGTCAAGCACGAAGGATTCGTTGGGAGTTCAAGAGTTCGACGAAGTTCGAAGGATCGTCGAAAACGCTGCGAAACTAGCCAAGAATGAGTAGGGAGCTTGCGAAGGTTTTTTTTCGGAAGCTTCGCCGGAAGGTTCGTGGGAAGTTAGCAGAGTTCGCCGAGAAAAGATCGAGCTTGTAGAAGAAGCTCGTTGGAACTTCGCCAAGATCAAATCGTGAAGTTTAAGAGCTTCTTTAGAGTCCGTAGAATGGTTTCCCCGAGAGTTTATCGGAAGACCGCCGAAAAGTTAGCGAAGCTTCGCTTGGAAGAAGTCTTGACTTATGGACTTTGTAATAGCTTATAAAATGTCTTTAAATTCATAGTTAGCATGTTAATTAGGGTTAGGATTAGGTATTAATCCTATAACCCAAGTAGGGGTCAATTGGGCCCGAGTTCGGACTAGTTTGAGCCAAGATTGAAGCCCAACTAGTGGGCTGAAAACACTGTAGGCGGTGGCACCGCCCAGTGCCCGAGAGCTGGGCGGTAGCACCGCTTGGGCTGAGCGGTGGCACCGCCCAGCACTGTCAACGTCTGACAGTGACAGGCGGTGGCACCGCCAACATCGGGAACTCCACGAGAATTCAAATTTGGAGCCCAAATTTGAATCCTCTTGAGGCCTATAAATACCCCTCAAATCTCAGCTAAGATTACAACTTTTTGAGCAGCAATTGATTGAGAGAAAAGTCTTAAAAAGTCTTAGCAAGTCTAGTTTTCAATTTGTTAGAAAGTTCTCCTCCTTTCTTGCTGAAAATTTGTAAGAGGTTGAACTGTTTGTAAAAGGTTGTAAGAGGGGTATTTGCCCTTCTATTTCAAGAGATTTGCTAGTGGAAGGTGGGAGCCTCATCGAAGAGGGGCCTCGCAAGTGGATGTAGGTCATTTGACCGAACCACTCTAAAATCGGCGTGATCTTTGGTTTGCATTTCATTATTGCTATTTACATTACTGCAAACCTTCTTACATGTTTTAGTTCCTTATTACCCTTGCTGCACATATTTAAGAATACACTTTCAAGTTAAGCTTTTCAAGTTCCGTTCTTATCGTACGAAAGATTTATTAAAACCGAAGTTTTAATCCGCTGCACTAATTCACCCCCCCTCTTAGTGCCGCTCCGATCCTAACAATTTTGATTATGCATGATTTTATATTGCATGCAATGATATGATTAATTGGGTCTTTCAATATTCATGATGCATGCTATGGTGAAATACTTATAATTCTATGAATTCAAAAGTTATATTAATATGGCATATTGATAGGGGGAGTTTAGTTAAACTCCATCATCAATTGGTTATCATCATCAAAAATAGGGAGATTGTTGAATCTTATATTTTGATGATGAAACCAATTGATAGAGTTTATGATCTAATATGTGTTTTAAGTAATGCAAGACTAGCTTCGATTATGAAGAAACAATTAAAGTATGAAGAATTAATGTTGGGCCGGAGTCGAACACGTCAGAAGATTGGACTCGAGCCGGAGGATCGGTCGACATGTCGGCATAAGGCTTTGTGCCATAAGTTTGGGTATCGAGCCTAGAAGAGAGGACATTACGCTAAGGAGATCGGAGTTACAGAGGTCAACATGCCAATTGGGCAAAAAGCCGTAAAAAAAGATGATGTACCAAAGGATTGGACGAAGTATCGATGAACTAATGACATGCCGGACAACATGTGATTAATGCTTTGTAATAATTTCTAGATCGAAGTAGTTTTAAGTTATAATTAGGTTATTATTAGGTCAACTCAATTAGGAGTCCATTAGGCCTAAGTTAAGGCTGAGTTGGGCTGGATGGATAGCCCACTCGGCCACTTGAAGTCATGCCAAGTGGTGGAACTGCCTGAGGTTCAGCCTTCCAAGAGGTTTGAGCGATAGTACCACCCAAACTAGGCGATGGTACCGCCTATACTAGGCGGTGGTACCATCGGTAGTTAATATTGCCAAGCAGTGGTACCGTCCTGTCAAGCAGTGGTACCGCCAAAGCCTAGTCTCTGAGATTCTATCAAGCGATGGTACCATCAAACTATATGGTGGTACTACCCCGTGTTAGACTAGCAGGCGATGGTCCCTCCCAATACTTGCGGTGGTACCCCAAAGACCTTGGATGAGACTAGTTTTGGCTCCAAGTTTAAATCTATTTGGGACCTATAAATACCCCTCTCATCCCTACTCAGAATACACAAGAATTGAGAACAAAAATAAGGAAAAACTCTGTTGTAATCTTGTGAGAGTTCTCTTTATCTAATCCAAGTATTGATTTCTGTTTAAGAGAGTAGTGAGTGGGAGTGTAAAAGTTCTCTCCTAAGCTTGTCAAAAGGAGAATTGAGTTGTCAAAAGGAGTGAGTGGGGGTGTAAAGGTTCTCTCTTGATAATAGAGTTATCAAAATGAGACAGATCCAAGAGGATGCTTAGCTTGTCCCAATCCAGATACGTAGATACTAGTGTCAAAAGGTTTGGCATAGAAAATTCCAAGAGATGTCTCATACCGATGAGATATGGGATATCACTTTCTAGGAATATGTCCCCAAAGACTCCTTAAGAAAGAGCAAAAATTGATAAAATACTCTATGCCTCAGCAATAAGATATATCATATATGTCATGCTATTTACCAAGCCTAATATAGCATATGCTCTAAGTGTTATGAGCAGGTATCAAGCAGATCCAGACTTGAAGCATTAGAAAGCAATAAAGTGTATTCTTAAGTACTTGAGAAGGACTCAAGTTTTCAGTCTGATGTCGATGATAGCAAGTCGAATTCGGGGTATGTGCATACCCTGAATAGAGGAGCAGTATGCTAGAAGAGTTCTAAGTAAGATACTATTTCTAACTCGACCACATAGGTGAATTACATTGTTATAGCAGAAACAGCAAAGGAGGGAGTTTAGATGAAGAAGCTCATTATAGATTTTGGGAGTCATGTAGGATAGCGAGGAGCCGATTCCCTTATATTGTGACAACTACGGGGTGATTGCTCAAATAAGGGAACCAGAGTCTCATCAGAAATATTCTGAGGAGGTTCCAATTTATTAGAGAGATCGTGGCCCGAGGAGATGTAGAAGTGGAAAGAGTTCCATCCGAAAATAACATCGTAGATCCACTAATAAAGTCATTATCTCAGATTATCTTTGAGCATCATAAGGGTCTGATGGGGATCAGACATATAAGTGATTGACTTTAGGTCAAGGGGGAGATTGCTAGTCATAGGTGCCCTACAAGCCAATCACGTGAGTGATGGTACGTGTGATATGATATGCATTCTGTTTGCTTATTATATATTGATATTTTTTTCACTTTATATTACTTGTTGCATATATGTATATATATTGTGATGTCCCTGGATTTATACAATGGGAATCGGATCGTGATGAGATCATGAAAATGAAACTGATTCACCTTTAAACACAGATCCTAAATAATTCTAGTCATAGATTACTCATGAGGGATATCGAGATAACCGGATATATTAGTATGAGAATATTACATTCTATAACACATAGAGGTAACTAATCTTATAGCTGCTTGTATGAGGATAATAAGGATACAGTCTCAAATAACACATAGTGTATAACAAATTCTAGAATCGTATATTTCAATTCTACGTAAAATATACAAATTGAGGATGGATAAGCTCTTGCGGGACACTTACGATTCTACAAACATGACGAACAAAACAAGAATTGAGTACGAGAATATTGCATTCTATATATAGAGGGAGCTTGACTACATAAAGTTATAAAGGACGAGGAACAGCACTAAGAACAGTATCGTTCCAAGACCGTAGCCTTCGTCATCACAGCTCGAGTTGCCTTCTTGCCCGCCTCCAAAAGACCACGAGAAAGAAGGGAGCGACTCACTACAGTAATGAATCATCAGCAGGACCAGGACGAGAGGGATCAACATAAGGAGGAGTTTGTTGCTGCCTCCGCCTACCTCTTCGTCTTCACCTCCTCCTCTTTCCCCCGCGCCGGAGAACGCCTCGAACACGCCCAAGCCATTGATGAAGAACCACAAGACCACGATCGTCAGCAGAGGGATCAGCGGCGACGGGCCACCTCCCCTGTTGTTGAACCAGAGCATCGGAGCGAGTAGTCTTCTTTTCCTTTGATGAAGCCAAGACAACTGAGTCACAGAGGAGCTGCTGCTACTCCCTGCTTATAGAGCTCACAAGTGGGTTATTGCTGTTAGGAATTAAGTTGATGTCGATGGAGATGGATTACCGACCACTGTGTGTAATAAAACACCTCTCCCTGTTTTGGAATTCCGTCTCATTACCGTACCAGCCTGATGATTGGGAAGAGTTATGGGGCGCTTCCGGAGCCCACGTCCTTTGGCCACCCGATAAAAAACGGGTGAGTACTGTCGTGGTGTGCGATGGAGACTTGGCCTACATCCCGGTGTCTATGATGTAATATAAGGACAAAAACTGGCGTCTTTTTTCTATATTGTCTGTTTGCTGATAGTTGAACTGCTGACGTATTATCCTATTGTGTTCATCATTATTATAGGTGTTTTTACTTATATATCCTTAGGACTTTGAAACCAACCTATGGCATAACTATGCCTTAATATTATCATTAACATAAGATTGCAGTATCTGATTCCACAAGAACTCATTGTAAGGCATGAATCAGCCCGTCCCTATTTGCAACTGCTACTACAAAGTATAATGTTACTTCATAGGCCGTCCTAATAATAGAACTTTACATTATAGTAAACACACTAAAGAGCCAAAATCATATTTGGATTCAGTATGTGTGAAGCATATGGATCAAAATCTATACCAAGTTTGGTAAGGAACCACTAACTGCAAGGCCTTCCGTTCCAAGCTTATGTGATAATGAATAGAGGAGACTGAGCAAATTGTGATGATGATGATGTTGTATTCCGATCAAGATGAAGCTCCATGCCAAACCTAGACTTGTACTGCAATTAAAAGTACATGATGGTGGCCGCTGCCAACGAGATGGGAACGAAACGCTGCTGCAGAGATGGATTGCCGTGAGAAGAGCTGCGGAGATGGATTGTCATGAGAAGAAGGACAAGGAAGACAAGTATAAAGGGCGAGGTACGTCCCTTTCTTCCCTCTTCTGCTGCTGCTGCTTCTGTTGTTAGCATCTTGATGATCTTGAACATGCCAGGGCCAATGATGAACAAGAACAGGATCAGGATCATGCAGAGGGGAATCCATGGTGATGGAGCACGTCTCCTCTTGTTTGACCAGTGCATTGCTTCACAATTTTTAAGCCTTCTTCCTAGTTCTCACAATCTGCTCCCTGTTTATTTCAGCTCATGAGTCCATCGCTTAACAAAGTATACTAGATGAAAAGACATGATCAAGATGGTGTATATTGTCTTGCCAATGATCATATAAACAATACTAGTCTTATCTACTGCACAAAACATGATTTAAGTTGCCTGTGTACTCTCCTATTGTTGAGAGAAACAATCATGTGCTAGTATTGAATTCTGCTGGTCCCTGATAACATGGGAATCAGATCATGTTTTGTGCAACAAGAATAAACTAAGCGGGCATGAATTTTTAGTATAATCAATCACATTGAGTTTATTCCACCATCACGAAACTATTAATCAAGGAAATGATATATTAAGGAGGATCTCAAGATCAAGAGGCACAAGTGCAGAAGAAAGACTATTTTTCTACCCCTGTAGCTTCCTGATATCCATCCCAACAAGTGAAACCCATTATCACAAGCATGTGCCTTAATGTATACAATAGGGCTGGTCTTTGGAATAGAAAATATATGTTTTGAAGCACATCCCTGTTGGCACCATCACACAACTATGACAAAGACTTTTATATAACTTCACCTGCAAAATGGCACCGAATCTGAAGATGATAATTTGTCGGTGAACTATGATCCTCGGTCTTCAGATGATCCCATCAAGGAGCAAGTTGATCTTCATTAAATCGATTAAAATACCAGGCTATAGAAATCCATAGTTCTTGATGGTTGCAACATATATTTTCTGCCATACAAGGAAGAAGATTTAGTATCCACCCAAAACCAAGAGAAGGTTAGGAAAAGGAAATATTGAAGCAGATGCAACCATTTTCATCATAAAAACACAATTAAACATGTCCAAAATGACTATGAGAAAAAAACATTAATATCCAGCAGAAAAAGATTGAAACTCTTAAGATCACCATTATGTGAAGAAAATAAATCAGACTTTTCATTTCATGAGATGTCAGACAAGTTCCTCTGTTAGGGAAACCTCTATATGAAGAAAATAAATAAACTATTCATTTCATGAAATCTTCTGTTTACAGAGCAAAGTAGAACATCCACCAAGGTAATAGGACCAGGAATAGTAAGTTAAACCTTCTTTTCCATTCATGTAGGTATCAGCTTGATTGTTATTCAACTGGTACATAGAGCTTGGAGGAATGAGAGAGACGAGCAAACCAAACCAGATCAAGATTATAGAAAATGTTACCTTACCTCAAATTAGTACCAAAGAGACTAAAAGAAATGAGGCACAAATTGCACTTAGGAGGTCAGGATTCAACACAAATTTCTCGGCCTTCATCAAGTGGATGTACCCTGTACAGAAAACACAAACAACTACTTATAGTAAAAATAAAGCACCTCATCATAATTCCACACCAGGCACTTGCAGTCTTGTGATTCTTTTGTGCTACGCACTATAACTGCATTAGGATGGTTCATTGAAAACATGCATATGATTATTTAATACAGAATCAATGCACCAAAGGGAAAGGACACCATTTGGTTCACTGTATTTCCATCAAAACATACTTTGTATTATTGGTACAACAAAAAAAGACAAGTATTCATGGAGATAATGGCAGGATACATCCAAAAAATTTTACAATCTAAGGGGCACCATGATCTCATAACAAAAAGAAAAGATAAAAACTGATTGGATTAAGTTATTTGTATGTATCATACACTGGATTCCATAGGCTTTTGTTGCAGTCTTGCATCTTATTTGGAAACTACAGCAAAAACAGGAAGCAAATCAATGGTTCTGATATGAAATTAAGATGCTACGGAAACCCTAATTTCACATTCATTTATTTAATTAGTCCCACCAAAATGGAACATTCTACAAGCCAAAGTTGTCATCAAAAATAGAACCGTCACATATATAAAGTAACAAACTTGTCATATAAACTGAATCATAATTTGAAACAACAATGAATTTATCTCTATTAACATGTTTTGATAGTAATTCTTACTCATCACCACTAGCTTTTTTTTTAGGATAAATAGATATTATCATAACTTCTTCCAATGGCCAAGATTTTTTGTGCTTCTAATATTGATTTTCAGTGAAGAAAGGTAGTACATTACACAATATCTGTCAAGAATGCAAAACTGAGATACTCCAAAAAAACAAAATTAAATTATCCCTACACAAACTAAACAAAAAACTGAGAAACATATGCTATAGAATTTTTTTTCTTTACATGTGAAAAAAATGCAGCTTTGTCTATTCATAATTAGGACTTACAGTTTTGTTATTGTTGTTGTCTCACGGTTTACTTTTGCCTATCGAATGAAGTATACCAGCCACCGTCATCTGTTATAATCTTGATTTTTCTGTCCAATGAACCTGGCATAAAGGAATTGCAATGATAAATTATACAGCACAAGGAATATAATGGTGGATGCAATTCATTTTCAGGATTTATTAAAAATCTACAACTTGGTTAATTGACAGATCTTATTATTGAAATAAGCAATGTGCCAACTATGGTGTATGGAAGTTATACATGAGAGCAAGGTATACAGTTTCAAATAATATCGTCCGTACCGAGCGGTACATACCGGTCCGTCAACTGATCGGTACATACCGGTCCGTCAGCTATCGATACACGGACCGCCTATTATCGGACGGAATATATATATATATATATATATATATATATATATATATATATATATATATATATATATAACGTCGCCTTTTTCGACGACATTGCCTTTTATAAATAAATAAATATATATATATATATATATATAAACGAGGCAACGTCATGTCGCCTCGATGACGTCGCCCCGCATGGGAGAAGGAAAAGGCGACACGACATCACCTTTTATACATATATATATATATATATATATATATATATATATATATATATATATATATATGTGAGAGACGACGTCGCTGAATTATATATATATATATATATATATATATATATATATATATATATATATACACCAAACTGTCACGAACGATCGTCGCGCACCCGTAACAACTCCGTTCAACAAACCGTTCGTCATTCTCATCTACATGTACAGCTACTTGGCAACCTGTTTTGCCTTGGTTTTGAGTCATTTTGCTTGTAAAAAATGTAAGTTCGAACAAGCTGTAGCGTTACAAAGCGACCGCTCACCGAACCGAGCAAAACAGCCCCAAAACAGCCCAAAACAGCTCCGTTTTCGTGTGCCGCGGGCTGATTTCTGGAATATGCCTCCGCTCACCAAAACGTCAGCCATCTCAGCCCCTTGGAACCCCCCGGGTGGCACAGGGCTGGATGGGGCTTCGGTATAGTACCGGGCGTTAAACACTCCTTCGTAAGTTCGCACGTTGCCTTGACGGGAACTTGTTGTCACGTCCGGGACTTGGTGAGCAGCTGTTTGTGGGCTTACAGCTGTTCGTTCAACCTTCTCAAGCCCTTGTTTTCCCCCTCTCCCTCTTTTCTCTTGTGCACGTAAGGTGCTCGCTGAATTGCTTGTAAAGCTTCCCCTTTTCGCGAGACTTTGGGACTTGTCTGTTGCTCGTTCTTTTGAACTAATCAACTTTCTCTTTTACAGGTCCTTTGGGACCTGCGAGAGGTTGCAAGTGGGCTGATCTTTGCAGAGCAATATCGCAAGGGCGAAGCGCGACTTAGGCAACGCAAGCTAAGTTCGCGTCTTGGCCGCAAGGGTGCCTCGCGCCTTAGGCAATTCCAGCTAAGGCCGTGACATTATGGTATCAGAGCGGGCAAGCACTTCGAGCGAGCGGCGAAGAACCATAACCACTTCGCCATGACAAAAGCATTGTGGCGAATCAAGAAAGACGGGCAAGCGGACCCTTGCCCCAAGCAGCCGCCAGGTGGGCTGCATGTGCACACTAAGCTCTCATCTTTGTTGGAGCAGGAGCCGCAAGAGAGGCGCGACGCAAAACATGATGATGAGCAAGAAGTTGGCTACTCCACCAGGCCGGAGGAAGCATAATCTGGGCGCTTAACGGGAAAAAAGTCACAGGAGAGACTCCTGGCAATGAAAACCCGCTGGATGTTCTTGAAGTGAGCGTGGAGGAACTCTACCATGGCCAACAAAGGCTTGTCGGGGTAGAGAGCTCGCAAGAGGAAGCAGAGTCCAGGATCGACAAGGTCGAGGCCCTAGTCGACCGACTGTCAGATGACACCAAAGACTCCGTGCAACACCTGCAGAAAGTTGTGGCGGAACTCACTTCAAGGGTGACACCAAAGACGCTAACTAGAGCACTAAATGCGAGAGGAAGCAACACCTGCGTTACACCGCCACAAAATTTGAGGGCACCCGAGCCTTATGGATATGGAAGGGCCAGAGATGCCAAAGAGCTCGAGAACTTTCTGTTCGACATGGAACAATACTTTCGAGCTACGAGGCCCGATTCTGAAGCTACCAAAGTTTCTATAGTAACAATGTATCTAAACGGAGATGCGAAACTTTGGTGGCGAACCCGTTGGGAGGAGATCCAACAAGATCGGTGTCGAGTCGACACATGGGAGGATTTGAAGCGGGAGTTGAGAACTCGGTTCTTCTTGGGAGAACACGAGTTAAATCATGAGAAGGAAGTTGAGACAACTCCAGAGTACCACCATCCGAGACTATGTGAAACAATTTTTTCTGCACTAATCTTTGGACATCTGGGACATGTCCGAAAGGACAAGTTGTTTAGCTTCCTCGATGGTTTAAAGCCATGGGCTCAACAGAGCTAAATCGAAGGAATGTTACCCGATGTGGTGGGGCAATTCTTCTTCCGAGAAAGACTCACCGACTTTGTTTCCTCCGAAGACCCGGGGAGAAGGAAACAATCTTGAACAATCACCCTCCAAAAAACATTCTCGAGGGAAGGAGCTGGGGCCGAACAAAGAAGAAGAGTTCCCCAAAGGGCCAAACCCGAAAAGGCAAGGCCTCAAAACACGGAGGATGTTTCTTGTCGGGAGGACTGCACATGGTGAGGGAGTGCCCACAAAAAAAAGCACTCAATGCTTTGGCGACTTCCATCCACCTCCCCGATCGGACAAGGGCAAAGCCGTTACTCTTAGTTCGGCGATTCGAATCCAGCGGCGATGACGAGAAGTCGCAAGGACCTGAATGGGAAGCAATCGTTTGTTAAACGCCATGCGGGGTCAAGTGGGGGAGAACATGAAGACAAAGCTACAAAAAGCAGGCAGTAGTGAGCTGATGTATGTGGACATCAAGCTAAATGGCCAAACAACCCGTGCAATGGTGAACACGGGCGCTACCCACAACTTCATAGCCAATCAAGAAGCACAGCGACTTGGGTTGATCTTGGAGAAGAGCCCAAGGCGAATGAAGGTGGTGAACTCGGAGGCCAGGCGAATCTCCGGGTTGGCGAAGGGAGTTCCCATCAAAATCGGGACATGGAGTGGGAACACCAACATGATGGCAGTGCCACTGGATGACTTCCAAGTGATTCTTAGAATGGAGTTTATGCACGCGGCGAAGTTGGTGCCAATGCCGTTCTTGAACTCCCTGTGTATGATGGGAGGCGACGACCCCTGCGTGGTTCCCGTCTCTCGGAGAGGAACCAAGGAGCCCCAACACATATTGGCATTACAACTGAAGAAAGGGGTGCGAAAAGGCGAATTAACATTCGTGGCTGCTATAAAGCTAGAGCTACTCAACGAGAAGGCCATTCAAGAACCTGCTGTGGTGGCGAACGTCCTGAAAGAGTTCAATGACGTTATGCCACCCGAGTTGCCGAAGACTCTTCCACCATGTAGAGGCGTGGATCCGCGAGATCGGCCGGAGCCGAGTGAAGCCTCCAAAAAACCACCCTACCAGCGTGTCCCCGCGCCAGAGTTGGCGGAACTCGAAAGCGATTAGGTGAATTGCTAAGCGGTGGTCTCATCCGCGAGCTCTAAAAGCACCTTTCGAGCTCCGGTTCTCTTCCGGAAGAAACAAGATGGGAGCCTCCGATTATCGTCGAATCTGAGCCCTTAACAAAGTGATAGTGAAGAACAAGTATCCCATCCCGCTCATCACGGACTTGTTCGACCGGTTAGGCAAAAGCTAAGTATTTCTCGGCTTCGACCTTCGATGGGGGGTATGGCGGTCGCATTCTTTGAAAAGCTGACAAGCGAAGACTACTTGTGTGACCGGTATGGAGCGTTTGAGTTCTTGGTGATGCCTTTCGGCTTAACCAACGCTCCGACCGCGTTACGTTCACTCTCGTGAACCCGGCTATTCAAGGAGTATTTGGATAAGTTCGTGGTCGTCTACTTGGACGATATCGTCGTCTACAGTCAGACGCTCGAGGAGCACATCAAACACCTTCGGACAATTTTCAAGGTTCTCAGGGAGAACACTTTGTTCGTGAAAAGGGAGAAATGCTATTTTGCTCAAACTGAGATATTATTCTTGGGGCATCGAATCGGTGATGGCTCCATTCGGATGGATAAGTCGAAGGTGCAAACGGTTGCGGAATGGCAAACTCCAAAGAAGGTGCTAGAGTTGAGATCCTTCCTTGGTTTCATCAACTACTATCGACGCTTCATAGCGGGGTACTCGAAGCGTGCAACTCCACTGACGGAGTTACTGAAGGAGCAGCCTTGGTAGTGGTCGGACAAATGTGAAAGAGCATTCCAAGACCTGAAGGCTGCTGTTATGGAAGAACCAGTGCTCAAATTGCCAAACTATGGGGAGCCTTTTGAAGTCCATACAGATGCTTCGGACTTCGCTATTGGAGGAGTACTCATGCAGGAGGGTCATCCGGTGGCCTACGAAAGCCGCAAACTCAACGAGACCGAGCAGCGGTATCCAGTGCATGAGAAGGAGATGACGGGGATCTATCGTCTCTGAAGTTTAGCAACATTATCTTCTCGAAGTCGCGATTTGTCTTGAGGATCGGACAACATCGCCTCTCCGAGCTATTTCCAAACTTCGAAGAAGCTCTCCCCAAAGCGAGCACGATGGCGAGGACTTCACGCTAAATTTGATATGGCAATGGAGTATAAGTCCGAGAAGGCAAATGTCGTGGCCGATGCATTGAGTCGGAAAGTGGGCGTGTGAATGCCGCCTGATTGGAGGGCGGAGGCCAAGCAAGTCAATTGCACTCCAACTTCCTTTCCGGATCGGGGATGGGCAGATAGTGACCCCCATGCGGTTATCCCGATCACGCAGCATCAAAAGAAGGCAAGGCACGCACGATTTTGGGTCCGGGAAGGACTCGTTTACACAAAAGGGAATAGGGTTTATGTTCCCAGAGTGGACAATTTGAGGCGTGAACTCTTAAAAGAGTGTCACGATTCCCGTTGGGTTGACACCCAAGCATTCACGAACGCGTTGGCTCGTGGAGAGGGCCTTCTACTAGCCGAAGATGGGGGGGTGATGTGGAGGAATATGTTCGAACATGCCTTACTTGCCAACAAGACAAGGTGGAGCAAAGGGCCCGTAAGACTTTTGGAGCCGTTGCCCGCACCCGAAAAGGCCGTGGGAGAGCATTTCCTTGAACTTCATATCAAGCTTGCCACTTGTAGGGAGACTTCGGATCGATACTGCGGGTGGTCGATCGGTTTTCAAAGTATCGCAATTTTCATTCTTTGCTCCGTACCGCTTAAAAAGAAGAGGCGCCAAGCTAATGATGAAGGATGTGGTAAAGTATTGGAGAGTCCCGCACAATATCATTAGTGATCGAGACGCTCAGTTCCTGGGACGATTCTGGACTGAGCTATTCAAATTGTTGGGGTCAAAGTTATACTTCTCTACAAGCCTCCACCCCCAGACGGATGGCCAGACTGAAAGGATAAATTCACTCCTGGAGCAATATCTTCAACACTACGTGAGTGCCAACCAACGAGATTGGGTGAAGCTGTTGGACATTGCCCAATTCTCCTACAACTTGCAGCGGAGCTCTACATCCAACAAGAGCCCCTTCGAGATCATTACAGGACAACAACCGTCGACTCCGCACACCATGGCAATTGGGTATACCAGGAGTAGTCCGTCAGCCTACCATTTCGCAAAGGAGTGGCATCGAAATGCAAATATTGCGCAAGTTTACTTGGAGAAGATGGCAAAAAGGATGAAGAAGTGGGCAGACTTGGGAAGGCGACCACAAGAGTTCAAAGTTGACGATTTGGTGTTGGTAAAGCTCCAACCAGCATCACTCCAATTCTTTAGGAACAAAGTCCACAAAGGATTGGTGCGCAAGTATGAAGGGCCCTTCCCAATTATCAGTATGGTAGGCAATGTCTCTTACAAGTTGCAGCTGCCGGCGTGGTTTAAAATTCACAACATTCTTCACGCCAGCAACCTAAAAGCCTACCACTCGGATCCGCAAGATGCTTCCCGAAGTGTTCCAACTCGGCTACCTCCCATCACAACCTCCTACGAGAAACGAGTTGAAACCATTTTGGCGGACCGCAAGATAAAGCTACCCAACGGAGCTGAGCAGACAGAGTACTTGGTGAAGTGGCGAAAGCTTCCTCGAACTGAAGCTAGTTGGGAGCCTGAAGACGCCCTACGACATGAAGAAGAAATCATCAACAACTATCAACAAGCGTCGACGAGGGCGTCGATAGTTCAAGTGAGGGAGAATGTCACGAACGGTCGTCGCACACCCGCAACAACTCCGTTCAACGAACCGTTCGTCGCTCTCATCTACATGTACAACTACTTGGCAGCCTGTTTTGCTTTGGTTTTGAGTCATTTTGCTTGTAAAAATATAAGTTTGAACAAGCTGCAGCCTTACAAAGCGACCGCCCACCGAACTGAGCAAAACAGCCCAAAACAACTCCGTTTTCGTGTGCCGCGGGCTAATTTCTGGAATCTGCCTCCGTTCACCAAAACGTCAGCCATCTCAGCCCCTTGGAACCCCCCGGGTGGCATAGGGCTGGATGGGGCTTCGGTATAGTACCGGGCGTTGAACACTCCTTCGCAAGTTCGCACGTTGCCTTAACGGGAACTTGTTGTCATGCCCGGGACTCGGTGAGCAGCTGTTTGTGGGCTTGCAGTTGTTCGTTCAACCTTCTAAAGCCCTTGTTTTCCCCCTCTCCCTCTTTTCTCTTGTGCATGCAAGGTGCTCGCTGAATTGCTTGTAAAGCTTCCCCTTTTCACGAGACTTCGAGACTTGTCCGTTGCTCGTTCTTTCGAACTAATCAACTTTCTCTTTTATAGATCCTTCGGGACCTACGAGAGGTTGCAAATGGGCTGATCTTTGCGAAGCAATATCGCAAGGGCGAAGCGCGACTTAGGCAACGCAAGCTAAGTTCGCGTCTTGGCCGCAAGGGTGCCTCACGCCTTAGGCAATTCCAGCTAAAGCCGTGACAAAACGGTATACCGCTCGGTATATAGTATCGTACCATACCGAGCGAACATCGAAACTTCGGTACAATATGATATTTCAATCCTTGCATGAGAGGACAATTTGGGCTAACAATCATCATTTCAGATCCACTAGAAACAAGCTAAATGCCTTAACATTAACTGACAGTTTAGTAAGAACTTATTCATGAATGCAATTGTATGACAACAGTTGTTCCCTCTCTGGCTTAACTCGAGGGAACAACTGCCACTTCTGCCACCTCCAGGTGGTTGCTACCACATATGAACAGGTGGAGCTCCAGAATAGATCTGAGGGGTCTACTTACCATCCAGACCTCATATGGGATGTCCCATCTGAATGACTTCACTGAAACTTTATATTGGAATTATCTGATCTTCAACCAGACTCTATTCTTGTAGACACTAACACAGGCAGAAAGCTGCTGCTGGATGCTTATATGGGAGAAACCACAATGCCCTTCATGCTGAATGTCAAACTATTCTCCAAGGCCTACTAAGAGAAAGAAGGGAAGGCATCCATAACATTTGGATCAATAATGATGCTTTGGAAGTTATCTGATATTCTAGACTTAGCCAAAGTCTAGAATATATCTGATTCTAGAAGTCAATGGTCCCAATGAGTCTCCATGGCATATATCTGATATTCTAGAGTTGGCCAAAGTCATTAATGTTGTGAAATCTGGTCGTCAGTCATGAGGCCGGCAGTGCAGCCCATCGACTAGATAATTTAATTGCAGAGAAGAATTTCTTTTTGCAAAGGGGAGAATACTTCACTATTTTTGCTCCCAGACAATGTTCTTAATTTACAGATGACATCTGAATAGATCTTCCTTTTTTTAAAAGTATTAGAGTCATTGTGTCAAAATTAATAAAGCTTTGAAATAGCATGTGAAAAAAATCTTTAGCACAAATTCATTCAATTTGTAACTTTGCTCTTTGTTTTGGTGTAAAATATATATCTAGGATCTCAAATTTAAACTTGAAAACAATAATTACAGGGTATGACCACTGATGATTTCATAATAATCCAGGTAGTACCAATCTCAAATGAGTAAGAGGAGCTTGATAACCAATAAAACTAAATAAGAGGACAAAGTTATAATTTTTAAAGAAGAAACAGCTAGCATCTGAACAAAATGTATCAGGTTGTGAATTCTGTCACCAAATTGAGAATATTACACTGTGACATAAAGTGAAAACTTCGTCTTACCTAGCATATACAGAACTGACCCTTACAGACCTGATTGGGAATGAAATTGATCAAATAGTCTTGGTTCAATTAAGTACAGTCACCTTGGACACCGGAGGCTTCAACCACAGTTACTAAAATATCTGACTCCAAAAATAAAATTCAACACCCATACACATGATCACAATCAATGTGAGAACAATAATTATCCTCTAATATAGATTATAGATCATACATGATATTCTGCTTACAAAGGGTAATCACCAAGCTGAAGAAAAGTAAACTAAAAGTATATACTCTAATCAGGTACCTGATTTCGTATATTCTAGAAACAGAAAATGTAACTTAAACATGAGTGCTGCTAACCTCAAATTTTTAATTTGTTGCTCAGCAACTTATACAGCCCAACTTCTACCAATGCAATTTGGACATAAATTGTTGTGAATTCAAACCTTGATAAGAAATATAGTTAAAAGGAAATACTTGGAGAAAACAAAACAGCAAAAGTGAACTAAGATGCTAGGCTACAGTCATATCAGAAAGTTTCAGAATAATCAAATTATCAAGAGTTTTGGATCCAAATAATCATTGAACCCTCTATCGTTATGATACATAGCACAATGATAAAAATGTACATAGATCCAAAAGATCAAGTTCAAAATTAATGAGAATATGACCTTCCTGCCAAGGCTTAGACCAATTCAAGGACAAAAGTCATCCCAACAAAGAATAAGAAAAAAAAGAAACACCACTAGTCTTCTCTATTTTTTTTCATAGAAATAAAAATGGCAATACCAAGTGTAGATTTAAGGGCTTTCATCATCTCATATTCATGATTAACCAGTAAGAGACCTTGTCCGAGAAAAGTCCTGTTTCAGGAAATATTGTCACTCAACAGAATCATATCTATGGACACTTTCAGCACTTGTAAAAGAAAATTCCCGATGCCTTATGGATCTACAACCCTATCTGTGTCCATAATGAGGCACTTTAGCATCAAAAGATGAAGTCATTAACATTCTTGGGTATCAAATACTATTTTCAAGATCATATTTATAGAAACTTGAAATTGTAACATCAAGTTTAGAGGTATTTCAAGTATTGAAGACTACTTGTCATGTCCATAATTGTATTTCATCATTAGATTAAACCCCTCCATCTTTATATCTCAAACAACAAAACATGGTGCTCCCATTAATCCATCTAAAACACTTTATTTCTCCCCTTTAGCCTAAAGAGTATCATATAATGGTCAAGAGAAAACAGTCAATATCACTAGAAATTGGAGAATCCGGTCGAAAGAACCTAAACCTTATATAGTGCTGACATGACACCATCGGTGGTTCAAAGTCTGGCTGCTCCAAAACAATTAAACCAAAAAACAGAAAATGCATGTGTTCACTCTGGCTTGTCATGGTCTTCACTAAAGCAAGCAATGATTTTTAACAATAGTTACAAAGCAATAACATCAAAGTAATAAAACACATGATTCATCCACTTCGTCAACTTCTATTTAAATCAAATACTAATTTCATGAATGTACAAAAGTTTCCCATCGAAACATCTTCTGTCCATCAATCTTTTATTATCGAGAATGTTAATGTAGAAATTTGATCACAAATAGCAGCAATAACCAAAAAACTGGCAGGCCCTAATATTGAGTAGTATGCAAATTCTAATTAAAAAATGCGGGAAGAACAGTTATTTTAGTTTGTCAGAGTATTTATCTCAAAAAGTTAACTAGAAGTACTTCAGAAGAAAATAGTAATAATAATAACAGACTTGAGATAGTATTAGTACCTCCAATTTGTGGCTCACAACTAGCTCTGTTTGTTGAAGGCTTTCTCTAAAATGCAAACCTCATCCATGCACTTCCAAAGATGTTTGAGATGACCTGTATCAAAGCGTAAGGCTAAAATGCATCATGATGTTTATATAATGTGTGATATTTTGATTAATCATGGTGTCACCTTATTCTTATTGTGATGGATTAATATTTCATAACATAAATATTATACAAACATAGCTGAAACATATGAATGCAAAAAATATGCATAGCCATATGAAGCAATATATAAATGTTTCTGCAGGGATGGTAAAGATCTGGTAGAGAAAATTTCTGCATTTAATCAAGAAATCCTTGAACAATGATCTGCCATGTCAACTGTGCAACAAACAACTTGAAAACTCAACCTAAAAAAATTTTAGGAAGCTCATTCTAATAAAACCTGTACAGATAATCATTATTTTTTAAATGTGTTCAGAATGTTTTGACTCATTGACATGGAAAGAATCAAGTTCTTAACAGAGTTTAAGTGACCTGGAATTTTAGTGATTAAAAGAGTTAACTAACAACTTTAGCAAACAACAGGAGAAAATCAGCACATGTGATCCTTATGAGAATGAGAAACACATTTCCCAGAATTAGAAAAGTAAAACTGAAGTTTAAAAAATATATATATGAAAATTGCTAGCTGGAAATTTAGTTAAGTTTAACTGGAATGACAACAACCACATTTAATTTCAGATTCGGTCGAAAAGTAGGCATGAGGTTGCAAAAAGCTTTCCAATACATTCAGTACAAAGGATAAGAGGGCATTTCTTGCAAAAGCCACCATGAAGTGCAAAACAAATGGAGAATAAAAACTGTGTAATCCAATGCAAAACTGGAAGCTAGTGATGCCTTCGGAACAATTAGTGTCCTCTCTCTTTCTAAAGTACAAAGCTGAAAGACATTCAACCAGGAGATAATGCTATAGAAAGAGAAAAGCTAGTTACACACAGGTACAAGAACGTCCACAATCTCAGAGTGCTTCTTTGAGCTGAAAGATTCTCAGAATTGCTCTAGCTTTGTCATACTCATTCAAGGACACTAACATATTCTTCAAACGGCGAGCAAGCCCACAAGTCTCTTCCTCACTCACACCTGATGCATGCCTTTTCTCCAACTTGCCCCCTAACTCTGCAATGCAATCAACCAAGGGCTGCAGCTTCTGACTGGGTCGTGAAGTGACCTCAGGACCTGACCAAACCCCTACAAGTGATGCTACGATTCTCTCTGTCCTCATGATGGCATCATGAATATTGGGCATGATGCTTTTGACATGAGGCAGGAGCTTCCCTCCCAAAAGCTCTTCAAGGGCAAGATTCTCTAAAACTGGCATGGAAAGAATATTTTTCCACAGGCAAATATTTCTAAGAAGCCGAACAGACGTACCAAACCTATATGCCACAATTTGTGCAGCGCCTGGCACAGCCTTTGTCACAACACTACTCCAAACTGGCAAATTAAGGCTACTGATGGCCTCATTCAAGTGATTGTGGACAACAGTCAACAATTCACGCAAAGGCTTGCTTGAAGCTGGAACATAGCTGATGACCATATTTGTTGCAAAGACTGCATTTTTCGTCTTTTGGGTACTCAATATGTCCCAACAGTGTGCAATTTCATGATGCAAGATAGGAAGCGCTACCTTTTCAACTATTTCTGGAATAAGATTAGCATCTGCATCATTAGGTTCAAAATCTTGACCTTTTCCTGGCAATCCATAATCGAAAAGAAGTCTGTGCCACTCCATGTCAAAAAAGTCTGTTGCATCATAAAGAGGATCCCACTTCAAAAGCTCCAATCTCACATACGGAGAGAACAAAGAGGGTATGCTTAGGGAGACATAAGCATCTCGATAACTAGAAAGGTAATGGCTCTTCCATCTTTCGAACCTTTCCTTCACAGTCGTAAGGTTAGAATACTCTTCCGATGCATCACTGAAAATTTCTTCAGCAGTTTGGAGCAACTCATTCCTGCTAGAAATATATGCATTGCTTTCAGAATCACTCTCATCAGTGCTTAATTCTCCTTCAATCTGCTGGGAAACATTATCCTTACCAATATATGTGATTCTTTTGGATTCAGCCCAAGCTTTCCTCCTTTTCCTGGACTCTGCCCTCCGTGCAAAATCAATGCGCAATTTTAGATTGATATCCCTGCCAAACTCATCCAGTTCAACAGGTAAATCTGCACTTTCTTGAGCAGCAGCATTGGCAGCCTGAGCTGCAGCTGTAGCAGCAGCAATGTAAGCCGATCCAGAGCCTTTATTCAGAACTGCAATCGCTGCATTCACAGCAGCTTCCACTTCATTGGAATCATCAGAAATATCAGCAGCTCTTCTTTCAACAACAGCTAATGCCCTCTTCTCATGGAGCTTCTGCATCTGCTCTTCCAGTTCCTCAATAAAATAAGCCTTGTCATTCAAAAAATCACACATCACCGAAATAAAGTCCCGGAATTGTTGCATAAACACATACTTATCATCAGCTGCTTTCAAAGACTTCTCAAGATTGGTAATTTCAGATAGTGCTTCGGTGATATTTGTATCTGTTTTCACCAATGAATTCATCGTCATTTTGTGTGATTCCTTAAGTTTGCTGATGCTCTCCTGCAGAGCTCGTGTTGCAACCTCAGCCTGCTGAGATATTGACATAACCTCTGCACTACGTGAAACACCAAATGAAGTTGACATGCTGCTCACTGAGGGCTGATGGGTGACGCCAGTGTAGGCAGTTGGCAGTGGCTGGATAGCAGGAATGGTTGGAATGCTGTAATTGACTCTCTGAGTGGAAGCCTCATCAATTCTCCTTCCCAGTCCCTTCCTGAACTGCTCTTCCTCCCATTTTCTCTCCTCCTCATCTTCATCATCATCCACATTGTCATGCACTTTACTGAGTCCACCATCCACAAACCTCACCTCTGCTGCATTGATCCTCTGCCCAATAGTCTCAAAAACCCCCTTCTTCGACCCATCATCCACCTTATCCCCAAACAAAGCAATCCTCTCTTGAAAATCATTGTCCTCTTCATCACTTGATGCGCCAGCAGAAGGGTGGTTACTTGGCATCCCGCCATCAAGAGAGATGTAATCGGGTGCAGCATGACGTGGTTGCTGAAGCTGCTGCCTCTTTGCCCTGATAGCTTCTATGGTTGCCTGATCAGGTATCACCGGCAACCTCATCCCAGTCAGTGGACCACCATTGTGATCATCTTCTTCCTCCTCTTCTTCTTCCTCATCCTCTTCCTGCCGTTTCGGCACAACATCCTTCTCGCTGTCTCTCCCAGGCACAACAGTGGTCGAGGCTGGTTTCAGGAGGCCTTTAAGAACGATAACAGGTTCAGCAGGGGGATCAGGTTTTTTCGACTTGGGCTCTGCGGCTGCCTGCGGCCGCTGTGGCCGTGACGTGCTGCCCAGGGGCCTGGCGTTCTTCTGGAGCTCGAGGAGCCGCTCCTTTGTATACTCGCCGACCTGCGGTTGAACATTGGAAGGGATGGGAGGAGCCAAATGCGAGGCCTTCGAG
Organism: Musa schizocarpa; assembly: GCA_900464855.2. NCBI lineage: Eukaryota > Viridiplantae > Streptophyta > Magnoliopsida > Zingiberales > Musaceae > Musa > Musa schizocarpa. The sequence goes on from LS990920.1 coordinate 15,465,660, forward strand.
CGGTCCTTGGCGGAGGTATGCTTGTGGAAAGCGGCGGAGGAGGAGGCCGGGGTCCGGGCGGGGCGACGGACGGTGGCAGGGCGATCGTCGTTCTCCTCCTCCTCATCGTCGGCGAAGCTAAGCCGCTTCGGGGCTTCCGGTTTGGAGGTCTTGGATTTGGTTTGAATTAGGGTTTGACTCTTAGTGGCGGCCGGACTCGGTGCGGATTTCTCCTCGCCGTTTGCATCATCCGCCTCGGAGCGGCGGCGGAAGTTCTTCACTCTGCTGCTACTCATCGATCCAAGCACCTTCGTTTTCTGCCACGAATCGGACAAACAAATTGCCGTAAGCCTGTTCTCTCCTCCGACGTCAAACGGAACAAGAAAAAGAGGAAAAACAAACTACGAAAACCACAAAAGCTTCCAAGGATATGTAAAAGATCGTAAGGAAACGAAGGAAGAAGAGGAACGAAACCTACCAAGTTCAATTTTGTGCTTCTGATCTATTTCTCCTTCGGTTTTGTCTGAAGGGTTTCAGGCGGAGGCGCTTGATGATGATTAGAGGGACAGGTCGGCATGGGATGTAGGTGTGAGCTCATGCGACGAAGGGGGGCGGTTTCCAAATCCAACGGGCAGTGAGGGACGTCGTAGGAGCATTCTGACCGTCCAATTGATGAGCCGAGACAAACAAGCCGAATCGACCGTGAGTTCTCCGGTTCGATTCGGCCCATGAGACTCCGTTCACTCAACATCAATCCAACTCGCCCTGGCACAGGAATAAGAGCGTATTTTCTAATACAGCGTATATTTTCCCCTAAATACCGATTCGATATTACATAAGTGGCATTACCAATCGTGGTAAACTATAAGCTAAAAAGGTAATAAACTTTTTTTAAATACCGATTAATTGACTTCTTATTTTCTGAACTTAAGTTTTAAAAAATATTAATTATTAATTTAGGAGCGATAATATGTACATAAAAATATATCCGGTATTAATACAAAAAAAAAAATCACAGGAAAAATATCTATGTAATTTACTTTAAATAATCAGCACATTATAGCTTGTTATTGTTATTATACTTTTTTAGGGCATTCTTGTCAGAGTTCCATCATCATTATACTGTTTAACCAAAATTATATATTTGAGAGTTTTTTTAAGTTTTCATATTTGAAAATGTTCGAGTTTTACAAAGATACAAATTCTAAACTTAGATCTAAAGAGGTAAGTATGCAGCTCATACTTTTCAGTTTTCATACCATACCTACATTTCAGTAGAACGAGAACATTTTAGAAGTAGTCAAAGTAATATATTTCCTTAAAAGTTTATATTATACAGAATTAAAACACTAATACTGCAAGAACAAGTCCATCCATAAGATACCTTTATAAAGGATAGGCATAATAGGAAGATTGCGGGCTTTACAAGTCGTGCATCAACTTCAAAAGAACAGGTGCAGCTGAAAGGCATAATGAGGTGGTGATATCAAATGATCAACCTTCATGCAGCAAATACCAAGATCAGTTTCATCCTAAAGCCCAGCTGGCATCAAGTGATCTGTTATTAACAACTAGAATCAATCAAGATAGCAATGGAATGATATCTACTAAACCACAACGTTAATGGGGATCACTCTTAAATAGTATCAGGAAGAAAACCATTCTTTTTTATCCAACTTTAACTTGATCACTGGCTTATACTAATTTGGTTGGATGGAGTTCTCCACAAGAGGGTAAGATACCAGCGTATGAAAGTATAAAAGGAAATATATATATATATATATATCATCAAGAACATGATGTCTGAGTTTTCTTAATATCCGAGATCTCCAAAGATGCACCTATTCTTTTTTCAAAGAAAATGTGGGTTAGACGAGATAAGAGGCTCCACACCACAGGAGAGCAAAGTCACCACTTGGAACAATAATACGAAAGCAATCTCAGAAGGCCTTTAGATTTCCTATTCACCGGCAACGAGAATCGGAAGTCCCCTGGAGACATCAAAACAATTATCAAAACAAGAACAAATCAAAACCACAATGCCAGTGACATCACAATATGCTGTTTCAATGTGGCAGATGTAGGCATGCTAAGCCACATGATCTAACATCTTTGCCAACTTTAAAGAGGAAAAAATTTGATGATACCTTACCCCAAAACGATGAAAGAAAATGCCATGGTTGACCAAAAAATGAACAAAGCCAAATCTGACACAATTCAGAAAATAAGATCGTTCAATTTTATTATGGTCTGTGGTTCAAACAGTATACTGGGTGCAATTTTAAGTCATATAAGTTCTAGAGATCTGAATGCAACTAATCGTATATTAAAATTTGGAAGAAATGTATGACTACCACCTGTCACTAGTTTTTCAATAAAAAATCTAAGTATGGACTGATAACATAAATATATGAAGCAATAACTTGTACAAAACTTCAGTGATGGACTCAAACATCTACATAACTCATGCTAGCAATAAATCAATAACCTCACGCCATAAATAGAAAAGTAAAACCTTAAATCATTATTTTTTTCATAAATAATAATGCTATAATAATAAGACCCTCTACAAATGAGAAAAGGAACTGTGTACAAAAATATGTCAAGATCTTTCTTCAAAGACTATCTAAAGTAGCCACCTAGAAAAATATCAAAAGAACAGACTTAGACACGTCTCAACCTGGACCTCCAAAATGGCTCAGATTTGCATTCCATTTCAAGATACTCCAATTCACTTACGTCAAATATACTTTTACAGTCATTGCATGCAACTCTATCCAATAACCTAGTGAGAAAATCTCTACATGGTACAATCTCTCTACTCCAAGTATCAAATATTCATCTTGTTTCTTCAAATTTGTATCGAGAATTAAGAGATCATAACAAGAACAAAATCTAGAATCATGTTTCTGCCTTTATTATTTACCTCACATCCATGATTAGAACTTCCAAAATTTTGATGCTCTTACAAACGTGTAACCTTTTGAATCCACCTGAAGGAGAAGTTCCCCACTAACTAGTATTCCCTAGATGGTTGAGCTTAAACAAAAACTTTGGTTTCATGAGATCACCTAGTTCTGCTTGAGAAACATAAAACTAATAGCATTAACAATATCTTTGATTGGTTGGGATTTTAATACTCTTGTCATATACCCACAACATTTTCCAGAAAATCCTAACCTAGATTAATGACTATATACTTTTCTGAAAATATTATCTAGGATAACACCAACCTGAACATTATTTTACTTTATTTTCTCATCATATATTAAATATTTTTAAAGGAAATTGCCAAATTTATGTAGAAACACTAAAAATTTCCAAAACCAAGGCTGTGGCCCCACCTGAAAATGAAACTTCAAACCATGGAATGACTTGCTGCAATAAATACCAGCCATACAAGGTTGTATAAAACAAGACCAAGACAAGAACCACTAGATTTCAGGTTGTGAGAGCTTGATAAGCTAAATATGATCGATATTCTCCCTTATCTCTTCTGCAATGGCAATGCCTTCCTCTCTTTCTCCCCAAGTTTTTACTCTTCTCTGTTCCTTAAGGACAATGGTCCCTCTCACTCCAATAACCCTTTCCATAATGTCATCAGCTGACAATCAATGACCTTGCAACATAAACATTATTTTGTTATTTTTCATTTTTTTATTTTTTCCAATTGATACCATCAAGTATAATGTAACATTACCCTTTCCATGGTTTTGTTGTTGTTGTTGTTGTATAACATTAAGTATTGTGCCCACAGCAACATATCAAACTAGTCCAAGCAGTGATCACTATATTACTAATATTACTACCCAAGAAGAATATCCTTAAGCTAAACAACACTAATATTACTAGAATACAGCTTTGGAGCTAAGATGGTTCCAAACATTTAGTTCATTTAAGATGATTTGATTTTAACATGCTGGTCTAAGTCCTTTAATGTACCTTGTTCTGGGTTAAGCAGTTACAGTCTATTGTTACATTTCCATCAAAAGAACTTCTACCCAAACAGACTGGTGACCAATTGCAAAGCAATTGTCATCAATCCAGTAAAACCAAATTAGAAAAACTATTAATAAATGTAGTAATTCCAAAGAGAATGAATATCTCAACAAAGATTTGGAACAACTTTATGTTTCATACATCATAAATAGTGAGTTAAAAGACAGGTGAAATAGTAATCTAACCAGCCTCTACTCCTGGAGAAATAGTCGTTATCCAGAGAAACAGCAAGAGCGACAGCCACCGCTCTTTCAGAAAGAGTTAGTGGGCGAACAACTTCTAACTCTTGAATCTGAAATGCAAAGCATAGGTCACAGACAATCCAACAAAAAGCTATACCTGTTTATAAACAATCATAATTTTCAGTAACCCCTGAAGCAGGCTCAGTTATAGGAAGTGAATTAGAGTCCCCAAATCGAATCACATATTGACCAGCATCGGTGAAGAGCTGCAGAACAATAAAATACAAAAATCAATGTCCCTTGACTTGCTCTTTACGAATAGATATATTCATTCACAATATGTTTAAAACTGTGGATTTCCAATACTTGAAGTCTGATGTAATAGAGTCCAAGAATTGTCTGCTGTGAACAAAAAAGTAAACTTATCCCACCTTATCTCCTATTCTCCCACTCATCAAAAAAGATATTAAAGATTTGAAAATCCAACAAGTGAAGAAAAAATAAATTATGAAGACAGAAGATCAAGTAAAGATGACTACCTCAAAACCAATACCCCTCCAATCACGATCAATTTGAGCCAGTACATTGTCATCTTCATCCTTTAAAGTAAATGTCCAATTCCAGAAACCAGGATTTTCAACCACAGCAAATTGTTTGTTTCTAAAATTCCACAATAACAATAACATTTTCAGTCTAGCATTTAGCCAAATATTGAGTTTAAAATTCCCAAAAATTGTTGAACAAGACAACACAATGTCTGCAAACACCAGATGTTTGACAACTTTTACTGGATTCCTACTTAATTTACTGTTTCAGTTTTAATTATTTAGTTTTCCGAAAAGTCCAAAAATGGTTCAGAAAAAATATTTTTTGTGCATCCAGATTTAGACATGCATTGCATGCTTGGGCAGCTACTTCAGTGTATAGTTTGTGATATAAGTTAATTCCAATACCATAACCTAATTTGTATTGATATAGTAAAAAGACCAATCAGGTTTGACCCAATTTCTCAGCCTTATAATTTGACATAGCAAGAGTAGATGAAACTCAACTTGAGTTGGCCAATGTCAGCAGATCATAACTGATTTGAAAAAGAAGCGGCGCAGGAGAGGATGAAGATCAGAGAAGTAAAGATAGAAAATTAACAAAAATAAAATTGCAAATATGAGAGAGGAGATGTTGCGATGTTGAATTTGATAGTTGCTGCAACTGTCACATTTATCGTCTACCACCAGTATTTTACTGTTCAGCAGTATTTGACCACAACTATTGCAATGTTCAATGTTCATTGTCCACCACTGCTTAAGACAGAAAAAGATATAAACGGAGAAAATAGATAAATAGAGTTAACTTTTACTGTCTCAAGTAAATATTACACTATTAGGACACCTCAAGTCCTCAAAATTTGAAATTGAGGTAACTATTACACTATTAGGACACCTTAAGTCCTCAATGTTTCCATCATACTAAAACATTTCACCTGGACCTGTATTTCCAATGGCATACTCGAGTTAATGATGAGGTGATCTTTTCATTCCAAGGCTAGTTCATGTTAACATGATGTATAATATGATATCCAAGAAACATCACTACTGGAGTTTTCATATAATAATTTGGGCCCATATTTTTGGGCTCATACTGGACAAAGAAGAAAGGAAATACTGATAAGAAACTTTATCCATATACATGAAGAACAAGATAAAATTAAAATTACCCCAAGTATAAATCATAGATTCTCCGCCAAAGATGCCAACGTCTATGGACAACACCCACTTCCTAAACAAGGAAAAAAGATTGAGACCATTTAAAAATGTTTAATCATACAAAATGAAGAAAACAGTTTAGAAGCGACATGCCACTAAACATAATTTACTTACCTTACCATCTATTTCTGCATATATTGTGCTATTTATCCACCAAAATGGCCTGCGAACCTAAACATAAATTACATATAGTTTGGATGTGCACTGCAATATACTACATTTTATATAACTTGAAATTTCTAGAAGATTTAATAGTAGTTTCATACTCTAAATATTTCATTGCCCATGGCATCAAATATATAAGCAACAAATGGACGTCTTCCACGGAGTAGCTGCAAGGCACATAAAAAATGACATGATGCTTCAGCAACTATACCAAGATGATGAATGACTTACATTCGATCAGTGTATTGTCAGCATCAGAATCACGTAAAATCATCATCATAAACAACAACAATGTGGAAGTCCATTTATGTGAGTTTAGACAAAGTTTAAGAATACCAAGCATAGAAACATGCAGAAAACTATAACTATTCAAGGAAATTGAGGATTATAGATTTCAGAGATGCCCATTATGACAACAGCTTTAGCAACTGACAAATACAAAAAAAGACAAAGATAACCTCAAACAGCATTAGTGCATAAAAGTATATTCAATCAAATTAAGCATACTAAAACTATGAAACAATGATTTGTTTGGTAATGAAAAATACAAGTCAGAGATATGCTGCAAATTATTTTAAAATGATGAAGGATAACAGGACTTATATATCATTTGCTTATAGCACATAACAGATTCAAATACCAATCTGATACTGATACTTATTAGCAGTCACAACAGTCCAAGAAAGGAATACCAATGGAAAAAATCATACTAAACTTCTCAAAAGGATGCTTAGTTTGGTAATAGAAAATGTAGATCATGTGTATACTGCAAACCATTTTAAGGTGACCAAAGATAACCAGATTTATCATATAATTATAGCATACACCATTGATTCTCAGTACTAAATTGAGATTTTAATCTTTGATCAAGTAACCAATATGTATAAGTAAGAGACAATCATAGTGGTTGGACAATGGAGAAGAGGGTAGGCATGATAATGATGAAAGATGGAAAGGGCATTTTGAAAAAGGGAGTGCCTGGTAAAAACTTGGCACTATCTCTATTTCTGGAACACATGGCTTCAATCAAAAAGGCAATTTGTCGTTCATGGATCCAGAATCAGATGTGTGAAAGTTCTCTAATTTTGAAACACTTACCACTTTATATAGTAAAGTAATCAATGACTACACTGATCCTCACACTTAATATGTCTCCTACAAGGGATAGGCTAGAGGAAACATATAGTAGAAAGGCCACTAGGACTCATAAATGTAACTAATCATCAAACCTACAACCAAAAGATATAGAGATGTTGTGCTCAACATCTAAGGTGGGTTCACTTGTGTAATTGAAAATGAAATTGCAATGCCACTCCTTTGCTCCACCATGCTCCCCCTTATCTTTTTCACCCATGTCAAATAAGATTTTTCAGCCTCTGGCAATTCCTAGCCTTAGACAAGATCTTTTAAATTCTTTAACGAAGCACCTGTGAAGCACTGAATACGTTGGTATTCATCAACCACGCATAGACATCATACATGAATTTTAAATAACCACCATGAATGTTGAGAATAACTAGTTCAAAACACCCTCCAACAGAATTGTACAAGCATCTATATTTTGCATCACAACAAATAGGTTAGAACATAAACTACATTATTGTTATCTGAAAAGATTAAAAAGAATGGCTCGTCATAATCCAATTATGCCTATTAAGTGAGTCTAGACAAAGAAGTGTGTGCCACAAGAAATTGATGTAAATATTTTTAATTAAAAGTAAATAAAAAAGGACATACCTAGTGCATGCAAGGAAGGTCAATGTTTGCCAAGACACTTTAATTAGAAGCAAATAGCATTTTTAAATTTGAACACCAATACAAAATTACACTTATAGTAGATTGGTCACAAAAAAATAGCAATGTTATTTTGAAATTAAAAAAAAAAAGGAAACAATGCAATCTAGTATTGATATTATGCATTACCACTTTAATTGCAAGAGTTGCGACAATGGCAACTATAGAGTGAAGAACCAAGCAAACCAATTGCACAAATTTTGGAAAAAGATATGATAGCTGGACATTCTCAGACTTATGATGCAATCTAACACTCTATATCCTCATGACAAAAGCTGAAAACTTGATAAATAGAGTAGTCACATGACCATACAGAGTCATAGATTTCACTAATTTTCAACTGAAGATGGTGGCAAGTGAACTTAGTTTAGGTATTATTAGTGGTTCCTATTTAAAAGATCATGTATCAGACAGATAATAATAACAAAAAGCTTTGTACTTGAAGAGAAAAACAAGGTACATGGAACACAAAGCAAAAGAAGGCTTTCTTCTATTTCTTCCACCCACTCGTAACAACTAAATATATAAAATTATACTAAAATCTAAAAATGTTAAATGAACTTATAAACAACTATAAAATATATGACAAAAATTTACATGATTTATATGAGAATTCCAATACAAAAACAAGGAATGATTACTCTTTGTTTGTATACAAAAGATGATGTGGCACAGTGAGTTAAGGTCTAAAAATCAAATAAATTGCAAATCTTATCTACTAAAATAAAACCACTTCAATTACACAAGAATTAAAATATGTTAGTGAAAACAACAGTTCGGAGATCGCGCACCTGCCTAAAGATAACATTACTACTCTCCCGAATGAAACCCACAGGCTGAAGGAGAAAAAAAATTCATTAATGATACTTTTGAGGCCAAACAGGAACAACCCACAAAATTTAGTTTAGATGGAGCCTGACAAATAACTTTAGTTACATACTAATTGGGGATAACAAGCATCCACTATCACATAGCGGTTCTCCTGCAAAACAACAAGACAAATAAATATGTATAAGTTCTGAAGAAATAACAATTGTTGAGCTGTGATCATGTGCCTAAAATCATTGGGCTTACAAAAAATTTCTGTTCATGCCAAACAAAATATTTCATTTTGATCCATTGCAGAGAACCACAAAAAAAGAGAAGTCTCAGGTTTAGAGCAGCAGCAGGTGGTATCAGAGCATTAGCAGTTATATAAAAGTTTTAACATTTTGTCTGCTGAAAAAAAAATTTTCAGATCAAAATGGCAGAAGAGATTTTATATTCATTCTTGTTATAAAATCCACTCTCATTTATACTCTTACATTTTAATTAAAAGAAATGATACAAGATGTAGTAAATGAGGGTAATATAATAATTCAATTTCTTACTCTCTCCCTCTCTCTTGTTTAAAGGTAAGGGAGAATATTTGTAGTATTTTAAGTGCTGAAAAAGATGAAGTTCAGATTAAAAAGAAGAGTTCCAATGTAATGGATGCATATGTTACAGTCTTTGTACATTTTGTTAGTTTTATTTCAAGTAATAAGCTTTCTACACAACATCTTCATATGTATTGCCACATCGCTTACCAAGATTGTCCAAAAGGAAAAAAAATGAAATATGACTTGGGAAGATGTGCTTGATCAACAATGTTATCCAAGTAAAGGAACCAATCCTACCCAACGATCTTTCGGATAAGAAAAAAAATATATCATGAAGCAAGAATAGAATGTGAACAGTTCTCCAAACATGGCCAATGGGCTGTCATTTGATTACATTTTGATCTTATAAATTAGAGATTCATTGTCTAGCTTTCCTTTTTCCTTGTATTTGGTGAAAGGCAAGAAGGGTTGTAATCAAGAATGTGACTGAATAAAAATCTGACTTTTCCAACATTTTGCATCAGTAGTGTGGCCATCTTTTTCTCATTTGTGTGATTCCATCACATGTGCATGTGAATCTGGTGCAAGACAAAAACCCATAAGTTTGATCCTTAGGAACTAGAGTGAATCAGATATTATCTTCTCCCTCTTTTCTCTTTTAAGATTATCAAATCCATAAATAAAATAAATATTTTCTTTGTTCTTCTAGTCCTCCATCCTCTTGATCTACATCATATACCTTATTAACCATGCATTTTTTATGCATATTATTTTGATACATAATTAACAGAAAATTTGCAGTAGCATCCAGGTTCCCTCATGTTCAAACATAGCTAACATCTCCATCTTTAAACAAGAAAGCAATCAAGTGGATACCTTCTAGGCTTAATTGATTTTAAGGGAGGACCTGAGTTTCAAATGATATGTTGCAGTGAAAAAGGCCGTAAGCTTGAGAGGTCTCTGGTAACGATAACTAGTCTTTCCAGAGATAATATCAAGAGTATATAGCACTGATTATTTGCATAAACTGTCATATGAACATCTAATTGATTCACAAGCATGAAGAGAATCAGCAGAAATAACACAGCCTTATAAATATGCAAAACTTACTATAATTATTGCGACATATATACACTACATTATCATTTCCATGCTTAACAGCATCATTAATTATGAAAGAAATCAGTTACCTGTTCGAAAGCAAACATAATATTTGCCCACTCTATGTCTCTGGTAATAAGCAAATTGGCTCTGGAAAGAAGAGGAGCAAGTCTGACCTAGAAAGATGGAAGCCAAAGGAATAAATCATTATCAAGAGCCAGGTCATGCAAATCCAGCCTGAAAATATTACATACAACACACCAAAGAAACAAAGAAAAGGAAACAAAAAAGTTCTAGATCTTATGCAAAGAATGGTTGGAAGACAAAACATTACATGCTCCACAAAAACCAAAGTCATTCCTATCAATTTGAATCTAGGTGGATCTCATATGCCACCGGTAGCATGTAAAAAAGATGATGATCAACCAGATGTCCCAGTGAGATAACCAGAAGCTAAAGCATAGTGCAAATACTCCTGACTCCTGATTGGCAATGTATGCTTAACATGTACTCTAAAGTAACAATTACAAGCACTACCCAAGTTATAAGACAGAACTTTCAGATCTTGCAAGTGCTGTCCTAATGAAAGGTACTTTGATTTTGTCAATTAGTTCAGAAACCTCCAACCTAACAAAGCTGGTTTTCAAAATCTTTTCAAAGGTATCATTTCTTATGGATCAGAAATCCGTTCAGTGGCAACTAACTTTTTGCTTGACTCAGCCTACTCATTCAACCAAGACCTAGATGTAATATCTTAATTACATAAGACTAACAAGGACATGTGATATGCCTAGATGACCAATAACATAAATTTTCCCTACATGAAACTATGAGGCAAGTAGTGCATACAATGTTATCTTAAACTATATAAAACAATGAAGAAAATATCATCAAAAAATACCCCATTTGAAAAAAAAAAAGATTGGTTTTTACTATGCATTATGCATGCTCTGTTGTGCTTAGAACATGCATGCTTCAAAGAAGAACTTAATAAAAAAAAAAAATCTGTGAACTGCCAGATGTGAGATGAAACAACATCACGAACCAAATCGGAGAACTCAGAAAGATAAAAAGAATAAATTGTGCACAAGAACTCACCTCTTCAGGAGAACCAGGGGACAAGAGATCACCATCGTATTGACTGATCGGCGGTTGTTGCATGGTTTCCTTGATACCAGAATCTTGTTCAGCCAGAACTGGTTTTCTTAAGACTGACTTCAGAAATGGAAGCTGAGAAGAAAAGGTGTCAAATAAAGTACCCCTATCTTGAACGCGTGGAGCAGGCTGCCTCTTTCTAATTCCCCTTCTTCTTACTTCCATGTTTCGTTTCTCTTCAACCCAAAGTCGTGCTAACCAATCCCTGCTTAGAGTTCGTTTTTTTCCAGCAGAATCTGAAAACCCTCGACAGCCAATTAGGCGACCATGCAGCACAGTTTGTGGTCTTTTAATGTCGAACTGTGAGTTGGATGCATTCCCCAGCACATTTGCACTTCCTGAGCCAAACCGCTGTAAGAGTGCAGTAACGCTGTATCTTGTGTGATGCAGCTTCCCGTTCATTATTTCCTGAGGAGCCCGGTCGGTTAACGAGCCAAAAGGAGTGATCCCACCGGTAAACTTGATGGGAGATGCAAGCCATTTCTTCAACCACCTCATCTGAGCTTTTGAGATTAATGCGGATGTTTCAGGAGCCTTCAAATGGACCAACAATTACGCCAGTTATTCAAAAGCCATCAGTTTGTCGAATGTATTCATTCAGGAACGAGGCATAATCGACAACAAACCGAAGGGAGACCCGAGAAAAGAACATCGGATCAATGTTTTGATCCGATTTCGATCTAGGACAGCGAGCGCGGCGACGAAAGGTTTCGGCAGGCGGCCGGGAGAGGGGGAAGAGGGGCAAGCAGGGAAAATAAGGAAGAGGAGAAGAAAGAGGGGGAGGAGGAGGAGATTCACCTTCCACCGTCGACAGATGCTGCCAGCGCCGCCTGTAGCCTCTGGTCGCCGATGGGAGAGACGAGGGGGACCGACGGTGGACTCCGCCAGGAGGAGGGTTCGAGTGTAATTGGCGACTTTGGCGGAGGAGCTTTTGAAGCCGGGCGTCTAATAGAGCTAATGTCATCGCACTCGGTTACTTTCGATCGCTATATTTTTAAAAATTATATCGATTTAATATTTAATCTTATTTTTCGTTGATTTTGTTAATTAAAATACCACACATGCCACGCAGAAAATAATACTAAAACAGAATTAAAATGATAATTTCATAATATTATTCTCATCGAGATTTTTTTTGTATAACTTTATCGAAAACAGCAGTCAAGAAATCAGCACTTTTTTTTCTTTCCATTTTTCAATAAAACTTCTAAAGACAAAAAAAAAAAAAAAAAAAAGACGAAATAATTGAATAGTATTCCCAACAAAATCTCTCTCTCTCTCTCTCTTTTTTCATTGATAAAAAAAATATTATAAAATTATATTTTTAATATTATTTTTGGTAACAATACATACAATATTTCCATCGACAAAATCGATAACTAATTAGTTAGTCCCGTCTCCCATATATTAATAGATAGTATTACTTGATGCAATGCAACCAATGTTTTCACCTAAATCGTTCATTTAATCACGCAAAGCATGATGTGCTGCTGCATCAATTTTTGCCCAGTCCCTCCCTTTATCTTGACCTCTAAAAATATGATGGATCGAAATATAAACCATACTAGTTCCGATCTAATTTTATATCCGTCAAAATTATCCTGTAGCCTTGTTAGTTGTAAAAATTATTTTACATTGACTTTAGTAACTTCTTTAGTTAATTTAATCAATTCTCAGACTTGGGTGTTACATCTAAATGTCATGTTATTTTCATCACACTAACTCGTTTCAATATACACATCCACGATTGAAGATTTTCTCTCTCATGCATTGTTGAAAGTCTTAATTAATTACATTGTATGGAAATTTTGTGCTCATTTTTTGTGGAATCACTAATATAATTATGTTCATTATGACGTGGCTTTATGTTTTCTAGTTTGATCCTTAATTAATTCAGAAATAGTATTCATTTTTTATAGCAACGCCACAACCTCTTTACCATGACTCAAATCTTCTAAGAATCCATTCATGCCCACTTCAACAATTCTAACAGACATCAACCACAGCCCAGCCAGGATGCTGTTTATCTTTCTCTATTCTTCAAGGGTTTTGGTAATTTACATCTTGGGTTCCATGTCTCTAATACGAGATAAGAAAACTCTCATCTTTCTTCAATATCTATATTGAGAAACTAATAGGAGCAAGCCAGACAAGTTCCATAAAAGTGATGAGCAGCATGTAGCAACAGTGAAACTGGAACCACGAGAACAGAGTTCAGAAATGAACAAAGAGAAAAACCTTCAGAACTATACATGCGCAAATATCTTGCACATCCCCTCAGGTCTAAAAACCCTGTCAAATCATACAAGAGAATAAGATAGCATCAGATCATACAGGCTTCTCGCCTGGGAGATGAGAAGGGGAGCCACCATCAACCTGGTTCTTCTTCCTATGAAATATGCCGCTCAAGTTTGGGAGAAGTGCCTTTTTTGAAACCGTTGGTCTAACAACCTTTCGGTTCTCTTCCGTCTTCTCTACACCCTTTGCACTATGAACCATCGGTTTTGGTGGTAGTGCTTCTGCCAACATCTGTGTCTCGGCCAGTATCCTTGAGGCAGTCTTGGCAGCCATCTTCTGTTCCTTTTCTCGCCACCTCCTCAGCTCTCCTTCAACAGCTTTCTTTGCAGCCTCAGCCATCTCTGCCCTCTTCAGTGCCTCCTCTGTCGCTGTCTCTATGTCCTCCATCTCCTTCCGAGCAGCCTCAAGTTTCTTGACTGCCTCATTCTCACTGGCCCTTACAGCGTCCACCTGGGCGATCGCAGCAGCAACCTTCATCTCCGCCAGCTTCCCAGACTCCTCTACCTTTCGGGTCAATGACTCATACTCTTCTTTTGAAATTGTTATGTTCGCCCCAGACTCAGAAGTTGATGCACGAGCAACATTTGCGTTCTCAGAAAGTTCCTTGATAAGATCAAGGACTCTTGCCTCTGCTGCTTTTGCTTCTTCGGCATCCTTCAAAGCAACCTGCAGCTTCTTTTCTGCTTCATGCAAGGTGGTTTGGGCTGCCTCCGAATCAGCTCTTAGTTCTTCAGCACTTTTCTTCATTTCTTCTGCTTCCTGCAATGCATTCTGGGATTCAGATGATAGCTGCTGAAGGGTTGATACTAGATCATCAGATGCTGAAGTCGCTTTGGATTCTGCAACCATGGCTGCCTCAAGCTCAGCTTTGCATTTCTGAAGTTTAAGGTGAAGGTTACCAACAACAGATTCAGTTTCTGCATCCTTCTCTTTGAGCTCTTCATGCTCTTTCTTTAGACCTTCCAACTCAAGCTTCAGGGATTCCACCAAACTTCTGAGTGAACTCTCTTCTTCAGCAAGTTTTTGCAGCATTTCTTTAGCACCATCGAGCTCACAAGTCACTGTAGTAACAAACTCCAGATCTGAGGTCCTGGTATCTTCCATTTCCTTCTGCACAGCTCCAATTTCAGTAGTTGTCTCTGCCAGTTTTGCCTCAAGCATATAATGAACTTCAGGATCAAACTCTTTCTTCAGAGATGCCAATTTCTTTTCAGTTTCTTCTAGAGCTTGTTTGTAGGACAGTTTGGCAGTATCTTTGTCAATGTGAATCTTTGACTCCTCTTGTCGGGCTTGATCAGCGGCAAGCTTCACATGCATAAGTGATTCCTGAGCAGCTGATATCTCCTTAGAAAGCTGAGCAACTTTCTCAGTGTTTGCATCAAATAGCCGCTTTGATTCTGCTTCTTGCTGAATGGCAGTGAGTTTTCCCTCCATCGAAGTCTCAAAATCCTTCTTGATTCTCCTAAGTTCCCGTTTTGCTGCATCAAGCTCCGTGATGGCAGCTGCATACTGTTCCCTTGCATTGTCAAATTCCTGCTCCCAGCCAGCATCCTTACGAGTAGTACTCTCAACAGAGCTCACATCTTCAAGTTTCTTAGTTTGACTATCTGCAGCTTCAGTAGCTTTTAAAGCCTGCTCCTTCGACTCATTTAGAGTACTGAGTTTGTTAGTCAGTTCCTCAACAGTTCTTTTAACCCTCTCTAATTCAGCAAGTGCCTGGATCCTAGTTATATCAGCATTATTAAGCTGTTCCTTGTACTTGTTAAGCTCTTTTTTGGCCAAGTGAAGCTGTGTCTCCTTGGGTAAAGCCCTCTATTAAAAGATAGAGAATGTTGGAGCATAATTTTTGCAATTCAATTGATTGATCAAATTGCAGAAAGCAGTCTATCACTAACCTATATAAAACCAACAACAAGAGCAGAAAAAGTTTGTCCTAGGTTGAACACAAAGAACATAGTCCAAGAGAGAATTTGACTACTCTTTAGATTATGACTCAATTATGAATGCCAATTAGGCAATTCCCAGAATCCAAAAACCATTTGCTTTTTAAATGCATGAGATTGATAATGTATTATTCTTCTTGAGCAATCTTGAATCACAGTTTGAGATGAATCACAGTGAACAATGTGCTTTTCTCTAAGACCTACCAGTTTTGAAATAAAAGCCAAAAGCTACTATGCTAAAATTTGGCAGGACTAATACATGATAAAATATCAGCATCTATATCATGCCTGCTACAAATAGCATCAGATATTCCATTCATATTCTACAAGATTCCAAAGAACAAAAAAGAAAAAAGTTATTATTTCCATAGATGATCATCTACTTTAAATGAAAAAATAGAAGTTCAAAGCCAAATATCATTCCTTATATTCTCTTAGGCAGCTGAAAGCCTGAAACAGAATTTGGTAAAGATAAGTAATCAAACATCAATAAAGATGGTATCCAGTCACAATGGCTATGTATCATGGTGAATACAGTTATGCTTTGGAATTTTGCTATAATTGCTAGACCTTTAAAGCACTCAAGAAGTAATGCAAATGAAGGGATGATGAAAACTCGAAATGACCTCCAGAGTTCGAAGTTTTGCATTTTCTTTTCATCCTAATTAAATATCTTTGATATGCTTTACTTGATTAGCTCCAAATTACTTCACAAGAAAGGGGTATCTTATAGACTTTTTCACAAAAGAAATATATTAATATAAAAAACAGATAGCAATGTCGTTTGTGATGGAGTTAATTTAAATCTAAATTTAAAGAGAAAAAAATGTAACATAAACCTCAATGGGTGGAGGCTTTGGCTTTCTCGCAGTAGATCTGTCAGATGCAAATGCTACCTCACCAAAGAGGCTGACAGCAGCTTTGACAGATTCAAAAGGTGCCCTTGTGTCTATTTCTGCTTTAGGTGAATCTATAGAATTTTGTTGGACTTTTGTCCCCATGCTGCTTTTTCTAACCTGTGTCAGCCTGCACAACCAATAGCAAAAGAGTTTTCATTCTGGACTGATAAAAGTCTCAAGAATTTTATTAACTTCAGTTTCTAAGTGACGTAAGCAATTACAGAAAATTAAAATAATTAATATGCATAGATCTGAAAAGAAAAAAATTGTCTGAGAAGCTTGAGCATGTTCAATGATTCACATCTATGCTACTAACACTACGTTCACACCAAAAAATGTCGAGTTTAGAAACTCAAGAGAGCAACATAGTATTTGAACTGATGGGTTACATGAGGGTCAATAATGATTACTTCAGTGACAGGATTAAAGCAGATTGGTACAAGTCTCTAAGGAATGATAGCAATGGAAAAAACATATTAGAACGGTGACCAAAGGCTAGCCATCAAAATGTCAGACATCGTTGATCAACCTCGGGCAGAACTCATTTGTTAGAGATATGAATAATCAAATGAGCAAATGTTGCTCCATCCAGGCCTTTCTGAGTATCTCGATGACTAAATCTCAAACTATAGGAACATTCAACCCCAGATTGGCATAGTAGATCTTGCCCTATTACCAAGGGACAACTACTCAAAAGATCCTTCAGTTCATGGAAGTCTTAGACCTTCACATCCTAAAGTACTAAAGCTAAATAAAGATAATAAACTCGGTTCCATTGTACTAAACAAAACAAGTTTCGCCGCAATTCTTTAACTTTCAGTTAATTATCTATATCTTCTAGGATTTTCATGGCATTACTAAACATCTTGAGCTTTCAATTGTAAGTAAAAGTTTAAGAACCACTCAAACCTATAAATTATTACAAAAATGAATGGGTAAGTTGCAAAATATGAGCTAATGAGATTTGATATACAATGAAGCTCTTAGCAAAGCATTTCTGTAGGTTATGTTATTTGTTGAAAATAGTCATGATGCTTAAAAAATTATATACATACATTTTACAAATTTGAGAAGCAACATAATTTATGTTACTATAAAATGCACATGGGTTGTAATTAGCATGAAATATTCTTGGTTGTCTAGTGCTAATAATAAACAGTATAAAGTACATGATGAGATATCCATAATGATATCGTATAGACACATATACGCACAGATATCAGTGTGAGCTAAATTAATAGTGCAGTTGACAGTCAAGAATAAATATTAAGATGGATGAAGAATCTTGCAATATATTATTTATACATAAACTATAAATTGACATTTACAGAGCATAAATTGACTTTTACAAAGTACTCTAAGACAACATTGTCATCAACCACTTATAAACAGATGTGGATTTCATGAAGACAATATGCTTACTGAAAATGGGGATCTTGCAAGTCAACAGATAAATTGTTATCCACGTTTGAACATCTGAGACTATTCTGTTGAAATATCCAGCTAATGCAAGACGATGCTAGAATTAGAAGTAATCATAAAAGTACATAAAAACAAACAAACTTTTGCCTGTAGCAAATGTTGAAATGCAGAGAAAGAAGTTGTCTTTAATGGTTTCCCAATGGTGTAAGCTCAAATCTTTACAGCCTTGTAAACACCATGACTCTTAATCACCTCACTAAAAGGAAGATATTATGAATGTTCCCCTTCAGTTTAGTTCTTTCAAGAATTCAGGCTTGAATTTCTTTCTTCTGTTTTTCATTAAACAAACCCGAGACAGCTTCATGGATGGCATAGGACCTGAATTTTGCAGGTTTTATTTTCTTGTCAAAGAAATAAATAATTTGATGTCTTGGCAGAAGTAGAAGTCAAAGGAGGGGCTAAAAGGCTACTAAGCTTGGTAGATATAACAAATCTAACAAATAATTCCATGAAATAAGTAGTAAAGTAGATCAAATGGTGCTTGCTGATGTAATCATAATTTTTCACAAGAAAAATGAAAGTTAAACAAACATTTCTCTGGGCATTGATTGTAAAGCCTATAATCCCAATTTGAAAGGATCATATGTAGTTCAAAAAGATAACAACTAGTTATATAACTAACGATACAGTCAACTCTCCGTCCTCAGCCAGTAAAATCATAATATTCTAACATGCAGTTCGTTGCTCTCTTGACACACACCAAAATGAAAAGCAATCTCTCTTTTAGTTCCTGAAGTGATCAACCATAGCAAAGGAACCACTAGACCAGATCAACAAAACATTATCGAGTCGAATAAAATTTAGTTTTTTTACTCCAAAATCATTGCAGTCTCGTCCCTTCACCGAAACATTCAAATTTCTCGAGCCTCTTCTTAATAACTATCATCATAAAGATACTGATTTCACAAAAAGGAGGAGCAACTTATCTGATAAGATCAACCAAAAAATAGCCGTCGTACGTATAATTGACAACAAAATTTTATCTTTCCATCGAATCGAGTACGCTAGAAGCCGCGAAGCATGAGAGGAAAGGGAGAGGAGTCATAAAAGCACCGGGTCACAGAAGAGACTTGGATTTACGGCTCCAACCGAGGATAATAGCAGGAGTTGGAGAAGAAGGGAGAAAAGGAGATCAGAGAGCAAACCTCGGAAGGATAGTCGGCGAGAAGCGGCCGTCGAGGGTACGAGGAGAGAACGGCCACGGAGAGGAGCGACAGCGCGCGATCAAAGAGGTCGACGGCGAACACGCCCGCCGTATGGGACTCCGGCGCCGAAAGCTAAGAAGCCGGCGGCGTCGGGCGCCGGGCGCGTCGTCGGAGAGAGCCGGAGAAGTGGAGCGACGCCAGGGAAAGAGAGAGAGAGAGAGAGAGAGAGCGCAAGGGGTGAAGAAAAGGAAGGCGAAGGCAGGGGAGGGGACTCGTCGGGATGTGCGTAAGGATTTGGATCCCAAAAAAAGTTCGGCACAGCTAATGCGTCCTAGTTATGTTATGATTGATTTGGAACAGGTAGGACCACGCGGGGCCCGGGTGATACGGCCCGTTACAGCAGTGCTCCCACGGGAATCGACCAATGGAAACGATTCCTTTCTTGTCTGGTATCTGCTCGGAGGCAGTTGAGCCGAAAACTGAAATTAAAAAGCACAGCAAGTGTGCGTGTTGGGACGATTTGAAGTGGTAATATATTTGGATTCCCGTCTCACGTAGCTGTTTCTCCTCCTTTTTTTTTGGTCTGAGGTTTTATATCTCTATCCTCTAAAAGTTTAAAAATAGGACATTCGTCCCTCTATATTATATTATATTATATTATATTATATTATATTATATTATATAATTTACTTTTAAGATAGTTAGTATTTCATACCAATTGTAACTTAATATGGGGAGCCTAATTAGTCAGCCTTCCACATCATGATGAGTTGGGAAGCGGGTATTGTTTGGGTAAGTGGCACAGCGTTCCGATGACATACGATTTTTCACAAGTGAGCCACAACAGTTTGATCGCGTGACGTGAATCGGCAGTCAATTTTGATACCAACAATTTTCAAATATCAAAATTTTTTTATAAGTATTATTTCTCTGGAGATCCGTTCGATAAACTAAATGATTTAATTACTAAAAATTCCTTTGTTATGTTTTTAAGTATTTTTTTTTAAAATAGTAATGTCAATTTCAATTTCAATTTCAATTTCAATTTCAATTTCAATTTCAACATCGTCATATCAAAGGATGGGTATTAATGATACTAATGCATCGAATATCAAAATATAGCAATGGGTAAACTATTTAATTACTTCGATCATTATTTTCTTTTTAAAAGAAAAACAAATCAATGCTTAAGATGGTGATGGTGATGGGCCCTCATCTTGATTCGATTAGTTTTCAGAATATATTTAATCATATGGATGATCAAGATAACAAGATTTGATTAAATAAGTGATGCTTTTATGTTTTTAGATGGTTACGAATATATTATCTATTAAAATGTGCATTAGACTAATCGAAAATCTATAAGCAAGCATAATGGATCAGCTACTACTACACGATTGTAATTGAGCTCGGAATCGGAAGAGACACACATCGTTCTGTGTAACTAACGTTTTTTTCTTTTTAATAATAGTTTTCAAAGCTCATTATAAAAGGACTTTTATACATTATTCTTTATTCAAAAATCTAGTCAAATAATCTGAATTATTTACTAACATGGGACATTATCGTGAATGCCCTAACACAGTCGTATAGGGATTCACACGGATTCATTCTAGACATGAAAAGTGTTAGAGGCATAATAAAATGACCAATATCTTAATATTAGGTGATCGATACCTCAACACTATGTGATATAATAGACAAATGTTGTCATGTCTCGAATTCGACACATCACAACCATAGTAGAGCTCGCTCGAGAGAAACGTACCTTTTTTTTATATAGTCAATGCTTACCGTAAAAGTATTAGCTTCCGAAGCCCACTATAAAATGATTCCTTAGATACGTTCGGACGTAAAGGTTTTTATTCAAAAAAAATATATCTAAATAGCTTATTGATTTAAGTATTAAAAAAATATTATCATAAATATTTTGATGCAGTCTTGTATGATCGGGATCGATTTATTTAGTGTTAGGAAGATTTGATTTGGGATCAACTCAAAGTAAAGACCTCGATTGGATCCGAATGTTCGGATAACCAAAATCTAACTTTTCATCGCTATTAAAAATAAATAGAGGCATATCCATATTAACAACCACTTAATTATTATTAGTCATGGTTATCTTTTAATAGTTTTTTTTTACGTAAACTAAAACTTAAAAGTGATAAATAAAGAATATTAATTGATAGAAATATATGTAATATTTTTCAATAATAATTATACCATTTGGTGTTTTAATATCATCATATTAATGATCTAACTGAGCTAAATTGACTATAATAATATTTATGTACATCTTTAGACATATATATATATATATATATACACACACTAAATTAGAAGTTAGAGGGGGTAAATATTAAAATCATCAACTTTGAACCATCATCACTTGTTTAAAAAGTAATAAAATAAGTATACACTTTGGTTGGGTGAGGATTCTCCCCCAAGTTTGTTTTTCCAAACAGCAGTACCAAACACAAAAAAAAGATGATAAATCTAGATGCCAATAATGCCTCCAAATAAAGATTGTACAGTTCGATCTAGCAAAATTAACCAATTAATTGGACCTTCTCTCTACATACATGATTAAGTTTGATATAAGAGAAGGATTTGAACTAACAATTCTATATCCTTCATTCCATGGGGGAGGGCTTTTCTCCTTCAGCATTCGGAAAGAGCATCCACCTCTAACTCTACGTGAGAGACTCCTCCTTCGTGCACAGTAGTAGTATAGCTACACCCTCTTTTTAAATGCTGCCAACTCGTCGTGAAGACTTCCTTTGCCCCCATTCCATTTCCCTCCTGCCGAAACACCATCGCTATTTAACTCGAAGCTATCTATCACTAACTAAAAGCTACACAATAAGGTGGTTGTTCTTAGCAATTATTGTCATCTGTATGGTTGTCACATAAAGTACAAAGACAACTCTACGAAAGTGATATTATCAGAAGCCAGCGAACCAAACACAAAGTCAATTTTATCTAGATTTCCTTCATGATTAATTAAGAGAGAGTCAACTTTAAAATCTTCTTCGAGTAGTGAATAGTTAAAATACATGGGTTTGAGAGAAATTGGGGTCGGGTCTCAAAAAATCAATTATCATGAAGCAAGCATATTGATCAAAGTTCCAATACCAATTAAACAGTGAAAACTAGATCTAACAAGTTCCGTTGATTTCGAAATAGTATTAGGGTAAGAAATATTCCACCGATGGACCTCGCTATACTTGGCAGTGATTACATTGGACCAGATAGAGGAGGAGCCATCGAGGAGAGAGTAAAGTCTTGTGACTTTTAAAGAGCTATACTGCTATAGCGAATATTTTGAATACCAAAACAACAGTCACATAGCCCCAATTAACCATATGGATGTCGAAGGAATCATAAAACTTTTGCCACAAGAATCTATGGATAGACTTGTTAATGTCATTAAGGATGCATCTTAGCATCTAAGATATAGCCAAAGTGGACAACAGGATCGAATTAGTCAAGGAAACATGCTCGGTCTGAGATAAATGATTAGCCTTCCAAGAGGCCAGCTCCTGTTTAATCTACTGAACTTTTGGACATAGAAATTCTACGGAGCTAACCTACCTATATGCCAAGGTATTTAAATGAAAATTATTCCTCCTAAATGTTAAATAACTAGCTAATCTGATGGCTCTACTTGTATGCTTGAGAAAGAATATTTGAGACTTACAAAGGTTAATTTTCTAATTCATTAACATCTAATACTTATAAAAAGATATTCATAATGGTTAAACAAGACATACCATTGGTTATTGGCTTAAATGTATAAGGGGATATCATTTGTAAATATCAAATGAGACAATTTGAATTTATTTTTGAAATTAAAAGGGATAAGAGAACCCTCAAAACATGCCTGATGAAGCATATCTAATAAAACTTGAGCCACAATGATATATAAGAAAGGGGAGAGAGGGTCTCCTCGTCGAAGGCTCCTATTTCCCCTAAAATCCTTTGAAAATTGATTGTTGATGACACGAGAAAACTACAAGAGGAAATCTAAGACAAAAAATAATTAAGAAATTTAAAACAATGAAGAACATTGATCGTAACATCCCAAGATAAATGATTATATGCCTTTTCAAGATCAATTTTAATCATGATTAAAGAAGACTTATCTATAGAAAAGATTCAGGAGAGATTGGTTTAGGTAAAAAAATATGAGAAAATTGGCTAACAACATAGCAACAATCCGATAGTTGATATTATATAATGATATGTGTTTAAAATCTATGCTAGTTTTTGGGTGGGTGCATTTAGAGATGAATATAAGATGCATTTTGAACTAATCTCGGTAAATAAAATTAGTTTCATAGAAAAGATTCAAGGCCAAGCGAAGATGACGAGAGATAGTGGCCCAACATCTATTGTAAAATTGTATGGTGTGTCCATTTAGGATAGAGCTCTTAATATATTTGAGTGATCGGATAGAATTCCACGCCTCACTCCTAGTGAAGGGCATGATAAGGGACTCAAACTGTTAGGATCGAGTCGGTACTATAGGGGGGGTGGGGGGTGAATTAGTGCTTTCATAAAAACCTCAACGATTCAAAAATCTCATTCGATAAAATCGTATCGAAAAGATGCTTATCTTGAAAGCGTGTTCGTAAGCATAGTGAAAGTAATAAACATGTAAATCAGTTTATAATATAAATGAAAAGTATGAAAGAAATGCAAACTGAGTTTTATAGTGATTTGGTAGTCGTGACTTATATCCACTCTCGATTCTTCTTCACTCGAGACTATCAGCTTCCACTACTGATCTTCATTCAATGGGTAAAGATCAACTACCCTTTTACACTATTTTTTCTTTTCACGAGCTCGGGAGAGAATATTTACACTTCTCTTTTTAGGCCTCACTCCTCCCATAGAAAACTTTTGGAGGAAGAGACTTTAAATCCTAAGAGAGTTTCTAATTTTTCAGTATTTTTCCCCCTTTTTTAACTCAATTTCATACTCAATTTTTGTAACTTAATATAGGAATAGCCGAGGTATTTATAGACCCCAAATGATTTCAAAAATAGAACAAAAAAATATCTTATCTCGAGTTTCTCGAGTCCTAGCGGTACTATCGCCTATACTAGGCAATACTATCGCATGCAACTCTGACATTAGGCGGTACCACCGCTCAGTCTAATAGTACCATCGCCTGACACTAGGCGGTACTGTCACCTGACACAGTCTCGGAGACTATGTCTTAGAGACTAAGCCTCTAGCGGTGCCACCGCCTAGGCCAACGGTGCCACTACTTGACCCAACTTTTGGGTCACTAAATAGGTTTTTCTCTTGGCCCAAAATAACCTCAAATAGGCCCAATTGGCCCCTAATTGAGTTAGCCTAATTCCAACCCAATTATAATTTAAAAATACTTCAATCTAGATAATTATTATAAATATTTAATAATATGTTGTCCAGCATGTCATTGGTTCATTGGTGCTTCGTCCAATCCTACGGCCCATCGTCCTCTTTTGCAACCTTTTACCCAATTGGTATGTTGACCTCTACTACTCCGATCTTCTTGGCATAATATTCGCTCTTCTAGGCCTGATGCTCAAACTCATGGCACGAAGCCTTCTGCCGACACGTTGACCGATCCTCTGGCTCGACGTCCAATCTTCTAACATGTTCCACTCCGACCCAATATTGATTTTTCCTACTTTAATTGTCTCTTCATGATCGAAGCTAGTCTTGCATTATTCAAAACGTAGATTAGATCATAAATGCTATCAATTAGTTTCATTATCAAAATCTGAGGTTCAATAATCTCCCCATTTTCATCATCAAAATCGAAGCTAGTCTTGTGTTATTCTACCGACATGTTTATCGATTCTCTAGCTCGATGTCCAATCTTTTGACATATTCCACTCCGGCTCAACATTGATTCTTCCTGCTATAATTGTCTCTTCATGATCGAAGCTAGTCCTGCATTATTCAAAACGTAGATTAGATCATAAACACTATCAATTGGTTTCATCATCAAAATCTAAGGTTCAATAATCTCTCCCTTTTTAATGATGATAACCAATTGATGATGGAGTTTAAACCAAACTATCCCTATCAATATGTCATATCGATATAAATGTAAATTTAGACATAAATTATGAATCCAAGCAACATGTCATCATAAAATCATGCATAATCAAAATTTCAATACATCATTCCACGCATGATCGTCATCATAACTTCTCCCCCTTTGTCCTCAACAAAAAGAAGTGTAACTAGTAAATTTTTGAGATATAATTTCAAATCATTGCATTATAAACATAGTTTCAAGTTTTTGAAACATCATTACATATATCATGCAAGCTAGCAAATTTTTAGACATAAAAATTAGTAAAACTTTTGCATCTTTTAAGATATGCAAGATAGCATGTTTTCTTTTCTTTGCGATATTCAAGCTAGTAAGTTTTTTAAAAAGAATACAAGATTTACATCATTTTAGAACATGCAAGCTAGCAAATTTTACATCATTTTAAAATATGCAAGCTAGAAAGTTTGCTTTTTCTTTGTAATGTGCAAGCTAACTTAATTTGCTTCTTATTGAATTGTGCAAGTTAACAAATTTTGGTTCTCTTTTGAGATGTACACACTAGTAATTCTTTCTTTCCCTTTGTCATTAGCAAAAAGAGGGGAATAACACAAAGGTGCAATTCAGTTCCCTTTACATCAATTCTCTAAGCATCACATAAGGTATACAACCATAAATATAAAAGAATTATACATAATGAAAATCATGTCAGGAAAGATATAATATCAAAGATCATATGAATACCAAAAGATATGATTTATTTCGATCCCTTTTTTATTTAAAAAAAAAAAAGCTTAGGAGATCGAATAGTAAGAGAAATATTAAGTCATGAATTCCAAAAAATATATTCTCTTTAGTAAATAGCAAAAAGGAACATAGGAGAATAAAAGATCTCGATTCATGTAAAAAAAATCTCGAAGTTGTCAAGATCATGATTCATATATTAAAAAAATTTAAGTCATAATTCATAAAAAAATCATTATTCATAAAAAAATCTCCTATTTAGTAAACGACAAGAAAAAAAAGGAGAAATTGGTTCATGCATAAGACTGAAGGAATCATGATTCATGTGACAAAAAAATTATTGACTGATACATTTGAGTAAATATTTTTTAAACTATCATTACTTCAACTCATCATGCATAATTTTAAAATATAAAACCATCAAGTATGATATAAACATTTATTTTCAAAACATTCATCATTATTTTGAACTCATTCAATTTGTCAAATCATCAAAATTACTTTCAAGGGATTCTAAATAACATAAATAGATTTATCAATTTCTTACTGAAAAACCGATAAGATAAATATAGAGATATTTTTAAAATATATTTTCTTTTTAATTTTTTCAATTTATGTGATTTATTTCATACAAACAAGTCTTTGTCTTTTATGCCAAATTAAAACATACATCATGTTTAAAATCAAAAAATAAAATTTATCACAAAAATCATCAAGATCAAAAGTGTAATACATAATTCCAAAACATAAGATTTTAAATCATCATTACTTCAAATTCTCATGCATAGTATAAAATGTTTAACATTTTCATTATATCATTACATCATTATGCATCATTAAATCATCAAACATAATTTCTTTAAATATAAAGCATTTTCAATCAAAATCATTTTGTTTGTTGTAGTAATGCATTTTTCTTTTTAAGTGAATCTAACTCTTCATGCTTAGTGCTAGGAGTTAATATCCAATTGTCATGCTCAAATTTTTAATTTTTTTTTCAAAATCACTAGAAAGAGAAGCATGATATTTTTTTATTTTTTTTTTATTTTTTACTAACTAATTTAAAAATAACTTATGAAAAATATCAAGTAATTTCATAGTAAAATAAAGAAGTTTCGAGTGAGTCATTTACTTTATCGTTGAGACCTATCAAGGCATAGTTGACCACTTTGTCTTTGTTGGATTGCTCCTCGTCTTTGGAGGTACTCAATTTGTTCCAAGTCGTCTTGAGTGTCTTCTTTCTTCTTTGATAACCTCTTCTTTTTAAGTTTATTTTTATTTTTTATTCTTGTTTTATGAACTTTTTAAACTTTCTTGTTACGAGATCAAGTTCATCATCACTTAAGCTTTCGCTCGAGTGATTTCTTTTATACAAAGTGCAAAATCGTTCTTGTTCTTTGCAAGGTTGTTCTTAAGTTTATCATATGCTACATAAGTCATTTTGTAGGTCATCAAGGACCCGATAAGTTCTTCAAGTGGAAACTTGTTTAAGTTCTTAGCTTCTTGAATTACAATTACTTTAGGATCCCAACTCTTTGAAATATATCTTAATATCTTATTAATGAGTTTAAAATTAAAAAAACTTTTACTAAGTAATTTTAGACTATCGACGACATCCATAAACTGAGTGTATATGTCTCCAATGGTCTCGCATGGTTTCATGTAAAACAATTCATAATTATGAACGAAAAGATTGATTTTTGACTTTTAACCCTACTTGTGCCTTCGTGTGTGATTTTAAGTGTATGCCAAATGTCATAAGTCGTTTCATAAATAGAAACTCGATTAAATCCATTTTTATCCAAAGCATAAAATAAAGCATTCATAGCTTTAGCGTTCAAGAGAAAGTCTTCTTCAAATCATTCTAATCGTTTATTGGAAGAGAAGACTTTTGAAATTCATTTTTAACAATATTCTATAACTTGAAATCCATATAAATCAAGAAAATCCTTATTCTAATTTTTCAATATGTATAGTTCGTTCCATTGAACATGGGAGGATATGTGATAGAATGACATTCTTGATTGCTAGTAAAAGTCATATATCTTAGGTTTTAAATTAAATTGAGAGTAATCTTGCTCTTATACCAATTGTTAGGACTGAGTTGGCACTAAGAGAGAGGAGGAGGGGGGTGATGGTGTATGAATTAGTACTTTCATAAAAACCTTAATAATTCAAAAATCTCGTTCGATAAAATCATATTGAAAAGATGCTTGATTTGAAAGCATGTTTGTAAGCGTAGTGAAAGTAATAAGCAAGTAAATCAATCTACAATATAAATGAAAAGCATAAAAGAAATACAAACCGAGTTTTATAGTGGTTCGATCGTCATGACCTACATCCACTCTCGATTCCTCTTTACTCAAGGCCACCAGCTTCCACTACTGATCTTCTTTCAATGGGCGAAGATCAACTACCCTTTTACACTCTTTCTCCTTTTCGCAAGCTCAGGAGAGAACCTTTACACCTCTTTTTTAGACCTCACTCCTCCCTTAGATAACTTCTAACTCTAGGAGGAAGAGACTCTAAATCCTAAGAGAGTTTATAATTTTTCTAAGTATTCTTTCCCTCTTTTTTTTTTTAACTCAAGTATTTAGTCGATTTCTCTCTGATGGAAAGAAACATTGGGCAGTAGTAAAATGAATATTAAGATATCTAAGAGGTACTTCCAGATTATGTTTATATTTTGATAATGATGAACCTGTGTTAGAAGGGTACACAGATGCAGACATAGTAGGTGATACTGATTCTAGGAAGTCTACTTCGGGGTTCTTGATGACATTTGCAGGGGGAGCAGTCTCTTGGTAATTAAAGTTACAGAATTGTATTGCTCTATCAACCACAAAAGCATAATACATACCAATTATTGAATCTTGTAAGGAAGTTTTATTGATGAAAAAGTTTCTACAAGAATTGGGCTTGAAACAGGAAGGATATATTGTTTACTATGACAGTTAGAGCATCATTCACCTCTCTAAGAATTCAATATATCATTCTAGATCCAAGCATATTAATGTGAGATATCATTGGATTCACGATGTGTTTGAGATGAAAAAATTAAAGTTAGAAAAAGTGTATGTTAATGAGAATAAATAATATATGTTGACAAAGTCTTTGCCCCAAGAGAAGCTTGAAGCATATAGGCGAAGAGCGGGCTTAGTACAGTCCACCATATGAGCTGGAGGGAGAGAATTGTTGGGTCCAGTCCATATATGGGCTTGGACAATTGAGCCTATTTAGCCCAAATTAGCAATTAAAAGAGAAAGATATGAGATAGGGCCAAACACGAGAGAGAGTTTTTTCGTATGTGGTGTGAACAGCGACAGCACACGGTAAGAGAGAGAGAGAAAAGAAGAGAGAGAAAGAAGGAGAGAGTTTTATACGTGGTGTTCACAGCAGCACATGGATAAAGAAGAAGAGAGAAAGATTAGGTTTCTGAGTTTTCTTCTTGACAATCGGTGGCCAAACGTTGTTAGTTTTGACCCAAATTTTATGTGGAGAATCCTTATAGCAAACTCTAGAATCCTAATAGTGTTGATGTATAATTTACTCTTTCTGAGGTACTTTCCTGCTATATCCATTTTTTGAGACCTAAAATTCTCTTATGAGGAGATTCACCGTATGTATGATGATTTGATATTCTTAAACCAAGATCTATGTTCTTGATGTTATTATGATCCTCTGATTATTCTAGAGAAGATCTATTGTAAACTTGTTATCATTACTATTAATAATGAAAGTTTGAAATGGACTACGGTCCCATGGTTTTTCCCACATTAGATTTTTCACGTTAAAAGATTTTCCACATTGATTTTTTGCTCTATTGTTTATGCTGTGCTGGTTGATATTTTTATTTAGATATCAAGTTGGTTTTTTGATGAGAAACCCACTTTCATACACAAAGAGAGAAAAGAATATTTCGCTTTAATATGTTTTTTCCCAATATTTTTAAGTTCAAATTCTCTCCGGATTGAATCAAAATCATTTTCATCATAATCGATTTTAATTGAAACAAAGTCATTCGAAATCGTGAAAGTTTTGTATTGTACTAATTCACCCCCTCTTAGTGCCGCTCTTGATCCTAACATTATTAAAGATAATAAAATTATTCCAAAGATCCTGATAAAATCTAACAACCACTTTTACGATGATATCAAGCTATGAGATAGTAGAGCCATATGTTCAATATAAAAAATTTTATTCTGAAGTCTCCTAAGGGTAATAAGATTATGGTAGCACTTGGAATTATGATCACCATTCTCAATCTACTTGGTTTTAGCTATAGCCCAGCCTTTAAGGTTGAGCTGATAAAGGATAGCCTTAAACTTACTATAAAGACAAGATAAGGCAATAGATTTCTCATTAGAAAGGACCTTATAGACAAACATGAATTTAAGTTGAGACATTTCAATTTGAAGAGTAGCAACAATGTCCTCCTTAAGCTTACCCAAATAAGACCAGTTTCATTGGGATAGGGTACCTCTAAGATGGGATAAGTTAAAGGAAAGTTAGACCCAATTTGATTAGCATTATTAGAAACCCAATTAGACTAAACCACCTCATAGAACTCTTTATGTTCTATCCAAAAGTTGTAAAATTGAGAGGGCCTCTTTTTGGAGGGCCTGAAATCAAGGACAGTAAAAAACAATGGGCAATGATCGAAACAAACCTTCGATAAATTAAAAATCAATGAATTGTCAAACCAATTAAGCCAACAATGATTAACAAAACCATGGTTCAGTCACACATTAAAATTGTTACGAAGAGGGCTCCAAATATTAGCATAAACAACTGACATAATCCAAAGATTTGAGTCACGAACTTGAACTATAGTACGAACACACCGAGCATGGAAAAAAAATCACCTAGATAAAAACCATTGTAGTCTTCCATGCCATTCATTCATTCATTATAAAGCCCTTAGAAGCACCCTTCGCCATTTGTGTAACACAGCTTCATACTTTTCCTTAACGACTAAGTAAATCTCTTAGCCTACTTCATGTTCATATATGATTTCTACAGTAGAATAACATTCGGATTACATTGCATAAATAGGTGGGTCAAATGGTCCCTCACAGGTCTACGTTTGACCTTGCAATTTTAATTTATCACTTTCATTATGAGATTACGAATTTAGATGAAATCCCTGATCTAAGGTTATTATGTTCATAGGAGAGACCTCTATAGATTAGGTAGGCAGACTTCATCTTTCGTTGTCAAAGCTTTTTGCTTTTGATTCATGCTTTCATTATTTTTAAGCTTGCCTCCAAACATGAATGGGTAGATGATCTTCTCTTAGAGGAGGAGCGGAGCCTCTACCAATTCCTCTTGCAAAGGCTCTACTAAAGACACCATAGAACAATTCCTAATAGAGAGAAGGCCTTGCAGGATTTATGTAGTCTTGTTTGCCAACCGAGCAAAAGAGGAGGATAAGGGCTCCCCCCCATCTTCCCTCTCTACTGAAGTCGAGGTTGGCGGCAATGAGAGGACTGTAACTATTTTGCATTCCTAAGGAGGTCTTAAGCCATGTGCACCTTCAATGAGGGGGGTGTACTTTCCACAAGGCATCGAGACCTGCCCCCACATTAATGACATAATCGACATTTTGTTAAAGGCTCATGTAGTCAGTCACTGATTGAAACACCCATCCACATCATCGTCCCTTGAAGGCTTTGTCTTGTCACCTTATTATTGTGGCTCAGGTCTAGCTAGATCTTGCTCCAAAACTAGCACTAGTTGTAACTCCCCAAGAGGTTCTTCCCATTGTCATCTAGTTGTGTAGTTGTCGTTAATGGCCTTAGCTAACTCACCCAAGTCATTTGATCTTTTGACCAAAGATTCATTTGGCTTTATCACCACATGCATGGCACATGACCTCTTCTCTAGAGTCCACGCCATCGTCTTCCCTAGAGACAAGTCAA
The DNA here is from genome assembly GCA_900464855.2 of Musa schizocarpa. Classification (NCBI taxonomy): domain Eukaryota; kingdom Viridiplantae; phylum Streptophyta; class Magnoliopsida; order Zingiberales; family Musaceae; genus Musa; species Musa schizocarpa. Next base: position 15,497,646 of record LS990920.1, read on the forward strand.
CTGTGAATGCGTATCTAAGGCCCATAGACCGATTGATTTGCTATAGTGGCTTACACTGAGCCAGCTTGCTCGGACGACGAATTGACAAAAGTTCGACTCCACAACACCACCTTGCACACACACAGCCATCCATCCATCCATCCAGTCTTTGTGATGGTTTCTCAAGCAGTAGTAGTGTAAATCTCACTGCCTCTTTTGATGGATCTATTTATCACCAGCTTCGTCTGGACATTCGAAGGTGGAGTCGAAGCTTACGTCGACCCTTTTGGATCGAAGGAATTAATTGCCCGAATGCCCTCGTATAATAAATAAAGGAGGAGCGAACGACTCGTAAGGCCATGATGAGTCTCTCACTATCATTAGAGTTTCTCACTCTAATGATTGTCTCCTATCGAAGTAAATCACCCTTGGTATTTCCATTAATATTTGTGTTCTTCTACTCTCCCATCTCACTAAATGAAAGAACAGTACAAACATGATATTAGGTGGCCATCGAGACCAAATCGATGTCTTCTCTTCCTGTTCTGTGGGTCGGCTGATGTGATCCAAGGCATGTAGGAAGGAAGTCTCCGAACACAATTCGTACTACTCATGTGCATGCTACCGACGACAATTAATATCGTCATATGTTTATAAGATAAATATCATTTAATGCTTATCATATCGCTAACCTATATGTATCTTTTTAGCAATAATTTGTTTCTAAGGTCAAAAATGAAAACATTAAGTTTGAGTGATAGAACAACATCAATAATTTGCATACTTGGTGGTCTTTGTGGAGGGGATTCTTTCTTGATATTTGTCATTCACGAGTATAATATCATCATTAGAGAATCCAAGGTCCATCATCTTTTTTTGTTCTTTTTCTTCTTCTTCATCACCATCACCATCATCATCATCATCATCATCTTCTTCTTCTTCTTCTTCTTCTTCTTCTTTCTTGAAACAAGGTTTCTTTGACTCGTCTTCTCCTGTTTAACATCAATTAAATTTATCTTTTCTTTCCACCACATGGAACTCACACTACATTTTCTTTTTTATTTCCTTTTCACTTCCCCTCTTTTCCTTCTCTTTATGCTTTTTTTCTCTTAATAATGAGAATTATGTGCGACAAAAAAAGAAAAAAAGGACTCCTACATACCAATTTTCGAGCTTTAATTTTATGGATTACAGCAGATCCATAATCCATGAGAGAAGAAAGCTAGACAATCTTTGTATTAGCGAGATTGACTTGTATGAAGACGCAACAAGGAACTGGTGATCACACCATGATTTTTATGTTGGAAGAATACGAGACTGTTTTCCTCCAGTTAACTTAATCTTCCATCATTTGTGCTGCAGCTGATCTGGACATATCACTTCAGAACTCGACATTAATTGCTCAAGAAACAAGACAAAGAAGTTCTCGCTAGCTGACTTTACATTTCCTTTTTGTTGACTCCTCGTCATCTCTCATAAAGTATCCAATGTTTGTGGAGAGTTGCTTATTCCAGAAGGCTCCGTTGTTATCTCCCTTCAATCTTAAAGTGCATGATCACTGCATCGCTTGCCACCATGATCTTAGCAAGGAGAGTTCACAAGGTCTCTATCTAATGTTCTCATAATGTGCAGTAGAAACTCATCCTGCTTGCTTTTCATGCATGGGTTTAAGTTTACCAGTTCAGTAAATTAGAATCAGCTTCATCGATCGATTACTGCATGCTACAGGATCTTCACAAACTAATTACTAAGTAGCGGTTCAATGGTTGCCCGCTAAACCCTCCACCAAGACAAATTACTATGCTTCCAAAGTGAGAGAAGACACTAATGACAAAGCTTAGCTTACAAGTATTGCTTCATACACTGTGAATTATCATAAGCTCCAGAAGTCGGTAGACTCATCACTACTCCAAACATCATAAGGTTTCATAATCTGTACTTCTCGAACCTTTTATCTCCACTAACATAAATAATGGATCGAATACTAGAGACAAAGGCTTCAAATTTCCCGGTCAAGCAGTGGGCGGTATCATCTCTTACATGGAGTTATCATGTGCAATAATGTCGCAGTGCGATTGCCTCGCTCGAAAAGAAAAGATAACTCGGTTGTGCAATGATGGAATGCTTGCGTTGGAGACAACGTTATCCGCTGTCCTGATTGAGACAATTAATGGCATCCAATAAAGCACATAATCCAAGAATTCATGGAAGCTCCGAGGCTTCTTTTACTCCCAATGATGGGATATAAATCGGTCCTTGACGGACATGGAGGACTTGTACGTGACGTTGCTGCAACCTTTCGTCGCTCTTCTCATCATAGCAAAAGAAGGGATCATGGCTTTGAGCTTGATGGCGGTGCTGAAGCTGAAGCTGTTGGCCGCAGGTGGTGGCGGTGGCGGTGGACACTGCCATCTCCATGTCGCCCTCTTGTGGTTCTTCCTGCTTAAGCTGCCGTTTGCAGTGCAAACGTCGGGCTCGCACGCCGATACCATCTTCTCCCTGAGGCTTTTCTTCTTCCGATTGAACCGTGTGCTGTTCTCCGACGGCCCAGGAGACGATCGAAGGCGATGGCGGAGGGCCCTGCGGCTGCTCCGCGAGAGAGTCGTTGCCGGTGCAGGGAGTTCAAATCCACAGTACACCGAGGATGCGCTGCAAAGCATTAGCATCTTATCACTTTAGGCTAAAGAAGATTATTAGCTAAAAAATCTTCTTCTTCTTATTCTTCTTCTTCTTCTTCTTCTTCAAAAATGAACTCTTTTCTGGGTGAGATCACGAAGCTGTTCCTTTTTATGCCATGAACTACAAAGCCAAGAAAGAAAGAAAGAAAGAAGAAGACAGGCTGATGAAAAGTTTCCAATCTTCTCCTCTTCCGTAGAGCGGTATGAATTATGCAGAACATAATACATGGCACTGACTGACTACACTAATTTGTTGACATCATGCAATATGTCTCCAAGATAGTTTACGTAGGATCTAATCTTTCAAATGGGAGATGAGCTTTGAGTCTTTGAATCTCCTATTACATGTTTCTTCTAGTTTTTGTTGTTTTTTTTATCAACGAGTTTCCATGTATTGGGCGCATCTGTATTTATCAAAATTTTAATTTTCTACTTTATCTCAATTATTGGTTCAGTTTATGTATGTCATTGGAATGATCTTAAGGTGAAAATCTCATGTAGGCTCCTTCTGTGGAGTGACAATAAGAACATGACTTATCAATATTTTCACTGTTATCATAAAAATCTAATCTCCAAAAAAATTTTAATTGTTTCCAACTTTCTATTTGTAGAATGATATATATATATATAATTCCCAGTTATCAATTTTATAACTGTGGAGTGTGTGTGTGTGTGTACAAAATTCCCATCAATCCTTTTTCTAACAAATAAATAAATTTATTTGATAATTGTGTATGGAATAAATTTAATTGACCATAGATAAATAATTTTTTTTATCCAGAACCCAATAATATATTGAGTTTTCACTTCACTTTTGCAGTGCATCGGAAAGTTTCATTATGTACGGTTCTGATCGAGCCACCTTTGTATTATTTCACGTCGTCACTGTTACGAAATATCCAGTTTTCTTCAGGTTTAAATCGTCATTGTATCAATAATTATATGCTAATAGTCTACTAGACTTATGTAAGATTAGATACATTCCCCTTGACACAACTCTATGTTACAATATAATCGAATGCCTCAATTATGTTACAATTTTGTGTTCGTAACATAAATGCCTCAATTTGTGTCCCAGAAGGATCTGAATTTTGATTCTCACTTCACCCCACTCTTTGTAATTTATGTCCACGACATATAAAAATCCTCAACTGATTAGATAAAGATTTTGATTACAGAAGTTCAACGTGGATACAAACATGTTCAAATTTCACAGTTATTGCCTTACAATGGATCAAAAGCAGATGTACAGAATTTAGAGCAGTCAGCAGCAACAGCGTTTGACAGTCTCTTTTTATTTATTTATACTCCTTCCATAACACATACATATATGTGTTTGACACTCATGAGGCACATAAATGTCTCAATTTGTAACACTTGAACCCCCACAAGGATCTGGGTTTTGATTATAAATGGCTGGAGCACCTAGAACCGGTCACTTCATCTCATCTGTTTGTAGTTTTATCTTCACAATATATCAAATCCTTAAAGGATTAAATAAAGAATTCGATTACAGAATTTTAACATGTTCAAATTTCATAGAAATTGTTGCGTGAACACATTTTTCACCTTCTCCTTTCCTAAATGACTCTCTTCAGCTTGTATCTCCTTGCAAAAACTACATAAACACAGAAATTTACTGCACACATTCCTGCGAGACTGTAGAAGTAGTAATCAAGGTGGCCCTCGTTCAAATCATCCGGGATCCACCCAGGCTTCCCTCCACTTGCTGTAACAAGAGAAACAAATGTTATGATGAGAGAGCTCAAGTAATTTCCTAATGCGGTTGAGAGCAATGCAAATGATGTGCAGATGCTCCGCATGGTATCAGGTGCCTGGGCATAGAAGAACTCAAGCTGCGTAATGTAGTTGAAGACCTCTGAGCCTGAGATGATGAAATACTGGGGAAGTTGCCATGCTATGCTCATCGTCTGACCATTCTTGACTCCCTGTAATCTCTTGGTTTCAACAATTGCTGCTGTTGTCATTGATATAATCATCGTAAAACGGCCAACTCCCATCCTCTGCAGATTAGAAAGTCCTGCTCCACTTGCAGAGCACCTCTGAACAGCCGGGGCTATAATCTTATTGTAAATTAAAACCCAGACCATGACACACATCACTCCGAAGGAGGACAAGGATGCAGGAGGGATGGAAAAGGACCCAATCCTTGTGTTCATCACACTTCCTTGTTGGATGAAAGTATTATTCATTTGGGTGCATGCCGCTGAATACACGATGCATGTCGCCCATATTGGGAGCATCCGCAGAAGTATTTTCAACTCCTCGACTTGAGTAATGGTGCATAGAGTCCATGAAGCATGAGCATGACTATTACTTGTTTCCGTATCTGAAATAGTGGCAGCTTTATCTAAGAACCTGACAATAACAAATGAAGAAATTAACCTTTCTTTTAATTTTAATATCATCTGCAAATGCTTAGCCAGTCTCTGCTCAAGGAGATATGAAAAGAAATCAGAAATGAAAGATCAAAAGCTGGAGATAAAATATAGTGCTAATTCTGCAGAGAGACATAATTATGTTAGAAAGACATGAATGAAGACCATCGCACACAACTAAGAGAGCCAACTGAGTTGAACTCATAATTAAATTAGTCTAATTGCTTTGATGTTGTATATAGCTAGCTTTTGCACATCCCTTTAGCAAGCATGTGATGTCTGATTTCAGTACACAATATGTCAATGCCTTGACCACTTATTTCTGATATATGCTTCATAGAGATCATCAAAATTCAGGATTTACATTTATTATTTTAGCTAAAAACAGTTTTTATTTAGTTGCAGCATCCTTCAAGACATTACCTGAATTCATCAGTATGTGCCAAATGTTGTTGCCCTGAATTATTCTTGTCTACCTCGTACAAGAGATTACCGTCGGTAGGCACTTCCAGGTGCATCTTCCTAAAGGTGGCAACAATGACCTGAATGATACTCTTCATTGGACTGCCAGTTGGCATCCTTAACTTATACGTCGGAGTTCCCAGTAAAAAGCCTCCAGAAGCTAAGGCCATGCATAAGGTTGCAATGCCAAATCCAACTGCCCAATCGATGTTTTCTTGAATCCAAACTATCAAAGTACCAGCAATGAGCACTCCTAACATGGAACATACATAGAACATACTGAAGAAAGATACTTTCTTTCTCATTTCTACTGGGTTCTCGCCATCGTTAAATTGGTCCGCACCAAAAGGAAGCAAAGCTGATCTGACTCCGCCACTCCCAAAGGCAATAAGATACAACCCAGAAAAGAATACAAACATTTGAGCTCCAGTTGCAGGTTGACATGAGCTTACATCACATGGAGGTGGTTTCAATGATGGAATTGCAGCACATGAAGTAACAGTTATCATCCCCTAAAGTGATTGATAAAGAAGAAGCAAAGTCAAGATCTATGATAATGGCCATGTAATTCAGGAACATTTGGCAAAAAAATTTAAATCCAGCATACCAGGAGGTACAATATAGTGGATATGAAGATTGTCCTGTAATTTCCCCAATACGTGTCAGCAAGGAGGCCACCAAGCAGTGGTGTGAAATAACTAGTTCCACCCCAAGAAGCAACATTTGCAGCATTTGAAGAATTAGCACCATGGAGGACAGTACGAAGATATAAAATTAAGTTAATGCCAACACCATTGAAAGCTATGCCTTCTAAGAATGAAAATCCTGCAATGCCAGCATAATCATATAAGTGTTTATTGGTTGAGGAGGATGTTTTACGATTAAGATTGCTAAAATTTGCATATACTTTACTAATTAACTTATTTATTGTTTAAAAATGTACAGATACACTCGGTAAAGTTGCTGCTTTTTTAACCATTCTTGATAAGAGATGTGAGATAAAAAATGGACTATAAACAAAAAACTAGACTGAAATCTTACCCAAAATAATGAGTGGTGCCTTGTAGTTAGTAGGTGCACATTGTTGCTGAGGCCTTTGATGTACTGCTACTGGCTCATCATCTTTATAGCAACTTGATGAATGACTCTGAAATGAGTAGACAAGTATCAAATAAGTATATGATCTTGAATCATCTTTTGCATCATACTTCTAAGTTCAACTCATATAGAAGTACTGATAAGTATAATCATAGGCACAGACTATTATTCTGCTCAAATGGAGAACATTGATGTAACTAGTGTTGGGATCTTTAACATATCAAATATGGATCAAACAATTGTTTTATAGAATTAAAACCGAATTTTGGTCCAAAAACAAACTTAATAGATCCAAAACAATGGATTAAGAATGTTTCCACAAAACTTATTAAATCCATTATAATATGCATAAAATCCTGAAGAATCCATTAGAGTATTTTCTGAATTAATTGGTGCTTTGGTCTTCCAATTGCAAGTATCCTTAAGAACTTTAGATTTCTTCTTGACGAGTGAAGAGAAGCTTCAATCGATACTGCAACCGGGGACCATAACCTTATTTATAGTCATAACTGATGAATCTACAATTATGATTATATTCATAATTGATGAATCTGCAATTATACCTCAAGAGTTTCATATTCCTAACTTATCTCGTCATTAAGTTAGAAATATGACTGATGGTATCCACACAATTAATTTTCATAATAATAATTATGTTCCTTAGTCAAATAACTTTACTTTAATTGGATCACTTTAATTTTGGCTAATAAAAAATAATGGCTTAACATATTTAATTATACATGTGTGATCCTTAAAATTCTAACAATCTCCCATTGAGTCACATATGTATCCTTATAAATATGCTATACTTTATGAGCTCAAAACTGTTGCCATTATTAAACAGGACATAAAAAACAATCTCATCCATTGGCCATATTAATATAGGACCAAAACGGTCTTCGCTATATCAATCATAGTTAAACCCATCAATGATCACTAATATTAACATAACCAAATGACATAGATCAATTATGAAATGTGTAACATGAAAATTACATGAATGTGATTTGTGCATGTCAATTTTCAACTGGTCCAACTTTATCTTTACGAGATCATTAATAACTTTAATAGTCATAATGTATAAAGTATAATAAACTGAAGCTTTATTTATGATCAGAAAATATCTGTACAAATATAGAATCTTGCATAGAACATATAACAAACATATGACAGACTTCCACTAAACTAAAGTTTCCTCAAATTCTGATATACCCATATGAGCAGTATGCTCATGAAAGACCTTGGGCGGTACACCTTTTATGAGAGGATCTGCCAACATAAAGTTTATTCCCAAGTGTTCTATAGAAATTTGTTTACTTTGTACCCTTTCTTTCACAACTAGGAACTTGATGTCAATATGCTTTGACTTAGTCGAGCTCCTATTGTTGTTGGAGTATAAAACAGCTGATTTATTATCACAGTATATCTTTAGTGGTCTTTCAATCCCTTGTACTATTTGTAACCCTGTGACAAAATTTCTCAGCCAAATTTCATGATTGGATGCCTCAAAACATGCTATAAATTTCGCTGCCATAGTGGAAGAAGCAATAAGATATTGCTTGGCACTATGCCAAGAAATCACCCCACCAGCCAACATATAAATATAGTCCGAAGTGGATTTCCTACTGTCTTGGCATCCAGCAAAATCGGAGTCAGGATACCCAATGATCTCCAAATGGTCTGATCTCCTATATGTAAGCATATGATCTTTTGTCCTCTTTAAATATCTCATGACTCTTTTAGCTGTCTTCCAGTGATCCATTCCAGGATTGCTTAAGTATCTGCCTAACACTCCAACAATGTACGCTATATCCAAACGCGTACAAACCTGTGCATACATTAGACTCCCTACAGCTGATGCATAGGGAATCTTTTACATTTCTTGAGTTTCTAAATTTCCTTTAGGGCACTGATTGAGACTGAACTTGTCTCCCTTTGCGACAGGGGTGTCTCCTGATTTACAATCCTGCATGCCAAACCTTTTGAGTACTTTATCGATATAGCTCCTTTGTGATAATCCTAGAATGCCTCGAGATCTTTCTCGGTGTATCTGAATTCCTAATACAAAAGAGGCGTCACCAAGATCTTTCATCTCAAAATTTCTAGATAGAAATCTCTTAGTTTCATGCAATAAGCCTATATCATTTGTGGCAAGCAGAATATCATCCACATACAATATCAGGAAAATGAATTTGCTCCCACTGAATTTGTGATACACGCAATCATCAACAGCGTTCATCTCAAAACCAAATGAGATAATTACTTGATGAAATTTGTGATATCACCGACGGGATGCCTGTTTTAGTCCATAGATGGATTTTATCAATTTACAAACCATTTTCTTTGGGTCTCCTGACACAAAGTTTTCTGGTTGTACCATATAAATTATTTCATCAATGTTTCTATTGAGAAATGTTGTTTGAACATCTATCTGATGAAGCTCTAAATCAAAATGTGCAGCTAAAGCCATAATTATGCTAAAAGAGTCCTTTGTTGAAACCAGAGAGAATGTCTCTTTAAAGTCAATCCCTTCTTTTTTAGTATAGCCTTTTGCCACAAGACGTGCTTTATACCTCTCCATATTACCTTTAGAATCCCTTTTGGTTTTAAAAATCCATTTACAACCAATGGGTTTTATACCATCTAGTAATGGGACAAGTTCCCAAACTTTATTATCTTGCATGGATTTATACTCTTGATTCATTGCTTCAATCCACTTATCCGAATTAGAATCCTCTATGGCATGACGGAAGTTGATTGGATCATCTTCCATTATACCACTATTTTCTTCATGTTCTTGGAGAAATACCATATAATCATCCGTAATGACACTTCTTCTTTCCCTAGTGGATCGTCGCAAAGGTGTTGGCTCTTGCGGCACAAATTCTTGAGGATGTTGAGTTTGTTCATCATGAACAATTTCCTCGTACTGTATGGGAGTTGAAATAACTATATCCTTTTGAGGCACAAATTTTGCCATATTAGTGGCAATTGTATGAATCAGATCAGACTGAACCAATTCTTCCTCAAACGTAAAGTCTTTAACCTTATTTCTCTCCCCAAACTCAATATCCTCAAAAAATCTTGCAATACCCTTCTAAAAAATATTTCTTGATTTGGGATCATAAAATTTGTACCCCTTAGATCGCTCAGAATAACCAATATAGTAACTACTCATTGTTCGGGGTTCCAATTTATTTTCATTAGGCCTGTAAGGCCTTGCCTCAGCTGGACAACCCCATACACGAAAGTGTCTTAGACTATGCTTTCTCCCAGTCCATAGCTCATAAGGTGTTTTTGCAGATGCTTTAGTTGGTACTCTATTAAGAATGTAGGCTACAGTTTTTATTGCTTCTCTCCAGAGTGACTCTGGCAAAGTAGATTGAGGAATCATACTTCTTACCATGTCCTTAAGTGTGCGGTTTCGTCTTTCAGCTACACCATTCATGCTAGGTGACCCAGACATTGTATACTGAGGGGCAATTCCACACTCCTCGAGGTATAAAGCAAATGGTCCTGGACGTTGTTCACCTGAGCCGTCATTTCTACCGTAATATTCCCCTCCACGGTTAGATCTGATGATTTTATCCTTTTGCTGAGTTGATTTTCAACTTCAGCTTTAAATGCTTTGAACACATCCAAAGACTGAGATTTTTCATGTATTAGATACAGGTATCCATATCTAGAATAATCGTCTATGAATGATATGAAGTATTGTTGACGATTCCATAAAGGTATAGGAAGTGGCCCATAAATATCTGTATGTATCAATTCTAAGACATCCGTAGCTCTATATGCACCTGATCTCTTAGGTTTGGTTTGTTTACCTTTAATGCATTCAACACAAACATCTAAACCTGATAAGTCAATGGGATCAAGAATCCCTTCTGACATAAGTCTTTCAATTCTATTTCTAGAGATGTGACCCAAACGTTTATGCCATAATACACCAGAATTTTCAATTTTATGTTTAGTACCTCGCAATTCCGTATTCAGGGATTCATGATAGGATGCTATAGTATCAAGTAAATATAGATTGTCATAAGCCATAAGTGAACCAGTTCCAATTATATTTGAATTTAAAGACAAAGTAAACTGATTGTTTCCAAATAAACAAGAATAACGAGATTTGTCCAAATAAGAAACAAAAATTAAGTTCCGTCTAAATGACGGTACAACAAAAGTATCTTTAAAATCCAAATAATATCCGGTACACAATAACCATCTAAATGTAACTATAGCATCCACATCTACCGATTTTCCGTCCCCCACATAAATGCTTCTCTCAGCATTATTGGGCCTTCAGTAGCTTAGGCAACCCTGCTTTGAAACACTGATGTTAGTAGTTGCACCGGAGTCTAACCACCAAGTGTTTCTAGGTACTGAAGTTAAATTGACTTCAGAACAAACCAAAGTAAGGAACGTACCTTTTATAGCACGCCAAGCGTGATATTTGGCACAGTCCTTCTTCAAATGCCCAGATTTTTTACAGAAGAAACAAGTATTATCCTTATTTTGTTTCTTCTGTACTGGACCCTTATCAGCCTCATTCTTTCCAGATTTATATTTTCTTTTCTTGCCCTTGTCCTTAGAGGTGTTGGCCAAGTTGGCACTTTCAACCTTTTCTTACTTTAACCTTTCTTCTTCTTGCATACAATATGAAATAAGCCCATTAAGAGTCCATTTGTTCCTTTGGCAGTTATAACTGACCTTAAACTGATTGAATTGTGCAGGGAGAGATATCAGAACCAAATGGACAAGTAAGTCCTCTAATAGGCTAAGCTTTAATGCTTTAAGCTTAGAAGCAAGATTAGACATTTCCATGATATATTCCCTTATATTTCCTTTGCCGTTGTATCTTATGGTAAACAAGCTTTGAAGTAGAGTGCTTGTTACTGCCTTATCGTTTTTAAGAAAATGCTTTTATATTTCGGTAAGAAAATCTTTGGCCTTGGTAATCCCTTCAGATACCGCACCCCTAGAGGCTTCTGGAATGTCACGCTTAATAATCATAAGACTCATGCGATTAGACCTGTCCCACTTCTCATATAGTCTCATATCATCATGAGTACTATTTTCTGTAAGAGAAGCGGGTTGGTCTTCTCTTAGTGCAAGGTCCAGATCCATGCAGCCCAAAACGATCAGAATGTTTTCTTTCCAATCCATAAAGTTGGTTCCGTTTAGAACTGGTACAGAATTGAGGTTAGCAGATATTATTGCAAGAAAACCTAAATAAGAGAACAATAGACAATCATAAATTATGCTCATATTTATTACCATAAACTTAAGTAAATTCAAATAATAATTTAACCCATCTCAAGATACCAAGTGCAACATTAATATCTTATCTTTGGACTTCAATATTAATTGCTAGTGGTAGTCTTGTTGTAATGATCAAACACTGATAATAAGGCATGTCAAATGAGAAACTCATCTTTGGATTGATTTATCATTTACATGTATAATTTTATAATTATCACGTATTTACCATTACAGGTATGTATAAAATACTATCAGTGATTAACCTTCCTTTGGGTCGAGTAATTACCGCATGGATATAAATACATAATACATTTAATATTTTCATTAGAAATATTATATATAAAAGGTCACTTTGGCGACTTCATATATTAGATTACTCAATTTAATATTAAACAATCACTAATTGAATTCGAACCATATTAGTTAAATTAGCTTGACCTTAATTTGTTGACTTAAAATATTTAAAGCATATAAATCATTCAATTTATGTCAACAAATAACTTTATAGAACCAATATTATGTTTAAACCAACATAATATTACAACAATATTATTAAACCAACATAATATTGCAACAATATAATTAAATCAACAATATCTAATTAATTAACTTCATATTAATTAGATAAAATCTAAAAAAAAATTTGAAAATTTTATGCCTTGTAGTGCAAAAAATGAATTTGCATACTTTGAAAAGGAAAAGACACGAAGAGGAAAAGACATTTCAAAATTGAAGTGATACAACATCAGAAAAGGCACTGAACTAGATATGAAGCTTGTTGTAGCATAATTACATAAAACCATCATTTTTCCCAATGATGATAGAACCAAATTACTTCAAAATAACATGATTACATAAAACCATCATCTTTCCATGATAGAACCAAATCACTTTAAAATACTAATGAAAACATCATTAAAATACATGAAAAAACAAGCCTAGATGTTCATCAATTATTGTAGGATGGCTCTGATACCATACTAGTATGAGTGCGATCATACTAGCACTAAAGCACCGGATCTCATCAGAACTCCGAAGTTAAGCGTGCTTGGGCGAGAGTAGTACTAGGATGGGTGACCCCCTGGGAAGTCCTCGTGTTGCACTTCTTTTAAATTGTTAGAATTTTAAGGGTCCCACATGTATAATTAAATATGTTCAGCCATTATTTTTTTATTAGCCAAAATTAAAGTGATCCAATTAAAGTAAAGTTATTTGGCTAAGGGATATAATTATTATTATGAAAATTAATTGTGTGGATACCATCAGTCATATTTCTAACATAATGACGAGATAAGTTAGGAATATGAAACTTTTGAAGCATAATTACATATTCATCAATTATGAATATAATCATAATTGTAGATTCATCAGTTATGACTATAAATAAGGTTATGGTCCCCGGTTGCAGTATCGAATGAAGTTTCTCTTCACCCGTTAAGGAGAAATCTAAAATTCTTAAGGATACTTTGCAATTGGAAGACCAAATCACCGATTAATTCAGAAAATACTCTAATGGATTTATCAAGTACGCTTCTGTGTTAATATATTTATTAGTTGTTGTAGGATTTCAAGCATATTATAGTGGATTTAAGAAGTTTTATGGAAATATTCTGAAATCTTATTTTGGATCTATAAAGCATATTCTTGAACCAAAATTTGGTTTTGATTCTATAAAACAATTGTTTTATCCATATATGATATGTTAAAGAACCCAACATTGGTATCAGAGCCATCCTACAATAATTGATGAGCATCTAAGCTTATTTTTTCATGTATTTTAATAATGTTTTCATCAGTATTTTAAAGTGGTTTGGTCCTATCATGGAAAGATGATGGTTTTATGGAATCATGCTATTTTGAAGTGATTTGGTTCTATCATCATTGGGAAAAATGATGGTTTTATTTAATTATGCTACAACAAGCTTCATATCTAGTTCAGTGCCTTTTTTATGATGTTATATCATTTCAATTTTGAAATGTCTTTTCCTCTTCGTGTCTTTGCCTTTTCAAAGTATACAAATTCATTTTCGCACTACAAGACATAAAATTTTCAAATTCTTTTTTGGATTTTATCTAATTAAAATAAATTTAATTAATTAGATATTATTGATTTAATTATATTGTTGTAATATTATGTTGGTTTAATAATATTATTATAATATTATGTTGGTTTAAACATAATATTGATTCTATAAAATTGTTTGTTGACATAAATTGAATGATTTACGTGCTTTAAATATTTTAAGTCAATAAATTAAAATCAAACTAATTTAACTAATATTGTTCAAATTCAATTAGTGATTGTTTAATATTAGATTGAGTAATCTAATATATGAAGTCGTCAAAGTGACCTTTTATATATAATATTTCTCATAAAAATATTAAATGTATTATGTATTTACATCCATGCGGTAATTACCCGACCCAAAGGAAGGTTAATCACTGGCAGTATTTTATACATACCTGTAATGGTAAACACGTGATAATTATAAAATTATACAGGTAAATGATAAATCTATCCAAAGATGGGTTTCTCATTTGACATGCCATATTATTAGTGTTTGATCATTACAACAAGACTACCACTAGCAATTAATATTGAAGTCCAAAGACAAGATATTAATGTTGCACTTGGTATCTTGAGATGGGTTAAATTATTATTTGAATTTACTTAAGTTTATGGTAATAAATGAGCATAATTTCTGATTGTCTGTTGTTCTCTTAGTTAGGTTCTCTTGTAAAAATATCTGCTAACCTCAATTCACTATCGGTTCTAAACAAAATTAACTTTAAGGGCAAGAAAAGAAAATACAAATCTGGAAAGAATGAGACTAATAAAGGTCCAATACAGAAGAAACAAAATAAGGATGATACTTGTTTCTTCTGTAAGAAATTTAGGCATTTAAAGAAGGACTGTGCTAAATATCATGCTTGGCATGCTAAAAAGGAAACATTCCTTACTTTCGTTTATTCAGAAGTCAATTTAACTTCAGTACCTAGAAACACTTGGTGGTTAGACTCCGGTGCAACAACTAACCTCAGTGTATCAATGCAAGGTTGCTAAGCTATCGAAGGCCCAATAATGCTGAGAGAAGCATTTATGTGGGGGACGGAAAATCGGTAGATGTGGAAGCTATGGCATCTTTAGATTGTTATTATGTACTGGATATTATTTGGATTTGAAAGACACTTTTATTGTACCGTCATTTAGATGGAACTTAATTTTTGTTTCTTATTTGGACAAATCTCGTTATTCTTGTTTATTTGGAAACAATCAGTTTACTTTGTCTTTAAATTCAAATATAATTGGAACTGGTTCACTTATGGCTTATGACAATTTATATTTACTTGATACTATAGCATCCTATCATGAATCCCTTAATACGGAATTGCGAGGTACTAAACATAAAATTGAAAATTCTGATGTATTATGGCATAAACGTTTGGGTCACATCTCTATAAATAGAGTTGAAAGACTTATGTCAGAAGGGATTCTTGATCCCATTGACTTATCAGGTTTAGATGTTTGTGTTGAATGCATTAAAGGTAAACAAACCAAACCTAAGAGATCAGGTGCATATAGAGCTACGGATGTCTTAGAATTGATACATACAGATATTTGTGAGCCAATTCCTATACCTTCATGGAATGGTCAACAATACTTCATATCATTCATAGACGATTATTCTAGATATGAATACCTGTATCTAATACATGAAAAATCTCAGTCTTTGGATGTGTTCAAAGCATTTAAAGCTGAAGTTGAAAATCAACTCAGCAAAAGGATAAAATCATCAGATCTAACCGTGGAGGGGAATATTACGGTAGAAATGACGGCTCAGGTGAACAACGTCCAGGACCATTTGCTTTATACCTCGAGGAGTGTGGAATTGTCCCTTAGTATACAATGCCTGGGTCACCTAGCATGAATGGTGTAGCTGAAAGACGAAACCGCACACTTAAGGACATGGTAAGAAGTATGATTCCTCAATCTACTTTGCCAGAGTCACTCTGGGGAGAAGCAATAAAAACTGCAGCCTACATTCTTAATAAAGTACCAACTAAAGCAACTGCAAAAACACCTTATGAGCTTTGGACTGGGAGAAAGCATAGTCTAAGACACTTTCGTGTATGGGGTTGTCCAACTGAGGCAAGGCTTACAGGCCTAATGAAAATAAATTAGAACCCCGAACAGTGAGTAGTTACTTTATTGGTTATTCTGAGCGATCTACGGGGTACAAATTTTATGATCCCAAATCAAGAAATATTTTTTAGACGGGTATTGCAAGATTCTTTGAGGATATTGAGTTTGGGGAGAGAAATAAGGTTAAAGACTTTACCTTTGAGGAAGAATTGGTTCAGTCTGATTTGATTCATACAGTTGCCACTAATGTGGCAAAATCTGTACCTCAAAAGGATATAATTATTTCAACTCCCATACAGTACGAGGAAATTGTTCATGATGAACAAACTCAACATCCTCAAGAATCTGTGCCGCAAGAGCCAAGACCTTAGCGACGATCCACTAGGGAAAGGAGAAATGCCATTTCGGATGATTATATGGTATTTCTCCAGGAACATGAAGAAAGTAGTGGTATAATGGAAGATGATCCAATCAACTTCCGTCATGCCATAGAGGATTCTAATTCGGATAAGTGGATTGAAGTAATGAATCAAGAGTATAAGTCCATGCAAGATAATAAAGTTTGGGAACTTATCCCATTACTAGATGGTGTAAAACTCATTGGTTGTAAATGAATTTTTAAAACCAAAAGGGATTCTAAAGGTAATGTGGAGAGGTATAAAGCACGTCTTGTGGCAAAAGGATATACTCAAAAAGAAGGGATTGACTTTCAAGAGACATTCTCTCTGGTTTCAACGAATGACTCTTTTAGGACAATTATGGCTTTAGCCACACATTTTGATTTAGAGCTTCATCAGATGGATGTTCAAACAACATTTCTCAATGGAAACATTAATGAAATAATTTATATGGTACAACCAGAAAACTTTGTGTTAGGAGACCCAAAGAAAATGGTTTGTAAATTGATAAAATCCATCTATGGACTAAAACAGGCATCCCGTCGGTGGTATCACAAATTTCATCAAGTAATTATCTCATTTGGGTTTGAGATGAACGCTGTTGATGATTGCGTGTATCACAAATTTAGTGGGAGCAAATTCATTTTCTTAATATTGTATGTGGATGATATTCTGCTTGCCACAAATGATATAGGCTTATTGTACGAAACCAAGAGATTTCTATCTAGAAATTTTGAGATGAAAGATCTTGGTGATGCCTCTTTTGTATTAGGAATCCAAATACATCGAGATAAATCTCGGGGTATTCTAGGATTATCACAAAGGAGCTATATTGATAAAGTACTGAAAAGGTTTGGCATGCAGGATTGCAAATCAGGAGACACCCCTATCGTAAAGGGAGACAAGTTCAGTCTCAATCAGTGCCCTAAAGGAAATCTAGAAACTCAAGAAATGCAGAAGATTCCCTATGCATCAGCTGTAGGGAGTCTAATGTATCCACAGGTTTGTACGCGTCTGGATATAGCGTACATTGTTGGAGTGTTAGGCAGATACTTAAGCAATCCTGGAATGGATCATTGGAAGGCAACTAAAAGAGTCATGAGATATTTAAAGAGGACAAAAGATCATATGCTCATATATAGGAGATCAGATCATTTGGAGATCATTGGGTATTCTGACTCTGATTTTGCTGGATGCCAAGATAGTAGGAAATCCACTTCGGGCTACATTTATATGTTGGCTGGTGGGACGATTTCTTGGCATAGTGTCAAGCAATCTCTTATTGCTTCTTCCATCATGGCAGCGGAATTTGTAGCATGTTTTGAGGCGTCCAATCATGGAATTTGACTGAGGAATTTTATCACAGGGCTGCAAATAGTACAAGGGATTGAAAGACCATTAAAGATATACTGTGATAACAAATCAACTGTTTTATACTCCAACAACAATAGGAGCTCGACTAAGTCAAAGCACATTGACATCAAGTTCCTGTTTGTGAAAGAAAGGGTACAAAGTAAACAAATTTCTATAAAACACTTGGGAACAAACTTTATGTTGGCAGATCCTCTCATAAAAGGTGTACCGCCCAAGGTCTTTCATGAGCATACAGCTCATATGAGTATATCAAAATTTGAAAAAACTTTAGTTTAGTGGAAGTCTGTCATATGTTTGTTATATGTTCTATGCCATATTTTGTATTTGTATAGATATTTTCTGATCCGAAATAAAGCTTCAGTTTATTATACTTTGTACATTATGACTATTAAAGTTATTAATGATCTCATAAAGATAAAGTTGGACCAGTTGAAAATTGATATGTACAGATCACATTCATGTAATTTTCATGCTACATATTTCATAATTGATCTATGTCATTTGGTTATGTTAATATTAGTGATCATTGATGAGTTTAGCTATGATTGATATAGCGAAGACCGCTTTGGTCCTAAATTAATATGGCCAATGGACGAGATTGTTTTGTATGTCCTGTTTAATAATGGCAATAGTTTTGAGCTCATAAAGTATAGCATATTTATAAGGATACATATGTGACTCAGTGGGAGATCGTTAGAATTTTAATTGGATCACTTTAATTTTGGCTAATAAAAAATAATGGCTTAACATATTTAATTATACATGTGTGACCCTTAAAATTCTAATAATAGCACCCTTTTTTTTTTTTTTTCTGTGGAACACTTTTTCGGAGTAATATATTATATGCATAATCATTTTCTCCATAATCACCAAACTTAAGAGTGAGAAACATGAATTTTTAACCTGCCCATGCTTGTAATCAATGTGCACATAAAATGGGTTCTGGTATCCAATGATTTTAGCAGAGATCTTGATCTACACCAAGAATTTCCAGTAAAATATACCCTCATTTACATGTTGCATTTATATGTGGTTTTAAGGAGCAAGTGAATCTAATTACAGAAAAAAGCCTGCAGTGTCTCAGTCCGTATGTCAAATCTGACGATACATCAGCAGATGGTATTCATAATTCAGAGGAAGGTATCACGGTTATTCAAGGATTATGGTGATCTTTTAACTCTACAATAATTCCAGACAGGAAACCACTTAGATCCATTCAATTGGAGACTTGCCTTGGCAAACTACTGATTCAGTGAATAAAGGGATCTGTAAATTGGGGGAGCTTGAAAGTTGGCGAGTTGTAGCTTTTTTTACGGCTTCCAGCAGCTGGGAGGCAGAACTGCTGGCCATCAAATTGGGAGTGGAGCGCACCTTGGAGGAGGGCATCAACTATCTTGATATAGAATCAGATCCCGAACTCATCATCGAGTTCCTCAACAAGGAGGAAACACCACCATGGAGCTTGCTTAAACTTATAAGATCTATTTGGAACTGAACTTAATTAAGGGTTTCCAAGCTTGTAAAATTTGTCATATTTGGAGGGAGGGGAATAGGAGCGCTGATTGTTCAGCGCATTTTGCTCTCTCCACTAAATCCTCTCACTTTTGGAGGTCTTCTTGGCCTACTAAATTGGATAATTTTTTTGTGCTCCGAAGAGTAGCTTGCACAAGGTAACTTGAGTAATATAATATGATATTTTATTTGGAAAAAAAAGGGGGAAGGGGGGCATCTGTGATGGGTTCCAAAATATGTCTGAAGAACGATCTACGAAGCAAGAGACCCTCACAATCCTATGTCAGCGGAAACATTACATGTTCTGCAGAACAGAACGATGGTCCGACGGCAATGACGACAAAGGATCAATCAAGATGAAGTATGAGGAGGTACTAATTGTGAAAAGCAAAAGCATATTTCAGATCCAAGTGCAAAGTTAGTCAACTAAAGAAAGGAAAACCCAGATGTAAGGATGAAACAAAGAAGAAGAAGAGTTTAGCAGATGGCAGTACCTCATCCAGCAGTGGCCTTCTTTGCGCTCCCTCCCAGGAACCCCCATTTTCCATGGCAAGAAACCAGAGGGCAGGAAGTGCCAAGAAGGCCTCTCGCCCAGGATATGGAAGTCCAATAAGTAGAAGGGGCTTTGTGGTCAAAGTTGGTGGCGGCTACTCAATTATTACGAGCTCATACCGTACCATTTGGGCCGTCCAAATCAGAGCTCGCAAATTGGTTCGACCGAGATGGATTAGATTTAATTGAATCGATTGCTGTGTTCTCTTCAAGCTGATGATGAGGTCAACGGAAGAAGGAATCGCAAGGAGACATCACTGCCAGCTACGACATGATTAGCCATGGCGATACCGTTTACTTGATGCCATGAAAGGTGCACGATGACAACTGTCATCTCGGAGATATTTTTTGGTGCGGCCATTAAAATATTTCATTTTTATTTAATATAAATAAAAAAAATTAACTTAAAAAAATACGAAAAATTCTCATAAAAATCTGAAATGACGTAAAGGTCGTGCTAAGATACTAATATCTTATGACACGTAGGGAGACCCCAACTCTGAAGTAAGGTTAAAATCTTTCCCTTCGGTTGATATATATGCGAAAAAATAAATTTTAAAAAAAGTGGTCTACCAATTTATTTTAAATATCTAATGTTAAAATTTTATTTTGTAATATCTAAGAATACATATGTCTTATTTTGCAATCTGACTCTTAATATCTAATGTTATAGTTTTTTTTAATCTTATTTTAAAGCAGTATTGGAGATAGTTAAAAAAAATAAAAAATTCTCACAGATGATCCATTAATTACTAGTTATTTAGAATTTATTTTATACCAAAGTTATTGGGCCTGGTGGTTACACCTACTTACAGATGTTGACATATTTAAAACCTCATCCACAAATATTTGAAAATTACTATTAAATTTGGTTGGTAAAATTTTATGTTGAGATCAAAATCTTTCTACATCATTCATCATTAATGAAATTTTTTTCATTCTTAATCATAGCTCGACATGTGATAGTACCATCAACGAGACTTGGTCAACGATAAGGCCACGTGAATACTAGTCCAAAACAATAGAACGTGGAATCTCTATACTCCATAAACAGTAACACAAGAAATATTTTACCCATAGCAGAATATTTTCCTCGTTAACTCATTATAAAAAGTCATCTTGGGCATGATAATAAAGATCAGTTTACTATCCTCATCGATCGCGAAGCACACATTCAAGTCCACCTAAGCCCCTTAAACAAGCATATGAGATGATAAGAAATGATTAGTTAATTTTTTATTGATAATAAATATAAATTTATATACATAAAGAGATATTACAAAATATGATAATTACATGATTTTTTCAATCAATAATAAATATAAAATATTTACTAAATTATTTGGAGATCACGTTGAGATTATATTTTTCGTTATCGATAGAATCATGATAATAAGTTATCATAATTTCTATGATTTAGAATTATGATAACATAGTATCAAAATATTAAGAGGATCATCGTAATCTTATCATGATTTATTTTTTAATAATATATTTTTGTAATATACCATTGATGCTCTTATTGGTGACATTGATTATGGACCAAAATAGAAGGAATTACTAGTGATATAAAGGCTTGGTAAGAGCATATGTTGTAACATCCTCCATTTTTTAAAATTTATTAAATACTTATTTATAAATATAAGAACTATTTAATAATTTTTTATATTAAATAATATTATATTAAATATTTATGGCTAGGGACCTAAGAGTAAATATTAGAAATTTGATATGATTTATGAGAGATTTAGATTTAAGTTAAACAAAAAATGATGGACATATGTTGCTAGCTAACCTAAGGTTGGTACTACTTATGTTTGCTCTAAAGATGAATAATTAGATGAAAGGTTAAAGAAAACATAACTTAAGAGCTGCAGTCAACGTGAGGAGGAGAAGAAGAAGAAGAAGAAGAGCTTGAGGTTTTTTATCAATTTTTTCATATTTGGGATTTAAACTATTTTAAGGCAAGTGTTCTAATCTCATCCCACAATAATCTTAATCTTTGTTTTTATTTTAATTTTACATAAATTTGAAAGATTTCAGCTCAGAATCATATATTTCTTTTGTTTTGATACAAAGCTATGAATCCGTAATTTTTTAGTAATATGACCTCTATGCATTGTTTTATACCTAACTTTTAGTTCTAAACTTTGAATTAGACATAGTCTAATTCATTTGAAAGTAGACTCAAAGATCTTTATTTTGATACCTAGTTTGACTAATTTGGAGTTTAAATATCTACTCAGACTTCTATTTTAATTAACCTTACATATTCTGAAAAACATAGATTGTAATTTCTGATCTCTTATTGCTTAACTGCTTATAACTTTATACTGAAAACTCATATTCATACAAAATATGATTTATTCATGGCTAGACTCAAAATTCTTTTTGTATGTATTTGATTTGAAATTTTTGGAATACAAATATAAACTGAAAACATCTATTTTTATCGACCTTATGAATTCAGTAAAATAGAGCTGATATTTTCAGACCTTTCACTACGAAATTATTTGTAACTCCCTATAGCTAACTCCAATTTATACACAACTTAATTTAGCTAAAACTAGATTGACACATCTTTTGAATAACACCTATTTTGTATAAATTGGAGTATAAATAGTTATCTAAATATTTGATAGAATATGCCTCTCAAATTCTACTAGAATCGAGCTTTGGTCGATTTTGCCTCTTTTTGTTTCTTCTCTTTGGAAATTGATTTAAGAAAAAACCCTTACTTTAGTTAAGCTTTACGTTATTGCCTTAAATTTCTATATACTCTTGTCCTTTATTTATTTGCATATCTAATTTTATTATATAAAGTTCATGTTTGTATCGTAATATTTCGTTTTAGGCACATGCATTCCATTGTTTCACATATGTTTCACCTTAAATTCGCCTCTTCTTGTTTCTTCTCTTTGGAAATAAATTTCAACAAAAACCCATACTTCAATTAAGCTTTATATTACTACTCTAAATTCCTATATACTCTTGTCCTGTAATTATTTATGTACCTAATTTCATTATAAAAAGTTCATGTTTATATCGTAATGTTTTGTATAGGCACATGCATTCTATTGTTCCGCATATGTTTTCAATATGTCCAAATTTTATTATTCACTATCCTTTTATACTCCGATGTTTATAGGATAAATGTGAACCTTTGCTAAAAATAGTAAAGGGAGTTATGCTTAGAGCCCACGATGCTCTGTCGACCCCCTATGACTTCACTTAGACGTGGGTGGATGAAGCTCCCAGACGTGGGAGACTTATATTTAGTGGTTATTCAGAAATAGATGGATCATATTATGTTATGATCCCACTTCACCTTCTATGTGTTTGACATGATATCCAAAGCTTTGGCTGTGTTTCTATGTATGCTTTGGATAAGAATGAAATGAATGCAACGTCATGTGACATTTGAGCTTCTATTCATGTTTTGTTCTTTGATATATCTCCGAAATGTTATGTCTTTGTTATGTCTTGAAATATACCATATGCCATGGATATGCTCCTTATGCTAATGATATACTCCAATTACTTTTCCTCGATTATATGAACAAAATATGCTTCGAATGAAATGACATTATAATTCTGCATTCAAACAAAATATGCTTTTGTTTCATCTCGTATCTCTACTTTATATTTTGATATCTCATTTGTTTGAAAACTATCCTCTTTGCTATAAAAATGTTAGTCGCTTGCTGAGTTTTATATGCTCAC
This sequence comes from Musa schizocarpa, assembly GCA_900464855.2. Lineage (NCBI taxonomy): Eukaryota > Viridiplantae > Streptophyta > Magnoliopsida > Zingiberales > Musaceae > Musa > Musa schizocarpa. The sequence continues at coordinate 15,521,227 of LS990920.1, forward strand.
CCCATTGCTATATAAATTTTTCAGGATGGCTTATCGCTCGCTAAAATATGTAATTTGAATTGAGGCAGTGGAAAGCTAGAAGATTTTGGGGCAAATCTTTCATACTTGATATGTTGATATTGTATAAGTTACTTTTGTGTGTATCAACGATAAATCTAGATTGATGTATCTTGTAAATATTTGAAAAGTACCTCTCATGTTAGGATTTTGGGAATGTTAAGTTAAAATTATGTAATGATATAAACATTGGTACATGTTGGTTTTGTAATTGTATAGATTCTCACAACTATGGATTTATGATGTGGTTATGGTTTAGTTAAGTTGCCTTTCGATTTTAAGAATCATTAAGTGACATGATGTATAATTATAAACTGCACAGGTTTTGTGAATTGTGGATTGTAGAAGTGAATGACTTGAATGTTTTTCTTAGTGGTCTCAAATGTATGATTCGATCCTGGATTGTTTGTTGAATTATAATATTATCAATTTTGAGTTAGGATCACACCTCCTGAATGAGAATTAAATTTAGGGGGCATCACATATGTAAGTTGATTAGAAGAAAAGAAATTAGAGACACATAGCTCATTATTTTGAACTTTATCAAGAACAAAGTAAAATCGATAGCTATGTGCTTCATTCGAGAGTGAAATATAGGATTAGCACATAGATATATTATACGATATATAGATGAAGGATTAGAGATTGTGATAAATATTTCATATAAAAATGATTGAATTCAGCAAAGTTTAATAGTTATAGAAGCAACCACTCGATATTCAGCATCCAAAGAAGATTTTACAATAGAGCATTGTTTCTTAAAACTCCAAGAGATTGGATTGTGACCAAGAAATATGATATAAGAACTAATAAATATCGTGTCATCCTTATTACATATCCAATTGATATCTGAAAATGCATGAAGCAATACAAGAGAGTTGTTTCAAAGAAATAAGCTAGGATCAATAGTGGTCTTTTTAAGCATCGAAGAAGATATTTAATAATTTTTCAATAATTAGAAGTAGGCTCATGCATAAATTGAGATAATTTATTCACTACATATAAAATGTCTAGATAAGTAAATATTAAATACTATAGACTGTCAACAACTTGACGATACTCAATGGCATCACTGAGATTAACATTATCAGATAAGGTAAGAGCAACACTTCTAGCGATTGGTGTAGTAACAGTATTGGCCTCAAGCATTTTGGTGCGATTAAGAAGGTCATGAATATAATTATGTTGTAAAAAATAAATCATTTGCCATGTGGATTGCGTGAACACTAAAAAAATAGCTGAATGACCTAAGATCTTTGATAAAAAAAACTTATTTTCAAGCTACTAAATAAATAAATTAATTAAGACTAATTTATTACCAATAATAATTAAGTCATCTATATAAACTAATAAAAATATGATTATATTTTCATGAGAATAAATGAATAACGAATTATCAGATTGAGAATTATGAAATCTAATTGAAACTAGATGTATTCAAAATTCATGAAATCAAGCACTAGGGATCTACTTAAGACCATAAAAGTCTTGCACAACTTACATGGGGAAGATTGTGATCAATAAAGCTTGAAGGTTGCCTTATAAATATATTATAAAAAATATGACCATGAAGAAATGTATTATCCATGTTTAACTATCGAAGTCCCTAGTATAGGGAAATCTAAGGGCGACATCATATGCACAGCGAAAGAATATAAAATAAAATCCCCAAATTTTTCAAAGATTTGTTCGTCATCATGCGAAGATTGGTGTGTAAAATCCGCAAAAATGAAAACTGCATATATGAAAGATTATGTTTTACATAGGAGATCATATATCCCTGAATCCCTATAGATTTATTGGAGATGATGAAGGAGGTCAAGCGTCCTCCTCTCTAGCAATGATCCACACAGTAGGGGTGTGACGATGCTCCTTAAATCTCCAAGAACACTATTTGGGGAGGAGAAGGGGAGAGGAGAATAGGAGGTGGCAACCAAGAGAAGATCTAGCCTATGAACATTTGGTTCCCTCCTATTTATAGAGGCACCTTATCAGCTTAACCTTAATGGATCCTGCTCTAGTGGGTATTTGATCTTTATGCAACTACCCAAGCTTTTTATATTAGTATATCTCTATCCAATAATCTCTCATTAGCTTTTATTAGATCACATCCATATGATCCAATAATTTAGGGGCTTATTAGATATCCAATAAGATAGGGGCTCCAACGGATATCTCATATCTGAATCTCTACTCGTCGCAACACCTACCATATGTGTGTGACCCTCTAAGCCCAATATCGAACTGGTTGTGAGTCATACCTATCAGAACTCCTTCTAGCTCAATGAATTATTATTTTTATAATAATTCACTCGACTCATCGACTACGGAGATACTAAGCCACTATGCCACAATCCCTAGACGATACATGGGAATCCAATCCTTTGGACCTATCTATCTTTAGTTATTGTGTATCTATAGTCCCTTATCCATCTCATATTCTAAAGACCATATACTAAGCATGATGCTATCAAGCCCATATAGTTTCTTCTCGAGTCTCGCTCTAATCGGATTCTCCCGGAGAATTATTTCTCTCTCAATCTGAATGACATTGGCCAAGGATTTATTTGAGAAAGAATACACAAGATATTCCTCTCATAATACCGAGAGCATATGATACTCTATCGACACTCAATAGCCCTTGTAAGGTTGATGCTAGTCATAGGTGCCCAACAAGCCAATCACGTGAGTGATGGCACGTGTGACTTAATATAGAATCTTTTTGCTAATTATATTTTGGCATATATCACTTTATAACTATTGCATAAATGCATACATATATTGTGATGTCCTTGGATTTGTGCAATGGGAATCGGATCGTGATGAGATCACGATAGTGAGATCGATTCACCTTTAAACACATATCCTAAATAATCCTGGTCATAGGTTACTCGAGAGGGATATCGTGATAACCGGATAGACTGGTGTGTTGTATACCCGTCCATATGATGGATGCAGCTGGTCTCATAGCTGCTTATATAGGGACACTAGGGATACAGTACAGGTGCTCATTGGAGAATGAGTTCACTGATTGATCTGCTTACGGAATGCTGGATGGTTGATGATGCCTTATTGTCAGACAACGATTCTGTAGTCCTAGTGGTGTATATGGTCCTTAGACTTGAGACACCAAGGATGTCCTGTATGAGTGCTCCACTCTTTGATACCAGAATTATAGGTTTGGATGTCCCAGATCTAGTACAGTTGGTTATTGGGAGTGGTAGTCGACCTTACGAGGGCTATTGAGTGTCGATAGAGGATCATCCACTCTCGGCGTCATGAGAGGAATATCCCATGTGTTCTTGCTCGCACAAATCCCGGCCGTGGTCATTTGGGTTGAGAGAAAAAGAGTTCTCCTGAGAAATCCAATTAGAGCGAGACTCGAGAAGAAACCATGTGGGTCCGACAACACCATGCTCGATATATACGGTCTTTGGTATATTAGATGGATGAGGGACTATAGGTACACTGGCGAATCGAGGACGAGTCCAATGGATTGGATTCCCCCAGATCGTGCGGGGACTACGGCGTAGTGGCCTAGTACGTCCGTAGTCGATGAGTCGAGTGAATTATTACAGAGATAATAATTCACTGAGTTAGAAGGAGTTCTGACAGGTATGACTCACGCCCAGCTCGATATTGGGCCTAGAGGGTCACACACATATGGTAGGCATTGTGATGAATATAGGTTCGGATATGAGATATCCGATGGAGCCCTTGTCTTATTGGATGCAGATCCAATACCCACTAGGGGAGGACCCATTAGGGTTTGACAGGGGACCTCTATAAATAGGAGGGATTCAGAGCCCCATGGGCTAGAGAGCTTTTGTTTGCTTTTTCCGAGTTTTGAGGAGCGTCGTCGCAACCCTGCTGTGTGGATCACCGCTAGAGAGGAAGACGCTTGACCTCCTTCACCCTCTCCTAAGGATCTGCAAGGAAATAGGGATATATGATCTCCCTAGGTAACACAATCTACTCTATACGTAGTTTCATGTTTCGCGGATTTTTTGCGTACCAATTTTCGCATCTACAATTTACGAACATCTCTTTGGGAATCGGGATTTTGTTTTTCTTGTTCTTCCGCATGCATATGATGTCGCCCCAAGGATTTCCCAACAAAGGGTAACAAAGTCGGGTTGTTCGTCGCGAATGATTGGTTTTGAACTCGTGTGTTGTGTTTAGGAAGAATTTTGACGCCAAAATTATTGACGAAAAAACAAGGAAGGGCAGCAACGATTGTTGCCCTCGATCTCGCATCGTCGTCAGCCGCGCCGGCGAACAACACAGGGGCTCGCCTGCTGCAGCACCGCCGGGGCCTACTTTGCAACAGTTTGCTGCGGTGGGGCTGGCGACCACGGGCAGAGGTATCCATGGCGTGGCGCTTCGCCATCGCCTCCCATGGGCGAAATCCCCAAAGGGCTTCCGCCGGTGGGATAGCACCGCCCTATCTGGAGGCGGCGCCCGGGGGCGCCACCCGCAATGGCAGCCCGACAATGGTGGACAGTAGGTGGGACAAAGACCCCTTGAGGCGGCGACGCCCGAAAGGCCCACCCTAATGGCGAATACCGGCAATGCGGCGTGCCACCTAGAAAGGGCGGGCACCCTCTCCCCCGTCTGGCCGGTCCACCGTGGTGGCGGCGCAGCGGAAATGAAAAGGGGAAAGGGCATTTGGGTTTTCTGGGCAAAAGACAGTTTTGCCCCTCGGAATTTGAGAAATTCTAGTTTCTGTCTTTTGTCCAAATTATGAAAATACCCCTATGAATTCAAAAATTCCCTATAATATCCCTGATTTCAGAAAATATTAATTAATTAAAAGGTTTAGTTGATTATTATTTTATTATTATTATTATCTAGTAGTCCTACATGATGATGATTATTTATACATGTGATGTATGATTTATGGACGGATGATCATGGACCGTGTGATGTGTGTACCTGTGATTATTATTATTGAGGTTTGTGAACCTCCATTATATTTCTCATTTATTGTCGGGCCTGCGTGCCTATGATTAAGTTGTAATCACATGAGGAGGCACAAATGAGGAGCGGATGGATGCGATAAGCGGGACCCACGAGACGGACGATCGTGATGCATGAAGATGCATCAAGATGTCGACGGAACCGACAAGGACGAAATGGATGATCACAGGGCATGGAGATACACCATTGCACACATAGATCTTGATGTGAGTGATTAGGCCTACTGGCTCGAGCCTAATCATATTAGGTTGTGGTCCATGATCATCTAGTGTAATTGCTTATACACATACTAGATATGTATATATATTTGCATGCGATGTAGATATATATTAAATATGTATATATGTGACATGTCATATTAGGAGACCAAATCATAGAAACATCTCTCGATAATATTAAGTTCGGTAAACGCGAGGCAATTAGATTGACCCACGGGCCTTCCATCGTTATAAGTAGGAACCGATTCCTGTAGGTTGAGTTGGTCGAGTCCCTCGAGACTCACCTATATCGTGATTCGCTTATCTTGCTTTACGACATAGAGATGTCACCGGTGACCCGAGGGCATGGTATACTTGGTCGAGTCCCTCGAGGGTATATCATCAAATCGGACTCATCTTGTAACGAAGGTGTTGACTTAACCGAAACATCATGGTTGGTCGAGTCCCTCGAGGCCATGGTGATTCTGGAGGCCTAACAGGATGGGAATCACAAGGAGTTGTGATCGACAAGAATTACCTACCTTTTAGGCTTAGTGTGATTGGTCGAGTCCCTCGAGGTTACACTAAGACGCTGATTGGATCCTGATCCCCACTAGAAGTCTGCCGGAGACTTCCGTTTCACGTGCTAAGGGTGTCGCGTGACTCGTTAGTAAAATAGTGGGAGCATATTAAGATAAAAGTCCATATCTTGATAGTTTATTTCTTGCAAAATCTACATGTTATTCATTTCTACTACATCTTTATTTTCAGAAAATGTCGCTTTCAAATCCCTTTCGTGGCATACTTGATGTCAACCACCTCACTGGTCCAAATTATACAGATTGGCTCCATAACTTGAGAATTGTTCTCACAGCGGAGAAAATCTTGTACGCCCTTGATACTGATGATGCCTGCTACCAAGAAGGGGCAAACGAGGATGAGATCGCCGCCACGTGAAGTACATTGATGACTCCACTCTTGCTCAGTGCTATATGTTGGGCTCTATGACTCTCGAAGTTACTGAGACAACATGAAAAGATGGATGCGATCCATTCTCCTACATGTCCATAAATTGTTTGAGGAACAGGGAAGGACTCAACATATAAGATATCTAAGAGCCTCTTCCACGCTAGGATGACTGAGGGGACACCTAAGTAAGAACCATGTCCTAAAGATGATTGAGTGGATAGAGAAACTCACAGTGTCTAGGAATGGTCCTAGAGGATAACTTGTGTGTGGACAAGGTGCTTGATCCCTACCCTACCTTTTTTTTCACAGTTCATAATGAATTTTAATATTAATAAACTTGAAGTGACTCTCCCACAGCTTCTCAATATGTTGAGGGAGGCAGAGAGTACTATCAAGAAAGAGAAGCCAGTTCTCTATACTGGTTAGACCAAAAGGAAAAGGAAAGCAGAAATGTCCCTTAAGAAGGGAAAGGGCAAGGTCAAACCAGGTAAAGCAAAGGTTGCTAAGAAAGACCCAGCAAAGGACAAAGGCCAGTGCTTCCACTGTGGTAAAGATGGGCACTAGAAGAGAAACTGCAAAGAGTACCTTGCAGAAAGGGCGAAACAAAAGCTCGATGAAGCTTCAGGTACATTCATGATCAGTCTCCATTTGTCAGACTTTTATGATAACATATGGGTATTGGATACCGGTAGTGCTTATCATATATGCAATTTGTTGCAGGTTCTGGCAAGGCCTAGGAGACTAGAGAGAGGCGAGATGGACCTCAAGATGGGTAATGGAGCAAAAGTTGCTGTAGTAGCTATTGGCGAGGTCGCCCTACATCTGCCTAGTGGAGCTTTTATTGCATTAGATGCATGTTATTTTATTCCTTCTATTATCAAAAACATTATCTCCATTTCATGTTTAACAGTTAGTGGATATGAATTTGTTTTTGAGAACAATGATTGTTCGATATTATTAGATGATAAGATCATCATGAAAGGAACATTACATAATGGTTTATTTATATTAGACACCACTCCACATATCATGAATGCAAATGTGTCCAAAAGGAAACGAGATGAGTTGAACAGTGCATACCTGTGGTATTGTAGGCTAGGTCACATCCATGAAAGAAGGATTCAAAAGTTACAAAATGATGGATATCTAGATCTATTCGACTATGTGTCATATGCAACTTGTGAGCCTTTTATTCGTGGAAAACTGACCAACTCTCCATTTAGTGGAACTGGAGAGAGAGCCACTGAGTTGTTGGAACTCATACATAGTGATGTATGTGGACCCATGTCAACTCATGCCATTGGAGGTTACTCCTACTTCATTACATTTACTCATGATTTCTCAAGGTATGGATATGTGTACTTAATGAAGTACAAGTCTGAGGCCTTTGAGAAATTCAGAGAGCATAAGAATGAGGTGGAAAACCAGACTGGAAAGAGTATCAAAACTCTTCGATCAGATCGAGGAGGTGAGTACTTAAGTACAAAGTTCACTCAGTTCCTCAAGGACTATGGGATATTATCCCAATGGACACCTCCTTATACACCTCAGCTCAATGGTGTCTCTGAAAGGAGAAATCGTACATTATTATATATGGTACGGTCCATGATGAGTTTCGCTGACCTACCCATCTCATTCTGGGGATATGCCCTAGAAACCGCAGCTTACCTTCTGAACAGAGTTCCAACTAAGTTGGTAGTGTCTACACCATATGAGATATGGAAAGGGAAGAAGCATGAACTTAAAGTTGTTAAGATTTGGGGCTGCCCTGCACATGTTAAAAGACACAACCCCGATAAGTTAGAATCAAGGACAGAGCGATGCAAATTTGTGGGATACCCCAAGGAAACTTGTGGGTATTATTTTTATCATCTCGAGGACCAAAAGGTATTTGTAGCTAAGAGAGCAGTGTTCCTTGAGAAGGAACACATTTTTGGCGGAGATAGTGGGAGAATGATAGAATTGAGCGAGGTTGGAGAACCAAGCTCAAGTACCACTCTACAGCCCGAGTCTGTTCAGGTACCTAATACACAAGTTTCAACTTTACGTAGATCTGATAGAGTATCCCATCCTCCTGAGAGATATGTGGGACATATTAGAGGAGAGGATGCAGAGGATATTGATCCTTAGACCTACAAGGAGGCTATTATGAGTATAGACTCCGGGAAGTGGCAAGAAGCCATAATTCTGAGATGGATTCTATGTACTCCAATAAGGTTTGGAACCTAGTTGATATGCCCGAAGGTATCGTACCCATCGGTTGCAAGTGGATCTTTAAGAAAAAGATCGGAGTAGATGGAAAGGTAGAGACCTATAAAGCAAAGCTAGTGGCTAAGGGGTATCGTCAAAGGCAAGGTGTTGACTATGACGAAACTTTTTCACCCGTAGCAATGCTAAAATCCATCAGAATTCTATTGGCTATTGCAGCACACTATGATTATGAGATCTGGCATATGGATGTGAAAACCGCATTCCTCAATGGGAACCTCGAGGAGGAGGTGTATATGATGCAACCTGAGGGATACGTGTCCAAGAACTATCCAGATAAGGTGTGTAGGTTGCTTAGAACCATTTATGGATTAAAGCAAGCTTCCCGAAGTTGGAACATAAGATTTGATGAGGCAATCAGATCTTATGACTTCGTTAAGAACAAAGATGAGCCTTGTGTATACAGAAAGGTAAGTGGGAGCTATCACCTTTTTGGTGTTATATGTGGATGACATCCTGATCATTGGGAATGACGTAGGAATGCTATCCATAGTAAAGGCTTGGTTATCTAGACACTTCTCCATGAAGGACTTAGGGGAAGCATCCTATATTTTGGGGATTAGAATCTATAGAGATAGATCAAAGAGGATGCTTGGCTTGTCCCAGTCCAGGTACATAGAAACCATTGTCAAAAGGTTTGGCATGGAAAATTCCAAGATAGGTCTCATACCGATGAGACATGGGATATTGCTTTCTACGAGTATGTCCCCAAAGATTGCAAAAGAAAGGGCGAACATGGATATGATACCTTATGCCTCAGCAATAGGGTCTATCATGTATGCCATGCTATGTACTAGGCTTGATATAGCGTCTGCTCTGAGTGTCACGAGCAGGTATCAAGCGGATCCAGGCTTGTAGCACCGAAAAGCAGTAAAGTGTATCCTTAAGTACTTGAGAAGGACTAAGGATCTTTTACTAGTATATAGAGGTAATAGCCTTAAGGTTGAAGGCTACACTGACTCAAGTTTTCAGTATGATGTCGATGATAGCAAGTCGAATTCAGGGTATGTGTACACCTTGAATGGAGGAGCAGTGTGCTGGAAGAGTTCCAAGCAAGATACCACTGCTGACTCGACCACAGAGGCGGAGTGCATTGCTGCATCAGATGCAGCAAAGGAGGGAGTTTGGGTGAAGAAGTTCATCACAGATTTGGGAGTCGTGCCGGGTAGCGAAGAGCCGATCTCCCTATATTGCGACAACAACGGGGCGATTGCTCAAGCAAAGGAACCTAGGTCTCATCAGAAATCTAAGCATGTTCTATGGAGATTCCACCTTATCAGAGAGATCGTGACCCGAGGAGATGTAATAGTGGAAAGAGTTCCATCCGAAGATAACATTGCAGATCCACTAATAAAGCTATTGTCTCATATTTGTTTTGAGCGTCACAGGGCTCTGATGGGGATCAGACACACAAGTGATTGGCTTTAGGTCAGGTGGGAGATTGCTAGTCATAGGTGCCTAGCAAGCCAATCACGTGAGTGATGGCACGTGTGACTTAATATAGAATCTTTTTGCTTATTATATTTTGGCATATATCACTTTATAACTATTGCATAAATGCATACATATATTGTGATGTCCTTGGATTTGTGCAATGGGAATTGGATCGTGATGAGATCACGATAGTGAGATCGATTTACCTTTAAACACATATCCTAAATAATCCCGACCATAGGTTACTCGAGAGGGATATCGTGATAACCGCATTGCATCGGTGTGTCAGATACCCGCCCATATGATGGATGCAAATGGTCTCATAGCTTTGCTTGTGTAGGGACACTAGGGATACAAAGACAGTGCTCATTGGAGAATAAGTTCACTTTGATTGATCCGCTTTACGGAATGCTTTGGATGGTTGATGATGCCTTATTGTCGACAAATGATTCCAGTAGTCCTAGTGGTGTATCTGGTCCTTAGACTTGAGACACCAAGGATGTCCCCTGTATGAGTGCTCCACTCTTTGATACCGGACTTATAGGTTTGGCTGTCCCAGATCTAGTACAACTGGTCATTGGGAGTGGTAGTCGACCTTACGAGGGCTATTGAGTGTCGATAGAGGATCATCCACTCTCGGCGTCATGAGAGGAATATCCCATGTGTTCTTGCTCAGACAAATCCCTGGCCAGGGTCATTCGGGTTGAGAGAGAAAGAGTTCTCCGGGAGAATCTGATTAGAGCGAGACTCGAGAAGAAACCGTATGGGTTTGACAATACTATGCTCGATATACGGTCTCTGGTATATTAGATGGGTGAGGGACTATAGGTACACAGTAACTGAGGACAGACAGGTCCAATGGATTGGATTCCCCTATATCGTCTGGGGACTACGACGTAGTGGCCTAGTACATCCGTAGTTGATGAGTCGAGTGAATTATTACAGAGATAAAAATTCACTGAGTTAGAAGGAGTTCTGACAGGTATGACTCACGGCCAGCTCGATATTGGGCCTAGAGGGTCACACATATATGGTAGGCATTGCGATGAATAGAGGTTCAGATATGAGATTGTTAGGACTCTAGCTAGGAGAGTCCTAATTGAGAGGGACATTCATGTAAATCCTACCTAAGCCGACCCCTATTAAAGAGGTGAAGAGGCCGGCTAGGGTTAAGAGATTCTTTCTTAGAGATAAATTAGGAGTTGTAAAGAAATAGGAGTCTTGATTAGAAGTCTATTAGGAGTTGGTTAGAAGAAGGAGTCTTGAGTAGGAGTCCTATTAGGAGTTAGGATTTAGAAACCCTATAAATAGCCATGTATTCCTCCTCTTTTCACAAGCAATAGATGAATCTTTTCTGCAGCCTTTGAGCAGCAACTTGGAGGGAGGAACCCCTATAGAGTTCCAAGGAGGCCGATCCCCTAAAGAGATCAACCCCAAGTTAGAATCTGCAAGGGTTCTAACACCTGCCTTTGAGCAGCAACTTGGAGGGAGGAACCCCTATAGAGTTCCAAGGAGGCCGATCCCCTAAAGAGATCAACCCCAAGTTTAGAATCTGCAAGGGTTCTAACACCTGGTATCAGAGCAGCATTCTTGGCGTCTCGCTGCCCTTCCATAGCCATCCATCAACCCTCCACAACCACCCAAAGCAATTCCCACAATTGCTTAAGAGATCGTTGTCAAATTTCACCGTCATCTCCACCACCACGGATCATCCTTTGATCTCCCCATGAATTGCAATAGGTTCTGGTTTTCTACCTTACTACTGCTGCAAATTAGTTATCCTTATTTGAAAATCCCAAAAAATTTATTCCTATATTGCTGCATATACTTTTCGTCATAAAGTTTTCATCTCTACGACGAAAGATACATTGCAGAATTCCAACCGTATAGCACCGTCTGTTTGATCTTGCTACTATGTTTTTTCTATCCAAATCTCTACAAAATTTTTATGACATCTTTGACATTTTCTAATAGCAGATTCCCTTGGGTTTCATAAAAAAATTCTAATATAAACCACTGATCTTTTACGTCTAATCTGCTATACTTAAAAATCTGTGTTGCAAAAAATTTCAGCCGCATATTGTTGCCTTAACCCATCTATTTGCAATCTTTTTTGAATGAAATTTCTTATACACTTCATAGATCATCTTGGCTTCCATCTAAGATTGATCTATAAAGAAATTCATCTCTAAAAATGATTTTGTGTTGCTGTAAATTTTCGTCATAACCTATTGGAATTTCTCGACGAGAATTCTGCAATCGCAACTTGCACCAATTTCCTTGCTGTTATACTGCCGAAATTTTCTTGATTAAATTAGATATCCTTGCTGTCATATAAATTGTAATTTTGCTATCAATTCCCTCCTCAATTCTCTCACGTTTTTGGTGGGAATTATGTCGAAAAATCGTTGTTTCTTCGACGATAATTCTACTCTTACAAGATAGCACATACTTGCTGCAACTTCCATTGATTTCTACCAAACCTTTGCTACCATCTACCATAGATCCAAAACTTTTATCTACAGCCCTAAAACTCTACCAAACCACACCCTCAACCTGCACCCAAAATAGCCACAAAACAAGCATAAACCGTAGCCTACATCCACCAGTCTACCAACCCTTTCGACCATCACCTCTCTCAACCAATACATACCTTTAACCCGACAACAAAAGAGAGATCTTGATATCACAGATTAGACGACATATACTATGATATCTGAGGAGGTATTCAATGCTAAATTCGAAGCCTTCGAGGCGCGAATGAAGGATAAGATTGGGATGCTCTTTACCGAACTCAGATTGGGCCGACCACTAAGCCCGAAGAAATCACATCAAGGAGAGAGCTTTGCCCAATCGCACCAAGCCCAAAGATATGACTTCCAAGAGAGGAGAAGCTCTATGACCAACCTCAACTATCCATGCATGAGAGTGGACTTCCCTAGATGGGAAGAAGGAGACCCAATTGATTGGATCTCGCGCGCGGAGCGATATTTTCGGTACCACAAAATCGCAGATGCATCTATGGTGAAAATTACAGCTATACATCTTGAAGGGGATGCTATACAGTGGTTTGACTAGTTTGAACATACTTATGGAGTCTTTTCATGGCAATAATTTAAAGAAGGACTACTGATATGCTTCAAACCAACCGATTACGAGAATATTGACGGACAACTAGCAAAGATCCGACAAACCTCCACCATTCAGGAGTACCAAACCAGGTTTGAAAGGTTATATAATCAAACTCATGATTGGTCTCAAAAACAGCTATTGAGGACCTTCATTGAGGGCTTGAAGTCGGAGATCCGAGGAGAAGTTAAAGCGCGACAACCGTATATGCTTATGGCAGCCATCTCTTTCGCACGACATCAAGAGGAGCAATTGAACCATGAAGCACGGAGGACTAGGGTTACTCCTAAACTAGTAATATTAAAGCCCTTAGCCCCCCCTACTATCGACCAAGTCCCTACACCAAAAAGGTTAACGGGAGAAGAGCTTCGGGAGCGATATGCGAAGGGGTTATGTTGGCATTGTGACGAGCCGTGGAGCCGTGAGCATCGTTGTAGTAAAGGGAGACTTCTTATGATTGAACCAATAGAAGAAGAGGTCATTGAACATTCAGAAGAGAGCCTAGAACATGAAGAAGAAGATACATAAGAAGAGCCACAATCGATCGAAGTTACGGTACATGCATTAGCCGACTACTCAAACCCGCAAACGATGAAAGTTGGAGGCCTTCTCAAACAACAACCGATCACTGTTCTCATCGACACGGGCAGTACTAATAACTTTCTAAATAGTAAGGTTGCTGTCTAGATAGCTTTACCTATTGAGAATTGTAGCAGGTTTGACGTTAAGATCGCCGATGGATGGATTTTGAAGTATGATCGTAGGCGCCCGCAAGAGAAACTATTGTTGCAGAACCAAGAGATAATTGCAGATTTCTTCCTTCTCCCGCTTGATGATCATGAGGCCATGCTCATAATTAAATGGTTGACAACATTAGGTGATATTTCTTGGAATTTTATGCAACTAATTACGAAATTTTACAGTAAGGAGAAACAGGTGATACTGAACGAGAAACATGGGGGCGACGTAACGATGATTTGCACACAACAAATCGAGAAGATTTTGCATAAAGCATGTCGCAGATTTTTGGTATAACTTGAGCAGCAAACTAAGGGAGAGCCAATAGAATTTGAAGATCCAAACCTACTTCCTTTGCTTGCTGAATTTTCAGATATATTTGACGAACCTTACAACCTACCTCTTACTCGTCGGCATGATCATTATATAACGATTCTTTCAGACAAACCTCCAGCAAATACTTGGCCATATCAATATCTACATCTCCAGAAGGATGAAATAGAAAGGATTGTAAAAGAGATGCTCAAAACAGGAGTTATTCGGCCAAGTTGCAACCTCTACTCTTCATCGGTGCTACTTGTACGCAAGAAGGATGGAACATGGCGAATATGCATTGATTACCGAGCTTTAAATGGCATCACCGTCAAGGACAAGTACCCAATACTAGTGGTGGATGAACTTCTTGATGAATTAAAAGGAGCTCGAGTCTTCACGAAGTTGGACCTCCGATCCGGTTACCACCAAATTCGGGTATATGACGATGACATTCCAAAAACTGCATTTCGCACACATAATGGCCATTATAAATTCTTAGTAATGCCTTTTGGACTCACTAATGCTCCTTCAACCTTTCAAAGTCTCATGAACGATATTTTTCGGAGCTATCTTCGCAAATTTGTGCTGGTATTTTTCGATGATATTCTCATTTACAACCCTTCTCTTGAGACTCACTTTCAGCATTTACGGATTGTTCTAACGATCCTTCGGGAGAATACTCTTTTTGTAAAGCAACCAAAGTGCAGCTTTCTCCAGCAAAAAGTAGAGTACCTTGGGCATATAATATCAGAAAAAGGAGTGGCAATAGACCCAGCAAAAATTGAGGCAATGCAAGGCTGGCTGAAACCTACAAACGTGAAATTACTACGGGGGTTCCTTGGACTAACGGGCTACTACCAAAAATTTGTTAAGGACTATGGGAAGATCAGTGCATCACTCACTTCTTTACTGAAAAAAGATGCTTTCCAATGGTCGGACAAAGCCTCTGCTGCCTTCGACAAACTTAAGGCAGCCATGACAACGACGCCGGTGCTTGCGCTACCAGATTTCAATAGACCCTTCATCATTGAGGCCGACGCATCTGGAGTCGGAATTGGAGCCGTTCTCATGCAAGATGGTCGACCACTCACATACACTAGCAAGACACTATCTCCCTCCCATCAAAATAAGTCAATATATGATAAGGAGATGCTTGCCATTGTGCGCGCAACAACGAGGTGGAGACCCTACTTGAATGGTCGACGATTTCAAATTAAAATCGACCATAAAAGCCTCAAGTACTTTTTGGAGCGAAAGATATCATCCTCTGAGCAGCAAAAATGGATAACAAAACTTCTTGAATTTGATTATGAAATAACTTACAAAAAGGGGAAAGAGAATATTCTTGCAGATCGCTTTTAGACTACCCGAAAGCAAGTCGAAGTTTCAAATGCTTCACCGACCAGCGACTTCCTTAAGGATATTAAGATAGAATGGCAGGAAGATTCAGAGACAAGTAAGATTATAAAAAAATTACAGGAAGCACCAAGCTCCGTGGCTCATTACAATCGGGACTCAAAAGAATTACACTATAAGGGACGCATTGTGCTTATGATAAATTCTACTTGCATCTTCACGAGCAGATTTTGGACAAAGTTATTCTATATACAGGGTACTAAATTGAAAAGGAGTATGACATATCACCCACAAATCAACGGCCAGACAAAATTTGTAAATAGGTGCTTGGAGACAGCCCAAAGCCACCCACCAAATATGACTATCCAAGGATAACTCCAGACCCAGCCAAGTGTCATTATTGATCGATGGATCGTGACTCGACGACGACGACCCACTACTACAGTGCTAATACAGTGGGTGAACCTACCAACAGAATATGCCACTTGGGAGAACTATGACGACTTGAAGATCAAATTCCCAAAATTCATGAATCGTCAGCCTCGAGGACAAGACTGATTTGAAGAGGGCGGGTTTGTTAGGACTCTAGCTAGGAGAGTCCTAATTGAGAGGGACATTCATGTAAAACCTACCTAAGCCGACCCCTATTAAAGAGGTGAAGAGGCCGGCTAGGGTTAGGAGATTGTTTCTTAGAGATAAATTAGGAGTTGTAAAGAAATAGAAGTCTTGATTAGAAGTCTATTAGGAGTTGGTTAGAAGAAGGAGTCTTGAGTAAGAGTCCTATTAGGAGTTAGGGTTTAGAAACCCTATAAATAGCCATGTATTCCTCCTCTTTTCACAAGCAATAGATGAATCTTTTCTGCAGCCTTTGAACAGCAACTTAGAGGGAGGAACCCCTATAGAGTTCCAAGGAGGCCGATCCCCTAAAGAGATCAACCCCAAGTTAGAATCTGCAAGGGTTCTAACACCTGCCTTTGAGCAGCAACTTGGAGGGAGGAACCCCTATAGAGTTCCAAGGAGGCCGATCCCCTAAAGAGATCAACCCCAAGTTTAGAATCTGCAAGGGTTCTAACAGAGATATCCGACGGAGCCCTTGTCTTATTGGATGCAGATCCAATACCCACTAGGGGAGGACCCATTAGGGTTTGACAGGGGACCTCTATAAATAGGAGGGATTCAGAGTCCCATGGGCTAGAGAGCTTTTGTTTGCTTTTTCTGAGTTTTGAGGAGCGTCGTCGCAACCCTGCTGTGTGGATCACCGCTAGAGAGGAGGACGCTTGAGCTCCTTCACCATCTCCTAAGGATCTGTAAGGAAATAGGGATATACGATCTCCCTAGGTAACACAATCTACTATATACGCAGTTTCATGTTTCGCGAATTTTTTACGTACCAATCTTCGCACGACGACGAACATCCCTTTGGGAATCGGGGATTTTGTTTTTCTTGTTCTTCCGCTGCGCATATGATGTCGCCCCCAAGGATTTCCCAACAGTTGATAGTCACTCTCAATAACCAAGTGTACTATATTTGAAACTTTCAAACCTATAAGTCTGGTATTAAAAAGTAGAGTACTCATACAGGATATCCTTAGTGTCTCAAGTTTAAGAATCAGATACACTATTGGGACTACGAAATCATTGTCTTACAATAAGGTATCATCAACCATCTAGTATTATGTGAGTGGATCAATTAGTGAACTCATTCTCTAATGAGCACCTGCACTGTATCCTTAGTATCCCCATACGAGCAACTATGAGACTAGCTGCATCCATCATATGGATGAGTATCCAACACACAAGTCTATCCGATTATCTCGATGTCTCTCTCAAGTAACCTATGACCGAAATTATTTAGGATCCATGTTTAAAGGCGAATTAGTCTCATTTTACCATGATCTAATTCTCATTGCATAGATCCATAAACATCATAACATATTCAAATAACAAACAATATAAAGTGATAAAATATCAAATAATAATAATAAATAAAAAGATTATGTCAAGTCACACGTGCAATCACTCGTATGATTGGCTTGCAGGGCATCTGTGACTAGCAATCTGTCACTTGACCTAAAGTCAATCACATATATGTTTAATCCTCATTAAACCCCTGTGATGCTCAAAGACAATTTGAGACAACGACTTTATCAGTGGATCTACGATATTATTTTCGGATGGAACTCTTTCCACTGCTACATCTCCTTGGGTCACGATCTCTTTAATAAGCTGAAATCTCCTCAGAATACTTTTGATGAGACCTAGGTTTCCTCATTTAAGCAATCACCCCGTTGCTATCGTAATATAAGGGAATCGACTCCTTGTTGCTCAATATGACTCTCAAATCTGTGATAAACTTCTTCATCCAGACTCCATCCTTTGTTGCCTTTGCTGCAACAATGTATTCAGCCTCTATGGTCGAGTCAGCAATCGTGTCTTGCTTGGAACTCTTCCAACACACTGCTCCTCCATTCAGGGTGAACACATACCCTGAATTAGATTTGCTATCATCGACAATGGATTGAAAGCTCGAGTTTGTGTAGCCCTCAACCTTGAGGCTACTACCTCCATATACATATAAAAGATCCTTAGTCATTCTCAAGTACTTAAGGATACACTTTACTGTTTTCCAATACTCCAAGCCTAGATTTGCTTGATACTTGCTTATAACACTCAAAGCATACGCTATATCAGACCTAGTACATAATATAGTACACATGATAGACCCTATCGCTGAGGCATAGGGTATCATATCTGTTTCTGCCCTTTTTTTAGGAGTCTTTGGGGATATACTCTTAGAAAGTGATATCCCATATCTCATCGCTATAAGACAACTCTTACAATTTCTATGACAAACCTTTTGACAATGGTGTCTATGTACATAGATTGAGATAAGTCAACCATCCTCTTAGATCTATCTCTATAGATCCAAATCCCTAATATATATGATGTTTTCCCTAAGTCTTTCATGGAGAAGTGTTTAGATAGCTAAGCCTTTACTGTGGATAGCATTCCTACATCATTCCCAATGATCAGGATGCCATCCACATATAACACCAAAAATATATTAGCACTCCCACTCATCTTCCTATACACACAAGACTCATCTTCGTTCTTAATGAAGTCATAAGATCTGATTGCTTCATCAAATCTTATGTTTCAACTTCGGGAAGCTTGCTTTAGTCCAGAAATGGACCTAAGAAACCTGCACACTTTTTCTAGACTATCCTTGGACATGAATCTCTCAGGTTGTATCATATACACCTCCTCCTCGAGATTGCCATTGAGGAACGTGATTTTTACGTTCATTTGCCAAATCTCATAATTATAGTGTGTTGCAATAGCCAATAGAATTCAGATGGATTTTAGCATGGCTATAAGTGAGAAGGTTTCATTATAGTCAACACCTTGCCTTTAGCGATACCCCTTAGCCACTAGCCTTGCTTTATAGGTCTCTATCTTTTCATCTACTCCAATCTTTTTCTTGAAGAGCCACTTGTAACCAATAAGTACAATACCCTTGGGTGTATCAACTAAGTTCCAAACCTTGTTGGAGTACATGGAATCCATCTCAGAATTCATGGCCTATTACCACTTCCTGAAGTCTATACTCATAATAGTCTTCTCGTTGGTCTGAGTATCAATATCTTCAACATCCTCTCTCTTAATATGTCCCACATGTTAGGATCTGAGCGGCACTAAGAGGGGGGTGAATTAGTGCAGCAGTAAAGTGCGATAACTTTTCACGATTTGAACACTTTTCTAAACTTCATGCGATAAAAAAGCAACGTTTTTTGTTTAAAATCATTTCGATTATGCTTTTAACTTGAAGGGATAAGTAAGACTGAGACAAAGCAAGATAGCATTAAAGTGCAAATGGTTTGCAGTAATGTAAATGACAATAAGTAAATGCAAACCAGAGATCACGCCGATTTTACAGTGGTTCGGTCAAGTGACCTACATCCACTTGCGAGGCCCCTCTTCGGTGAGGCTCCCACCTTCCACTAGCAAATCTCTTGAAAGGGAAGGGTGAATACCCCTCTTACAACTTTTTACAAGCAGTTCACTCTCTTACAGATTTTCAACAAGAAAGTAGGAGGTGAACACTGGCAAATTGAAAACAAGGCTAGCTAAGACTTTTCTAAGGCCTTTCTCTCAAACACTTGCTGCGCAAAAAGTTGTTCTCTCAGTTGAGATTTGAGGGGTATTTATAGGCCTCAAGAGGATTCAAATTTGGGCTCCAAAATTTCAATTCTCTTTGAGTTCGATCTTTGTCGGCAGCCACCACTTTCACAAGTCGACACCGACAGTGCTTATCGGTGCCACCGCTTAGCCCAAGCGGGCTCTGCCCCAGCTCTCTCGGTGTTTGGTGGTGGAATCCGCTAGTTCTGCAAAGGCCACCGCCAGACCCTTCTGCTTCACTTGTTGGGCTTCAAATTTAGCCCAAACCAAGTCTAATTTTGGGCCCAGTTAGCTCCTAACCAGGATATAGGATTATCTTTTAATCCTAATCCTAATTACAAATGAACTACATAACAAAACACATCCTAAGCAAGTTTTCAACCGCGAACGTCGAGTATTGTTCCAGCGAGCTTTCCGACGAACTTCTTCCGACGGGCTCCCAACAAGCTCCCGAACTTGTGATGACTTTAATGAGTAGCCGAGCCTTCTCGGTGATCTCTGTGAACCTCCGACGATCTCTTCGGCGAACTTCTGAAAATTCCGACAGGTTCCCGATTTCTTCTCGGTTGGTTCCGGCAGCATCTCCGACGATTCTTCGGACTCTTAAACGTCCATCGAACTTGACTCTGGTATCCTTGCTTTATGTTTTCTGGTTATCGTAGTTAATCCTGCACACTTAACTCAATAATATGGATTAGATCATTTAACCCATCAATTGATTTTATCATCAAAATCCGAGATTCAACAATCTCCCCCTTTTTGATGATGACAATCAATTGATGACGGAGTTAAACATAACTCCCCTTATCTATATGGCATATTATGAGAAGATAAAAACACTTGAATTCCATCCCATTGAATTCAAGCATAAACCGATAAGTTCTAACAGTAGAACTTATCGTTATTCTCATTAAGCATAATTTAAATGAAAAACTTCGATGAAAATCCTTTTCAAGTCAAATGATAAGAGATATTTTTTACTACGACAGGAGATAAAGATTTTCAACATGAATTTCATGATATACATGTTAGACATGCTTTCAATATGATCAATCGATCATACGATATTCTCAAGGATTTTGCAAGGCATATAAGACATTCATCGATCAATCACTTTTCTCAAAGATTTTGAAAAGCTTTTGCAATTTATATAAGTCATGCTGTTAAAATGATACAAGTCATCACTTTTCTCCCCCTTTGTCATCAACAAAAAAAGGGAAATGAGACTTGAAGCACATATTTTGTCATACAAAGATTTTATCATTCAAAATTAAGTATGCAAAAATATTTACGCAGAGTTCATCTTAAAGGAAAATTCAGCATGCATCCATATTATCTAATCTCTTCTTTCTATAAATAACAGAAATTGTAGATGTACAAGGAAGAGATTGGGATAAAAAAAATTTTCAAGTTGTAACTTCAATAAGTCAAGATCATAATTCGAATACAAACTCATTTAAATTCAAATTGTCAACTTGAAACTCATAATCAAAAAATCAATTTCGAGATTCACAAAATATCATAAAATCATTAATCTTGAGCAGATTGGAGCGGTAGGTTAAGATAATTTAACATGTCATTTAGAATTGAAGGAGAAGGATTAGATTCACCGAGGAACGGAGAGAAGATGAAAAACTTTACGAAAAATCCATTCAAACAAGTTTATTGTTTAGGGACAATTTAACATACATAATTCCCTTCTAATGAATTCAAATTGGTCTTCATTCAAGGCTTTTGTAAATATATCTGCTAATTGATGCTTTGTATCAATGAATTCTAGAACAACATCATTGTTAAGGACATGATCGCATAGGAAATGATGTCTAACGTCGATGTGCTTAGTTCTAGAGTGCTGAATTGGATTTTTAGTAAGATATATGGCACTAGTATTATCACATTTTATGGGAATGTTTTTAAAGTGAATTCCATAGTCCTCTAATGTATTTTTCATCCAAACAACTTGTGCACAGCATGCACTTGCAGCAATGTATTCGGCTTCCGCCGTAGATAGTGCAATTGAATTTTGGTAGAGTAGAGTAGACTACCTAGCGCAAAGTCCTACACTAAACATAATATCCGGCTTAGTCGCGGTAAGGTAGAGTAGACTACCTATCATTCCCCTATATGTTTTTTGATCGAAATTTTTACTATTTTCATCCATATCTAACTTAGTCGCAGTACTCATAGGGGTGTTTATTGCTTTTGAATTATCCATGTTAAATCGTTTTAACAATTCTAATGTATATTTAGATTGATTAAGAAATATACCATCCCTAAGTTGTTTGATTTGTAATCCTAAAAAGAAGGTTAATTCACCCATTAAACTCATTTCAAATTCATGACTCATACATTTGGCAAATGATTCACATAGTGATTCATCTAAAGAGCCAAAAATAATATCGTCAACATAAATTTGCATAATAAGAAAATTATTTTTAAAATGTTTAATAAACAATGTAGTATCAACCTTGCCTTTGGTAAAATTATTTAAAATAAGAAAAGAACTAAGCCTTTCATACCAAGCTCTAGGAGCTTGTTTCAAGCCATATAGAGCCTTAGTCAATTTGAATACATGATTAGGAAGAAGAGAATTTTCAAATCCGGGAGGTTGTTCGACATATACTTCTTCGGAAATAAAACCATTCAAGAAGGCACTTTTGACATCCATTTGAAATAGTTTAAAATTATTACTACTAGCATAGGCAAGGAGCATCCTTATGGCTTCTAATCGAGCCATGGGAGCGAAGGTTTCTTCGTAATCAATACCTTCTTCTTGGTTGAAACCTTTGGCCACTAATCTAGCCTTGTTTCTAACCACGATACCATTTTCGTCTTGCTTGTTTCTAAAGACCCATTTAGTACCAATGACTAAAAGGTCACTAGGTCTAGGAACAAGCTTCCACACCTTATTCCTCTCAAATTGATTCAATTCCTCTTGCATTGCAATAACCCAAAAATCATCTTTTATGGCCTCGTCAATGCACTTAGGTTCGATTTGAGAAAGGAATGTGGCATTAGCACAAAAATTCTTGAAAGAGGAACGAGTTTGAACCCCTTTTGATGCATCTCCTATAATTAGCTCCTTTGGATTAGCATCTATAAACTTCCATTCCTTGGGTAAGGAAATTTCGGAAGAAGGTGCATCCAAGTTGCTATTTTGAGGAGGGGGTTCATTTAAATTCAAATTATCAGAACCAAGATCATCATCAAAATCATTTTTCTTTAAATTAGAAATTTCATTAAAAACTACATGAATAGACTCTTCTATTACTAAGGTTCTTTTGTTAAAAACCCGAAAAGCCTTAGAAACGGAAGAGTAACTAAGAAAGATGCCTTCATCGGATTTAGCATCAAATTTTCCTAAGGCATCCTTTTCATTCAAAATAAAGCATTTACAATCGAAAACTTTAAAATAGGAAATATTTGGTTTTTTGTTATTCCACAATTCATAGGGAGTTTTTGATAGGGATGGTCTTATTAGGACCCTATTCATGAAGTAGCAAGTCGTATTTATGGCTTCGGCCCAAAAATACTTAGGTAAACTATGTTCATTTAACATAGTTCTTGTCATTTCTTGTAGGTTTCTATTTTTTCTTTCAACTACTCCATTTTGGTGGGGATTTCTCGGAGTGGAGAAGTTGTGATTGTATCCATTAACTTCACAAAAATTTTGAAAGTCACGGTTTTGAAATTCGCCACCGTGATCACTCCGAATTGATGAAATCATGAAACCTTTTTCGTTTTGAGTGAGTTTACAAAATTTAGAGAAACACTTGAAACAATCACTTTTGTGAGCTAAGAAATAGGTCCAAGTGTATCTAGTATAGTCATCCACAATTACAAATGCATATTTGCTTTCTCCTAGACTTGTCATATCAATTGGTCCAAATA
The DNA here is from genome assembly GCA_900464855.2 of Musa schizocarpa. Taxonomy (NCBI): domain Eukaryota; kingdom Viridiplantae; phylum Streptophyta; class Magnoliopsida; order Zingiberales; family Musaceae; genus Musa; species Musa schizocarpa. The sequence goes on from LS990920.1 coordinate 15,544,740, forward strand.
AGTCCAAATGAATCAATTGTAATGGTCTAGTGGTGCTAATTTAAGTTTTTGATTTGAAACTAGTTTTTTTTTGTTTACCTAGTTGACATGCATCGCATACTTTGTCCTTAATAAACTTTATATTTGGAATTCCTCGCACTAATTCTCTAGATGAGATCTTAGATATTAGTTTCATGCTTGAATGGCCTAGTCTCCTATGCCAAAGCCAAGCATCATCATTTAAAACAGAGAAGCACATTTCATTACTTAGTTCATCAAGGTTGATGGTGTAGACATTATTTTGTTTTAATGCAATCATAGTCATGTTATGGTTTGGTTTTTCAATAATACATACATTTGATTCAAATCTAACGATATAACCTTTATCGCATAATTGACTAACACTCAAGAGATTATGTTTCAATCCATCAACTAGTAAGACATCATCAATAGAAAATTTTAATTTGTTACCTATGGTTCCCTTGCCAATGATTTTCCCTTGGTTGTTGTCTCCGAAGGTGACGTACCCTTCTTCTTTGCTAGTGAGCATAGAGAAATGAGATGGATCTCCAGTCATATGTCTTGAGCATCCACTATCTAGATACCATCTCTTGCTCCTAGCTTGTGATTGTGTATATTTCTACAAGAAGGGATTATTTTTAGGTACCCATTTTCTTTTGGGTGCCTTAAAAACTGATTTAACTTGTTCATCATATTGCATAGAGTTGATCATGGTTCCTTTAGGAACCTAAATTAGTTTGTTCGGACTAATTTTCTTGAATGGACATTTATAAGTTTTATGTCCATATTTGCAACAAAAGTTGCAATTGCTTTGGTGCCGAACATGTAAGACGGGGCCTTTAATGAAGGTGGTTGGATTTTGGTGAGGATTTCTCACAAATCCGATTCCACTTCTTTTAGGAACGTGACCCTTATTTGTAAGGATCATATTCAAAGATTTGCTACCAACCTCGAATTTCTTCAATGTGTCCTTAAGTAGCAAGTTCTCCTTTTGGAGAGATTCTAGATCATGATATTTTATACATGGAGCTAAACTATCATGATATTCAGTTTTTAATTTATCGATATCACAAGTGAGACTATCATGTTCCTTTTTTAGCAATTTATATTTTCTACTAATTGTCTTACATTCATCAAATAACTCATGGAAAGCATTTAATAATTCATGATAAGGTAAATCTGCATTAATTAAATCTATTACCTCTTCTCCGATGGCCATTAGGGCATAATGAGCAACTTGCTCGGTGTTGGACTCCTCTTCTTCGGACGCACTTGAATCATCCCACGTTGCCTTGAGCGCCTTCTTCGTTGATGTTCTCTTTTTCGCTTGAGGGGAATCGTTCTTGTAGTGTCCCGGTTTTTTGCATTCATAGCAAATCACTTGGTCCTTCTTGTGTTCGAACTTATTTTTTGTATTATTTTTAAATTTGTTCTTTCTTAAATAATTTTTAAATTTTTGAGTCAAAAGTGCAATGTCATTGTCACTGTCCTCATCACTTGATGTTCCTTTCAAGTGGTCTTCTTGTGATGTGAGTGCCATATCCTTCCTGTTCTTTGGAAGGGGGTTCTCGAGCTCATCATGAGCTTGACATGTCATTTCATAGGTCATTAGAGACCCAATAAGTTCTTCAAGAGGGAATGTTTTAAGGTCTTTGGCCTCTTGAATTGCCGTAAATTTTGAATCCCAACTTTTAGGGAGGGATCTTAAGATTTTAGTTACTATTTCAAAGTTAGTAAAATCTTTACCAAGAGTTTTGAGTCTATTGATGACATCCGTGAAACGGGTGTACATGTCTCCGATGGACTCACTTGGTTTCATTCGGAAAAGTTCATAAGAGTGCACAAGGATATTGATTTTGGACTCTTTCACTCAGCTAGTGCCTTCATGAGTGACCTCAAGAGTTCTCCAAATATCAAAAGTCGAATCACAAATAGAAACACGATTAAATTCATTTTTATCTAGTGCACAAAACAAGGCATTCATAGCCTTTGCGTTTAAAGCAAAAACCTTCTTCTCCGATTCATTCCATTCGTTCATCGAAAGAGAAGATTTTTTAAATCCGTTTTCGACAATAGTCCAAAGTTCGAAATCCATGGAAATGAGGAAGATCCTTATACGGGTCTTCCAATACGTGTAATCCGACCCATTAAACATAGGTGGACGTGTAATATAATTGTTAGGATCGGAGCGGCACTAAGAGGGGGGGGGGGGAGTGAATTAGTGCAGCAGTGAAGTGCGATAAACTTTTCACAATTTAAACACTTTTTGGAAACTTCGTACGATAAAAGTAATGTTTTCGTTTAAAACCGTTTCGATTGCGTTTTAACTTGAAGAGATAAGTAAGACGGAGACAAAGCAGTATAGCATTAAAGTGCAAATGGTTTGCAGTAATATAAATGACAATAAGTAAATGCAAACCAGAGATCACGCCGATTTTACAGTGGTTCGGTCAAATGACCTACATCCACTTGCGAGGCCCCTCTTCGATGAGGCTCCCACCTTCCACTAGCAAATCTCTTGAAAGGGAAGGGTAAATACCCCTCTTACAACATTTACAAGCGGTTCACTCTCTTACAGATTTTCAGCAAGAAAGAAGGAGGTGAACACTAGCAAATTGAAAACAAGACTAGCAAAGACTCTTCTAAGACTTTTCTCTCAATCAATTGCTTCTCTAAAAGTTGTAATCTCAGCTGAGATTTGAGGGGTATTTCTAGGCCTAAAGAGGATTCAAATTTGGGCTCCAAATTTGAATTCTCTTGAAGTTCCTAATGCTGGCGGTGCCACCGCCTGTCAGGTTCTGACCCTGACAGTGCTGGGCGGTGCCACCGCCTATAGTGTTTTCAGCCCACTAGTTGGGCTTCAATCTTGGCCCAAACTAGTCCGAACTCGGGCCCAATTGACCCCTACTTGGGTTATAGGATTAATACCTAATCCTAACCCTAATTAACATGCTAACTACAAATTTAAAGACATTTTATAAGCTATTACAAAGTCCATAAGTCAAGACTTCTTCCAAATGAAGCTTCCCAAAACTTTTCTACGGTCTTCCGATAAACTCTAAACCATTCTCATGGACTCTCAAAGAAAGCTTAAACTTCACGATTTGATCTTGGCGAAGTTCCAACGAGCTTCTTCGCAAGCTCCAATCTCTCTTGGCGAACTCCGCGAACTTCCCACGAACCTTCCTAACGAAGCTTCCTAAAAACCCTTCCAAGCTCCTCCCTACTCATTCTCGGCTAGTTCCAGCAGTGTTCCCGATGAACCTTCGGACTTCCGTCGAACTCTTGAACTCCCAACGAATCCTTCATGCTTGACTCCGCACTTTGTTTTGCTTTATGTCTTCATCGTTATCGTAGTTAATCCTGCACATGCAAGCCAAAACTCTACTCCGATCTAGACAGTTATTACAATGCGAATTGACATTTTGTTGCCCGGCACGTCATTGGTTGGCGCTTCATCCGATTCTTCAGTGCATCATCCTCTCTTGCGGCTTGTTGCCCAATCGGCGGTTGACCTCCGCAACCCCGATATCCTTGGCGTAATTCCGCTCTCCTTGGCCCGATGCCCGACGTCCGAAGCCGTCTGCCATCCAATATCCTAACGTGATCTCCTCCGACGCAACGTCAATTCCTCCTGCGTCAACTGTCTAATCTTGATCGAGTAAACCTGCATTACTCAAAATGCAGTTAAACATCTAAACACAATCAATTAGTTTTATCATCAAAATTTGAGATTCAACAGTGTCCCTCATGCATGCCGGAGTAAGCCATCTCTCTTGGGTATTAAACCAAATATGAGAGTGAGCCTTGCTCTGATACCAATTGTTAGGATCGGAGCGGCACTAAGAGGGGGGGGGGGTGAATTAGTGCAGCGGTAAAGTGTGATAACTTTTCACGATTTAAACACTTTTCGGAAACTTCGTACGATAAAAGCAACGTTTTTGTTTAAAATCATTTCGATTGCGTTTTAACTTGAAGGGATAAGTAAGACTGAGACAAAGCAGTATAGCATTAAAGTGCAAATTGTTTGCAGTAATGTAAATGACAATAAGTAAATGCAAACCAGAGATCACGCCGATTTTACAGTGGTTCGGTCAATTGACCTACATCCACTTGCGAGGCCCCTCTTCGGTGAGGCTCCAACCTTCCACTAGCAAATCTCTTGAAAGGGAAGGGTGAATACCCCTCTTACAACTTTTTACAAGCAGTTCACTCTCTTACAGATTTTCAACAAGAAAGTAGGAGGTGAACACTAGCAAATTAAAAACAAGGCTAGCTAAGACTTTTCTAAGGCCTTTCTCTCAAACACTTGCTGCGCAAAAAGTTGTTCTCTCAGTTGAGATTTGAGGGGTATTTATAGGCCTCAAGAGGATTCAAATTTGGGCTCCAAAATTTGAATTCTCTTTGAGTTCCCGATGCTGGCGGTGCCACCGCCTATCAGTGGCGGTGCCACCGCCAGACCCTTCGATTCACTTGTTAGGCTTCAAATTTAGCCCAAACCAAGTCTAATTTTGGGCCCAATTGGCCACTAACCAGGATATAGGATTATCTCTTAATCCTAATCCTAATTACAAGTGAACTACATAACAAAACACATTCTAAGCAAGTTTTCAACCGCGAACGTCGAGTATTGTTCCAGCGAGCTTTCCGACGAACTTCTTCCGACGGGCTCCCAACAATCTCCCGAACTTGTGATGACTTTAATGAGTAGCCGAGCCTTCTCGGTGATCTCTGTGAACCTCCGACGATCTCTTCGGCGAACTTTCGAACATTCCGACAAGTTCCCGATTTCTTCTCGGTTGGTTCCGGCAGCATCTCCGATGATTCTTCGGACTCTTAAACGTCCATCGAACTTGACTCCGGTATCCTTGCTTTGTGTTTTCTGGTTAACGTAGTTAATCCTGCACACTTAACTCAATAATATGGATTAGATCATTTAACCCATCAATTGATTTTATCATCAAAATCTGAGATTCAACACCACATATCTCTTAGGAGGATGAGAAACTCTACTGAACCTACATAACGTCGAAACTTATGTGCTAGGTACCTGAACAGACTTAGGTTGTAGAATGATGCTTGAGCTAGGTTCTCCAACCTTACTCAACTCTACCATGAGGTGATAGAAATAATACTCTCTTGGCTACAAAAGCTTTTTAGTCCACGAGGTGATAGAAATAATACTCATTAGTTTCCTTGGGGTATCCCACGAATATGCATCGTTCCATCCTAGATTCCAATTTGTCGGGGTTGTGACTTTTTACATGGGCAGGGCAGCTCCAAATCTTAACAACCTTAAGATCAGACTTCTTCCCTTTCCATATCTCATATGGAGTAGACATCACTGACTTAGTTGGAATTCTATTCAAAAGGTAAGCTGCGGTCTCTAGGGCGTATCCCTAGAATGAGATGGATAGGTCAGTGAAACTCATCATGGACCGCACCATGTCTAACAGTGTGTGATTCCTCCTTTCGGATATACCATTGAGTTGAGGTGTATAAGGAGGTGTCCACTGAGACAAAATCCTATGGTCCTTAAGGAACTAGGTGAACTCTGTACTCAAGTACTTATCTCCTCGATCTGATCGAAGAGACTTAATACTCTTTCTAGTCTGATCCTCCACTTCATTCTTATACTCCTTGAATTTCTCGAATGCCTCGGACTTGTACTTCATCAAGTACACATGTCCATATCTTGAGAAATCATCAATAAAAGTAATGAAGTAGGAGTAACCACTTATGACATGAGTTGACATGGGACCACATACATCACTATGTATAAGTTACAACAACTCAATGGCTCTCTCTCTAGTTCCACTAAATTGAGAGTTTATCATCTTTCCATAAAGGCAAGACTCGCAAGTTATATATGACTAATAGACGAATGGATTAAGGTATTCATCCTTTAGTGACTTTTGAATCCTTCCCTCATGGATATGACCTAACCTACAATGCCACATGTATACATTGTTCACCTCATCTCATTTCCTCTTAGACTCACTTATATTCATATATGTGGAGCAGTGTCTAGCATAAACAAACAATTATGCAATGTTCTTCTTGTGATGATCTCATCATCTAATAATATTGAACAATCATTGTTCTCAAAAACTAATTTATATCCATTAACTATCAAACATGAAATGAAAATTATATTTTTGATAATAGAAGGTACAAAATAGCATGCATCTAATGCAATAATAGCTCCACTAGGCAGATATAGGATAACCTCGCCAACATCTACTATAGCAACTTTTGTTTTGTTGCTCATCTTGTTGTTTATCTCGCCTCTAGCCAATCTCCTAGGTCTTGCTAGAACCTGTAACGAATTACAAATATGATAAGCACTACCGATATCTAATACCCGTGTGTTATTATAAGAGTTTGACAAATGGAGACTAATCATGAATGTACCTGAAGCTTCTCTAAGCTTCTGTATTGCCCTCTCTGCAAGGTATTTTTTATAGTTCTTCTTCTAGTGCCCATCTTTGCTGGAAACATTGACCTTTGTATGTTACTGGGTCTTTCTTAGAAACCTTTGCTTTACCTAATATGTCCTTGCCTTTACCTTTCTTAAGGGGCTTTTTTGTCTTCCTTTTTTTTATCTCAATAGCATAGAGAACTGGCTTCTCTTTCTTGATAGTGCTATCTGCATCCCTCAACATATTGAGGAGCTCAAGGAGAGTCACATCAAGCTTGTTTATATTAAAATTTATTATGAACTAAGAAAATGAATCTGGTAGTGACTGAAGTATAAGGTCTATATATAGGTCATCCTTTAGGACTATTCCTAGATCTGTGAGTTTCTCTATCCACGCAATCATCTTTAGGACATGGTTCTGAACTGGTGTCCCCTTAGTCATCCTAACACGGAAGAGACTCTTAGATATCGCATATCGCTAAGTCCTTTCCTATTTCTCAAACAATTTACGGAGATGCAGGAGAATGGATCTGACATCCATCTTTTCATTTTGTCTTTGTAACTCAGGAGTCATAGAGCCCAACATGTAACACTGAGCAAGACTGGAATTATCTATGTACTTCATATAGCGAGCAATCTTATCCTCGCTTGCCCTTTCCTCAGATGTAGGCATCACTATATCAAGGACATACATGATTTTCTCCGTCATGAGAACGATTCTCAAGTTGTGGAGCCAATCGGTGTAATTTAGACTAATGAGGCGGTTGACATCAAGTACGCTATGTAAGGAATTTGAATACGACATATTTATAAAAATAAAGATGTAACAGAAATAAATAACATGCAGATTTTCTAAAAAAATAAATAATAAAGATAAGAACTTATATCTTAATCTACTCCCACTATTTTCTCGTAAATCACACAACTCCCTTTGGTATGTGAATCGAAGACCCCCGGCAAATCTCCAGTAAGGATCAGAATCTAATTGACGTCTTAACGTAACCTCGAGTGACTTAACCAATTACTCTAAGCCCGTAAAAGTAGGCAACTCTTGCCAATCACAACTCCTTGTGATTCTTATCCTGTTCGGCCTCCGAACCACCATGGCCTCGAGTGACTCAACCAACCATCGTTACAAGATGAGTCTGATTCGACAATATGCCCTTGAGTGACTTGACTAAGTATACCATGTCCTTAGGTCATTAGTGACATTTCTATATTATTGGCAAGATAGCGAATCGTGAAATATGTGAGCCTTGAGTAACTCGACCAACTCAACCTACGTCGAGAATTGGTCCATACCTATAACGATGGAAGGCCACAAGGGTCAATCTAATTACCTTACATTTACCGACGTAATATTATAAAGAGAAGAGATTTTTGATTTGGTCTCCTAATATGACGTGTCATACACATACATATTTAATATATATCTACATCGCATACAAATATATATATATATATATATATATATATATATATATATATATATGTATATTTATATATGTATGTATATATATGTATATATATATATATATGTATATATATATGTATGTATGTATATATGTATGTATATATATATGTATGTATATATATACATACATATATACATATCTATATACATATATATATATATATATATACATATATATATATATATATATATATATATATATATATATATATATATATATATATATATAGTAGGTGTATAAATAATCACACATCACATGAGCATTCATACCAGATGATCATGGACTACATCCTAATGTGATCAAGCCCGAGCTAGTGGGCCTAATCACTCATATCAAGATCTATGTGTGCAATGGTGCATCTCCATGCCATGTGATCGTCCATCTTATCCTTATCGGTTCCGTCGGCATCTCCATACATCGTAATCGTCCATCTCAACCTCGTGAGTCTTGCTATAGCTTCCACGCTTCCCGCTGTGCATTCTCATGTAATTACAACTTAATCACAAGCACATAGGCTCAACAATAAACGAGAATAAAATTGGAGACTCGTAGCCCTCAATAATAATAATAATAATAATAATAATAATAATAATAATAATAATAATAATAATAATAATAATAATAATCATATGTACAAACATCACATGGTCCATGATCATCCGTCCACATCATATATTACATGTACATATCATCATCATATAGGACTACTAGATAATAATAATAATTAATTAATTAAACTTTTTAATTAATTAATATTTTATAAAACAAGGACATGTAGGGAATTTTCTTAATTGTTAAGGGTATTTTGGTAATTTGGATAAAAAAGATATAATCTAGAATTTTTAAAATTCACATGGGCAAAATATTCATTTTCTAAAAAACCTAACCCCTTTCCCTACTGTTGTGTTGCGACGGCCATCGACGGGGCCACTACGGGGGGTGGGGTGCCGCATCTACTTGTAGGTTGCTCGCCCTCGGGTGGTGTGCCCGCGGGCAATGCCGCCCCTATGGGTGATTCTGCTCGCGAGCATAGCACCTACAAGCGGCACTGCCCCTTGTGGGCATAGTGTTTGCAAGCATCGTCGCCCCCGCAAGTGTAGCACTCGTAGGAGCCACTCTTGCGGCTACCTGCCTACAGCCTGCAGCCAGCCAGTTGCCGTCGCTATAGATGGCCAAGGTTGCAAGCAACCTTTGGCCATTTTGTGAGCACAATAAGGACAGTAATAGTTGCTGCCCTTTCTCACCCTTTGCGTCAACGATTTTGACGTCAAAAGTTTTTCTAAAACATAACACACGTAGTTCAAAACCAATTTTTGTTGCACGAACAACCTAGCTCTAATACCATTGTAGGGAAATCTAGGGGCGACATCACATGCGCAACGGAAGAACATAAAATAAAATCCTCAAATTTCCCAAAGATGTGTTTGTCATCGTGCAAAGATTGGTGTGTAAAATCCATAAAAACGAAAACTATATATATAAAAGATTATGTTTTATCTAGAGATATTGTATATCCCTGAATCTCTATAGATTTGTAGGAGAGGATGAAGGAGGTCAAGCGTCCTCCTCTCTAGCGGTGATCTACAGAGTAGGGCTGCGACGATGCTCTTCAAATCTCCAAGCCTAATATCTGAGGAGGAGAAAGGAAGAGGAGAATAGGAGGTGGCAACCAAGAGAAGCTCTAGCCTAGCAACCTTTTGTTCCCTCTTATTTATAGAGGCCTTCTGTTAGCTCAACCCTTATGGATCCTGCCCTATTAGGTATTTGATATGCATCCAACTACGCAAGCCTATTAGATTAGTGGATCTCTATCTAATAATCTCTCAGTGGCTCTTATTGAATCTTATCCATATGATCCAATAATTCATGGGCTTATTGGATATCCAATAAGATATGGGCTGCAGCGGATATCTCATATCCGAACCTTTACTTGTCGCAACACCTACAATATATGTGTGACCCTCTAGGCCCAATATCGAGCTGGCCGTGAGTTATACTTGTTAGAACTCCTTCTGGCTCAGTGAATTATTATCTCCATAAAAATTCACTCGACTCATTGCTAGTCATAGGTGCCCAGCAAGCCAATCACGTGAGTGATGACACGTGTGACTTAATACAGAATCTTTTTGCATATTATATTTTGGCATATATCACTTTATAACTATTGCATAAATGCATACATATATTGTGATGTCCTTGGATTTGTGCAATGGGAATCGGATCCTGATGAGATCACGATAGTGAGATCGATTCACCTTTAAACACATATCCTAAATAATCCCGGTCATAGGTTACTCGAGAGGATATCGTAAATAACCTGACAGACCGGTGTGTCAGTATACCGTCCATATGATGGATGCAGTTGGTCTCATAGCTGCTTATGTAGGGACACTAGGGATACAAAGATGTGCTCATTGGAGAATGAGTTCACCGATTGATCCGCTTCTTTTAATGTTGGATGGTTGATGATGCCTTATTGTCGGACAAATGATTCCAGAGTCCTAGTGGTGTATCTGGTCCTTAGACTTGAGACACCAAGGATGTCTCAGATGAGTGCTCCACTCTTTGATACCGACTTATAGGTTTGGTTGTCCCAGATCTAGTACACCGGTCATTGGGAGTGGTAGTCGACCTTTGACGAGGGCTATTGAGTGTCGATAGAGGATCATCCACTCTCTGGGTCATGAGAGGAATATCCCATGTGTTGTTGCTCGGACAAATCCTTGGCCAGGGTCATTCGGGTTGAGAGAGAAAGAGTTCTCAGGAGAATCCGATTAGAGCGAGACTCGAGTAGAAACCGTGTGGGTCTGAGCAACACCATGCTCGATATACGGTCTCTGGTATATTAGATGGATGAGGGACTATAGGTACACCAGAATCGAGGACCCATGTGTTCAATGGATTGGATTCCCCTATATCGTCTGGGGACTACGGCGTAGTGGCCTAGTACGTCCGTCCGTAGTCGATGAGTCGAGTGAATTATTACGTAGATAATAATTCACCGAGTTAGAAGGAGTTCGACAGTATGACTCACGCATGTCCGATATTGGGCCTAGAGGGTCACACACATATGGTAAGCATTGCGATGAATAGAGGTTCGGATATGAGATATCCGACGGAGCCCTTGTCTTATTGGATGCAGATCTAATACCCACTAGGGGAGGACCCATTAGGGTTTGACAGGGGACCTCTATAAATAGGAGGGATTCAGAGCCCCATGGGCTAGAGAGCTTTTGTTTTCCTTTTCCTATTCTCCTCTCCATCTCCACCTCATAGTAGGTCTGGAGTTTTGAGGAGCGTCGTCGCAACCCTGCTGTGTGGATCACCGCTAGAGAGGAGGACGCTTGACCATCTTCACCCTCTCCTAAGGATCTACAAAGAAACAGGGATATACGATCTCCCTAGATAACACAATCTACTCTATACGAAGTTTCATGTTTCGCGGATTTTGCGTACCAATCTTCGCATGACGACGAACATCTCTTTGGGAATCGGGGATTTTATTTTTTTTGTTCTTCCGGCGCGCATATGATGTCGCCCCCAAGAATTTCCCTACTACAAAGGTATCGAGCCGTGGTTGTTCGTATGGCGAATGATTGGTTTTGAATTATGTGTGTTGTGTTTAGGAAGAATTTTGACGCCAAAATTGTTGACGAAAAACAAGGAAGGGCAGCAACAGTTGCTGCCCTCGATCCGTCGGGCGGCGGCAAATAACCGGCGGCAAGCGTTCCCCACCGGGTAGAGGCGCCCCAGGTAGCCGGCGCCCGCCCGCCATCTCGGGGCGAAACCCCCCCTTAGGGGCGGTCGCTGGCGGGACAGACCGCCGCAGAGGCGGGGCGGCACCCACTGGGGAGGCCACCCAAGCCGGGCAATACGACAATGGGCGTCTTTCTAGGCGAGGGCGCGGTTCCTCGTCCCCGCCAGACGCCGCCAGGGAGGGTGGGCGGCGGCGACAACAAATAAAAAAGGGGAAAGGGCATTGGGGTTTTCTGTGCAAAAGATAGTTTTGCCCCTCGGAATTTGAGAAATTCCAGTTTCTGTCTTTTGTCCAAATTACGAAAAGACCCTTATGAATTTAAAAATTTCCTATAATGTCCCTGATTTCAGAAAATATTAATTAATTAAAAGGTTTAGTTGATTATTATTTTATTATTATTATTATCTAGTAGTCCTACATGATGATGATTATTTATACATGTGATGTATGATGTGTGGACGGATGATTATGGACCGTGTGATATGTGTACTTGTGATTATTATTATTGAGGTCCGCGAACCTCCATTATATTACTCATTTATTGTCGGGCCTGCGTGCCTATGATTAAGTTGTAATCACATGAGGAGGCAAAGCGGAAGCGTGGATGCGATAGCGGGACCCATGAGACGGACGATCGTGATGCATGAAGATGCATCAAGATGTCGACGGAACTGACAAGGACGAAATGGACGATCACAGGGCATGGAGATGCACCGTTGCACACATAGATCTTGATGTGAGTGATTAGGCCTACTGGCTCGGGCCTAATCATATTAGGTTGTGGTCCATGATCATCTGGTGTAATTGCTTATACACATACTAGATATGTATATATATTTGCATGCGATTTAGATATATATTAAATATGTATATGTGTGATATGTCATATTAGGAGACCAAATCATAGAAACATCACTCGATAATATTAAGTCGGTAAACGTGAGACAATTAGATTGACCCACGTGGCCTTCCATCGTTATAAGTAGGAACTGATTCCCGGTGTAGGTTGAGTTGGACGAGTCCCTCGAGACTCACCAATATCACGATTCGCTATCTTGCTTACGACATAGAGATGTCACCGGTGACCTGAGGGCATGGTATACTTGGTCGAGTCCCTCGAGGGTATATCATCAAATCAGACTCATCTTGTAACGAAGGTGTTGACTTAACCGAGCATCATGGTTGGTCGAGTCCCTCGAGGCCATGATGATTCGAAGGCCGAACAGGACGGGAATCACAAGGAGTTGTGATCGACAAGAGTTGTCTACCTTTTAGGCTTAGTGTGATTAGTCGAGTCCCTCGAGGTTACACTAAGACGCTGATTGGATCCTGATCCCCACTAGTAAAATAGTGGGAGCATTTTAAGATAGAAGTCCATATCTTGATAGTTTATTTCTTGCAAAATCTGCATGTTATTCATTTCTGCTGCATCTTTATTTTTAGAAAATGTTGCTTTCAAATCCCTTACGTGGCATACTTGATGTCAACCGCCTCACTGGTCCAAATTATATGGATTGGCTCCGTATCTGGAGAATTGTTCTCACAGCGGAGAAAATCATGTATGTCCTTGATATAGTGATGCCTGCGCCCGAAGAAGGGGCAAACGAGGATGAGATCGCTCGCTTCGTGAAGTACATTGATGACTCCACTCTTGCTCAGTGCTATATGTTGGGCTCTGTGACTCCTGAGTTATAGAGACAACATGAAAAGATGGATTTCGGATCCATTCTCCTACATGTCCTTAAATTGTTTGAGGAACAGGGAAGGACTCAGCGATATGAGATATCTAAGAGCCTCTTCCGTGCTAGGATGACTGAGGGGACACCGGTTCAGAACCATGTCCTAAAGATGATTGAGTGGATAGAGAAACTCACAGGTCTAGGAATGGTCCTAGAGGATAACTTGTGTGTGGACATTGTGCTTCAGTCCCTACCAGATTCTTTTTCACAGTTCATAATGAATTTTAATATGAACAAGCTTGAAGTGACTCTCCCAAAGCTTCTCAATATGTTGGTGGAGGCAGAGAGTACTATCAAGAAAGAGAAGCTAGTTCTCTACACTGGTGAGACCAAAAGGAAAAGGAAAGCAGAAAGGTCTCTTAAGAAGGGAAAGGGCAAGGTCAAACCAGGTAAAGCAAAGGTTGCTAAGAAAGACCCAGCAAAGGACAAAGGCCAGTGCTTCCACTGTGGTAAAGATGGGCACTAGAAGAGAAACTGCAAAGAGTACCTTGCAGAAAGGGCGAAACAAAAGCTTGATGAAGCTTCAAGTACATTCATGATCAGTCTCCATTTGTCAGACTCTTATGATAACATATGGGTATTGGATACCGGTAATGCTTATCATATATGCAATTCGTTGCAGGTTCTAGCAAGGACTAGGAGACTAGAGAGAGGCGAGATGGACCTCAAGATGGGTAATGGAGCAAAAGTTGCTATAATAGCTGTTGGCGAGGTTGCCCTACATCTGCCTAGTGGAGCTTTTATTGCATTAGATGCATGTTATTATGTTCCTTCTATTATCAAAAACATTATCTTCATTCCATGTTTAACAATTAGTTGATATAAATTTGTTTTTTAGAATAATGGTTGTTCGATATTATTAGATGATAAGATCATTATGAAAGGAACATTGCATAATGGTTTATTTATATTAAACACCAATCCACATATCATGAATGTAAATGTGTCCAAAAGGAAACGAGATGAGTTGAACAGTGCATACCTGTGGCATTGTAGGCTAGGTCACATCCATGAAAGAAGGATTCAAAAGTTGCTAAATGATGGATATCTAGATCCATTCGACTATGTGTCTTATGCAACTTGTGAGCCTTGCATTCGTGGAAAACTGACCAACTCTCCATATAGTGGAACTGGAGAGAGAGCCACTGAGTTGTTGGAACTCGTACATAGTGATGTATGTGGACCCATGTCAACTCATGTCATTGGAGGTTACTCCTACTTCATTACATTTACTGATGATTTCTCAAGGTATAGATATGTGTACTTAATGAAGTACATGCTAGTCATAGGTGCCCAGCAAGCCAATCACGTGAGTGATGGCACATGTGACTTAATATAGAATCTTTTTGCTTATTATATTTTGGCATATATCACTTTATAACTATTGCATAAATGCATACATATATTGTGATGTCTTTGGATTTGTGCAATGGGAATCGGATCCTGATGAGATCACGATAGTGAGATCGATTCACCTTTAAACGCATATCCTAAATAATCCCGGTCATAGGTTACTCGAGAGGGATATCGTGATAACCGGACAGACTGGTGTGTTGTATACCCGTCCATATGATGGATGCAGATGGTCTCATAGCTGCTTGTGTAGGGACACTAGGGATACAGTACAGGTGCTCATTGGAGAATGAGTTCACTGATTGATCCGCTTACGTAATGTTGGATGGTTGATGATGCCTTACTGTCAGACAGCGATTCCGTAGTCCTAGTGGTGTATCTGGTCCTTAGACTTGAGACACCAAGGATGTCCTGTATGAGTGCTCCACTCTTTGATACCAGACTTATAGGTTTGGTTGTCCCAGATCTAGTACAGTTGGTCATTGGGAGTGGTAGTTGACCTTACGAGGGCTATTGACTGTCGATAGAGGATCATCCACTCTCGGCGTCATGAGAGGAATATCCCATGTGTTCTTGCTCAGACAAATCCCTGGCTAGGGTCATTCGGGTTGAGAGAGAAAGAGTTCTCCGGGAGAATCCGATTAGAGCGAGACTCGAGTAGAAACCGTGTGGGTCTGACAACACAATGCTCGATATACGGTCTCTGGTATATTAGATGGATGAGGGACTATAGGTACATGGTAACTGAGGATAGACTGGTCCAATGGATTGGATTCCCCTGTATCGTTTGGGGACTACGACGTAGTGGCCTAGTACGTCCGTAGTTGATGAGTTGAGTGAATTATTACAGAGATAGTAATTCACTAAGTTAGAAGGAGTTCTGACAGGTATGACTCACGGCCAGCTCGATATTGGGCATAGAGGGTCTCACACATATGGTAGGCATTGCGATGAATAGAGGTTCGGATATGAGATATCCGACGGAGCCCTTGTCTTATTGGATGCAGATCCAATACCCACTAGGGGAGAACCATTAGGGTTTGATAGGGGACCTCTATAAATATGAGGGATTCAGAGCCCCATGGGCTAGAGAGATTTTGTTTGCCTTTTCCTATTCTCCTCTCCATCTCCACCTCAGAGTAGGTCTGGAGTTTTGAGGAGCGTCGTCGCAACCCTGCTGTGTGGATCACCGCTAGAGAGGAGGACGCTTGACCTCCTTCACCCTCTCCTAAGGATCTGCAAGGAAACAGGGATATACGATCTCCCTAGGTAACACAATCTACTCTATATGCAGTTTCATGTTTCGCGGATTTTTTGCATACCAATCTTCGCACGACGACGAACATCTCTTTGGGAATCAGGGATTTTGTTTTTCTTGTTCTTCCGCTGCGCATATGATGTCGCCCCAAGGATTTCCCAACAGTACCAGTCCGAGACCTTTAAGAAATTCATAGAGTATAAGAATGAGGTGGAAAACCAGATTGGAAAGAGTATTAAAACTCTTCGATCAGATCGAGGAGGTGAGTACTTAAGTACAGAGTTCACTCAGTTCCTCAAGGACCATGGGATATTATCCCAATGGACACCTCCTTATACACCTCAGCTCAATGGTGTCTCTGAAAGGAGAAATCGTACATTATTAGATATGGTACGGTCCATGATGAGTTTCGCTGACCTACCCATCTCATTCTGGGGATATGCCCTAGAAACCGCAGCTTACCTTCTAAACAGAGTTCCAACTAAGTCGGTAGTGTCTACACCATATGAGATATGGAAAGGGAAGAAGCTTGATCTTAAGGTTGTTAAGATTTGGGACTGCCACAAAATGTTAAAAGACACAACCCCATAAGTTAGAATCAAGGACAGAAGCTGATGCAAATTTATGGGATACCCCAAGGAAACTTGTGGGTATTATTTCTATCATCTCGAGGACCAAAAGGTCTTTGTCGTCAAGAGAGCAAAGTGTTCCTTGAGAAGGAACACATTCTTGGCGGAGATAGTGGGAGAATGATAGAATTGAGCGAGGTTGGAGAACCAAGCTCAAGCACCACTCTACAGAATCCAGTCCGTGGTACCTAATACACAAGTTTCAACTTTACGAGATCTGATAGAGTATCCCATCCTCCCCGAGAGATATTTGGGACATATTAGAGGAGAGGATGCAGAGGATATTGATCCTGACCCTCTGAGGAGGCTATTATGAGTATAGACTCCGGGAAGTGGCAAGAAGCCATGAATTTCGAGATGGATTCTATGTACTCCAATAAGGTTTGAAACTAGTTGATGCTTGAAGGTATTGTACCCATCGGTTGCAAGTGGATCTTTAAGAAAAAGATCGGAGTAGATGGAAAGGTAGAGACATATAAAGCAAGGCTAGTGGCTAAGGGGTATCGTCAAAGGCAAGGTGTTGACTATGACGAAACCTTCTCACCCGTAGTAATGCTAAAATCTATCAGAATTCTATTGGCTATTGCAGCACACTATGATTATGAGATCTGGCAGATGGATGTGAAAACCACATTCCTCAATGGGAACCTCGAGGAGGAGGTGTATATGATGCAACCTGAGGGATACGTGTTCAAGAACTGTCCAGATAAGGTGTGTAGGTTGCTTAGATCCATTTATGGATTAAAGCAAGCTTCCCGAAGTTGGAACATAAGATTTGATGAGGCAATCAGATCTTATGACTTCGTTAAGAACGAAGATGAGCCTTGTGTATACAGAATGGTAAGTGGGAGCGCTATCACCTTTTTGGTGTTATATGTGGATAACATCCTGATCATTGGGAATGACGTAGGAATGCTATCCACAGTAAAGGCTTGGTTATCTAGACACTTCTCCATGAAGGACTTAGGGGAAGCATCCTATATTTTGGGGATTAGAATCTATAGAGATAGATCTAAGAGGATGCTTGGCTTGTCCCAGTCCAGGTATATAGAAACCATTGTCAAAAGGTTTGGCATTGAAAATTCCAAGAGAGGTCTCATACCGATGAGACATGGGATATCGCTTTCTACGAGTATGTCCCCAAAGACTCCAGAAGAAAGGGCGAACATGGATATGATACCTTATGCCTTAGCAATAGGGTCTATCATGTATGTCATACTATGTACTAGGCCTGATATAGCGCATGCTCTGAGTGTCACGAGCAGGTATCAAGCGGATCCAGGCTTGGAGCACTAGAAAGCAGTAAAGTGTATCCTTAAGTACTTGAGAAGGACAAACGATCTTTTACTAGTATATGGAGGTAATAGCCTTAAGGTTGAAGGCTACACTGACTCAAGTTTTCAGTCTGATGTCGATGATAGCAAGTCGAATTCAGGGTATGTGTAGACCTTGAATGGAGGAGCAGTGTGCTGGAAGAGTTCCAAGCAAGATACCACTGCTGACTCGACCATAAAGGCGGAGTACATTGCTGCATCAGATGCAACAAAGGAGGGAGTTTGGGTGAAGAAGTTCATTACAGATTTGGGAGTCGTGCCGGGTAGCGAAGAGCCGATCTCCCTATATTATGATAACAACGGGGCGATTGCTCAAGCAAAGGAACCTAGGTCTCATCAAAAATCTAAGCATGTTCTGAGGAGGTTCCACCTTATCAGAGAGATCGTGACCCGAGGAGATGTAGTAGTGGAAAGAGTTTCATCCGAAGATAACATTGCAGATCCACTAACAAAGTCGTTGTCTCATATTTGGTTTGAGCGTCACAGGGGTCTGATGGGGATCAGACACATAGGTGATTGGCTTTAGGTCAAGTGGGAGATTGCTAGTCATAGGTGCCCAGCAAGCCAATCATGTGAGTGAAGGCATGTGTGACTTAATACAGAATCTTTTTGCTTATTATATTTTGGCATATATCACTTTATAACTATTGCATAAATGCATACATATATTATGATGTCCTTGGATTTGTGCAATGGGAATCAGATCGTGATGAGATCACGATAGTGAGATCAATTCACCTTTACACACATATCCTAAATAATCCCGGTCATAGGTTACTCGAGAGGGATATCGTGATAACCGGATAGACTGGTGTGCTGTATACCCGTCCATATGATGGATGCAGTTGGTCTCATAGCTGCTTGTGTAGGGACACTAGGGATACAAGATGTGCTTGCTATGGAGAATGAGTTCATCTGATTTATCCGCCACGGAATGGATGGATGGTTGATGATGCCTTATTGTCGGACAGCCGATTCCGTGAGTCCTAGTGGTGTATCTCGGTCCTTAGACTTGAGACACTAAGGATGTCATGTATTAGTGCTCCACTCTTTGATACCCGCACTTATATGTTTGGCTGTCCCAAATCTAGTACAACTGGTCATTGGGAGTGGTAGTCGACCTTTACGAGGGGGCTATTGAGTGTCGATAGAGGATCATCCACTCTTGGCGTCATGAGAGGAATATCCCATGTGTTCTTGCTCGCATAAAATCCTAGCCAGGGGTCATTCGGGTTGAGAGAAAGAGTTCTCCTGAGAATCCGATTAGAGTGAGACTTCGAGTAGAAACCGTGTGAGTCCCACAACACCATGCTCGATATATGGTCTCTAGTATATTAGATGGATGAGGGACTATAGGTACACGTGAATCGAGGACGCACAGGTCCAATGGATTGGATTCCCCTGAGATCATCCCCGGGGACTACTGGCGTAGTGGCCTAGTGCGTCCGTGAAGTCGATGAGTCGAAAGTGAATTATTACAGAGATAATAATTCACCGAGTTAGAAGGAGTTCTCGGCGAGCATGACTCACGGCCAACTCGATATTGGGCCTAGAGGGTCACACACATATGGTAGGCATTGCATTGAATAGAGGTTCGATATGAGATATCCTAATTTGAGCCCTTGTCTTATTGGATGCATCCAATACCCACTAGGGGAGCACCCATTAGGGTTTGACAGGGGACCTCTATAAATAGGGAGGGATTCTGAGCCCCATGGGCTAGAGCTTTTTGTTTGCCTTTTCCTATTCTCCTCTCCATCTCCACCCTCAGTAGGTCTAGAGTTTTGAGGCCGCCGTCATAACCCTCATGTGGATCACCGCCAGAGAGGAGGACGCTTGACCTCCTTCACCCTCTCCTAAGGATCTGCAAGGAAACAGAGATATACTGATCTCCTAGGTAACACAATCTACTCTATACGCAGTTTCATGTTTTCATGGATTTTATGCATCAATCTTATACGACGATTGAACATCTCTTTGGGAATCGGGGATTTTGTTTTTCTTGTTCTTCCGCTGCGCATATGATGTCGCCCCCAAGGATTTTCCTACACTCATCGATTGCGGACGTACTTGGCCATTACGCTGTAGTCCCTAGATGATATAGAGGAATCCAATCTTTTAGACCTATCTATTCTTAATTATCGTGTACCTATAGTCCCTCATCCATCTAATATCCCAGAGACTATATACTGAGCATGGTGCTGTCAAGCCCATATAGTTTCTCCTCGAGTCTCGCTCTAATTGGATTCTCCCGGAGAACTATTTCTCTCTCAATCTGAATGATATTGGCCAAAGATTTGTTTGAGCAAGAACACACAGGATATTTCTCTCATTATACCGAGAGTGGATGATTCTCTATCGATAGTTAATAGCCCTTGTAAGGTTGGCGGCCACTCCGAATAACCAACTGTACTAGATTTAGAACTTCCAAACTTATAAGTATGATATCAAAGAGTGGAGTACACATACAGGAAATCCTTGGTGTCTCAAGTCTAAGGACCAGATACACTACTAGGACTACAGAATCGCTGTTTGACAATAAGGCATCATCAACCATCGAGTATTCCGTGAGCGGATCAATCAGTGAACTCATTCTCCAATGAGCACCTGTATTATATCCCTATTGTCCCCACACGAGCAACTATGAGACCAACTGCATCCATCATATGGATAGTATATAGTACACCGGTTTGTCCAGTTATCTCGATGTCCCTCTCGAGTAACCTATAACCAGGATTATTTGAGATATGTGTTTAAAGGCGAATTGGTCTTATTATCGTAATCTCATCATGATTTGATTCTCATTGCACAGATCTATGAACATCATAATATATATGCATATATGCAACAAATTATATAAAGTGATAAAATACTAAATATAATAAGCAAAAAGATTACGTGTCAAGTCACACGTGCCATCACTCACATGATTGGCTTGTAGGGCACCTATGACTAGTACCTAGTTGTTAGACAAAATAAAACATAAATAATATGAATTATTGATGGCTTCATAATTAGGCTAAATGTGTCATGATACTTAAGATTTAGACGTTGATGAAATCTCTTTTCAACAAGTCTTACTTTATATTTATTAATGGATCAATCAGGATTTCATTTGATATGAAAAATCTATTTGCACCTTATAATGTTTTGAGTTGGATGGGATGAGATTAAGTCCCATGTATCATTTTGTAATAAAGCATTATATTCTTCAAATATTACTGCTCACCATTCAAGAATTTTTATAACTTGGTTAACAATAGAAGGCTCATAAATAAATTTTTAGGATTGTTTTGAAAAAATAAAGAAATATTTATTTGGCTTAAAGACTTGATTTTTTGATCTAGTAATCATCGAATGAATTGGTGTAGGGTCAATGACATCTCTAAGATATACTGGACTAGAAGAATTTAAAGTAGGGAATACTAAAATCAAACATTGCTATTAATTCTCTTGTTGTGTAACACTCTCATGAGGTAGCTAGATGGATAAGGTAATCTATTATTTATCCTATACTATTGAGGAAGGTCCTAATAGGATCTGAGTCGATAAAGTGTTTAGATTGGTGGATGTGGTTGATTTTTCAACCTAAACGGAAATGATAATATGAGGTGACTCATGAATTTGAAGAATTCAATCAACAAAATTATAAGGAAAAATAGATTCCACAAAATCAAAATGACAAGAAATGAAAAAAATTTAGTTGATGGATCAAAATATTTAAAGGTACTTTGATTAGTGAAATACCTAAGAAAAACATATGATTTTGATCGAGCTTTCAATTTATTATGGGCGTAAGGTTTTAATCATGATAAGAATAGACACCCAAAAACATGTAATTTACTATAGTTTTTCAAATACTGAAATCATGTTTAGAATTGGAGTGGGTTTATTATTAATAAGATAAGTTGATGTGACAAATGCATGAGACCAAGATTAAATAGGTAAGGAAGCTTGAGTAAGGAGTGTAAAATCAATTTGGACAATGTGTTGATTGTTGAATCTCGAATTTTGATGATGAAATCAATTTATGAAGTTAAGATCTAATATATATTTGAGTGACATAAGACTAATCTCGAGGTTGGACGTTGGGCTGGAAGGACTTCGTGCACCAAGGAGATCGAAAGTTGCAGGAGTCAACATGTCGATTGGGCAATACGCCGAAAGAGAGGACGATGCGCTAAAAGATCAAACGAAGTACTAGTCGAACCAATGACATGCCGGACAATATAAGATTCATGCTTGTAATCGTATTTGTCTAGATCGAGTTAGTTAGGTTTAATTGAGTTGGTTTTGAGTGTAACCATGCTAACTTAATTATGAGCCAATTGGGCCTGAATCAGGGTTGAATTGAGCCTATTGCTTGGCTTATTCAATAATCTATAACAGGGTCTAGCGGTGGTACCGCCCAAACATAGTCTCCCAGACTGTGTCAGATGATGGTACCGCTAGACTAGGTGATGGTATCACCCAAACATAGTCTCCCAAACTATGTTAGGCGGTGGTACGGGCCTAGTGTTAGATTGACTTGCGGTAGTATCGCCTAATGCGATATTGCCCGTACCCGGAAAACCTAGAAATTAAAATTTTTGGCTCTATTTTTAAAACTATTTGGGGTCTATAAATACCCCACTTAGGCAGTATAAAAGAGACAAGAATTATTAAGAAAAAAACTAAAAAAACTTTGCCAAAACATTGAGTTCCCTCCTTGAGCTTAGAAGTTAATATAAGGGAGGTGTGTGAGGGTTAACTTATAAAAAGAGAGTGTAAAGGTTCTCTCCTAAGCCTATCAAAAGGAGAAAATAGTTATAAGAGGGTAGTTGATCTCTGTCCATTGAAAGAAGATTGATAGTAGAAGTCAGTGGCTTCGAGTGAAGAGGAATCGGGAGTGGACGTAAGTCACGACGACCTAACCACTATAAAACTCGGTTTGCATTTCTGTTCTACTTTTTATTGTTATTGATATTACTTTAATTACTTATTGCACTTCTTCTAAGTCAAGCACACTTTCAATATTTCTGATATAGTTTTTCATCAAACGAAAGTTTTTGAACCGATGTGATTCGCCTAGTGTTAGATTGATAGGCGATAGTATCGCCAATATAACGGTGGTACCGCCCATACCCGAAAGACCCAAAATTTTGAATTTTTGGCTCTATTTTTTAAGTCATTTAGGGCCTATAAATATCCCACTTGGGCAGTAAGAAAGGGGCAATAATTCTTAAGGAAAAAATTGAAAAAACTCTACCAAAACGTTGAGTTGCCTCCTCCTTGAGCTTAGAAGTTGATCTAAGGGAGGTGTGTGAGAGTTATCTTATAAAAAGCGGATATAAAGGTTCTCTCCTGAGCCTATCAAAAGGAGAAAAGAGTTGTAAGGGGATAATTGATCTTTGCCTATTGAAAGAAGATAGGTACTGGAGACCGGTGGCCTCGAGTGAAGAGGAATCACGAGTGGACATAGGTCATGACGACTAAACCACTATAAAATGTGGTTTGTATTTCTGTTCTGCTTTTCATTTTTATTGATATTGCTTTAATTGCTTATTGCACTTCTTCTAAGTCAAGCACACTTTCAATATTTCCGATATGATTTTTCATTGAACGAAAGTTTTCGAACCGACGTGATTTTTCGAAAGCACTAATTCATCCCCTCCCCTCTTAGTGTCGATTTTGATTATAACATTAATAATGACGTTTTGTGATTTCATTATGTTAAAGAGTATGTGAAGGAGTGAGAAAATGAGAGATTATATTGGTTTAAAAAATATTATGAAGCTTTTAAAATTTACCATCATTATCATAATAAAATGAAACAGTAGATCATTGAAAGAACTTTTCAAAAATCAATTTAAATTTTAAAAAAATGATGAATACTTCATATTTTTGCTTCATAAAAAATAACCACATGTACCTTATGAAATGGTCAACAAAAAAAAAGATAGTAGTTAAATCTATCATGAGATTATATTGATGAAGGATCCAAAACATCAAAAAACATCAAAAAATATAAACTAGAGGTGAATTACTTATGAGAGAGGATATAGAAAATGGTAGCTTATGCACTTTATTTCTTTTTTACATGAGTTACACAAAAAAAATAGTAAGATAACGATGATAAAAGTAAATTGTAAGAACGAATAATATAATTTAGAACTTTAAAAGAAGAATGCCCGAAGCCATTATGTCATTCTTGAAATCGAGCCTCAATGGTGATCAAAGCAAAAATGGATTTAGATGGTGCAATAGTCGACCATTCATAGCAAAAATGGATTTAGATGGTGCAATAGTCGACCATTCATAGACTCCATCTCTATTTAGCCCCTCTATGAGATGTGCCTCCCATGTTGAGATCCTTCACAATAAATGAAGATGGTAAGAATTTAATAGAAATATTTTTAGAAGAATATAATTTAGAGACAGATATTAGGTTCTTCTTCATTTCATGAACATAAAAAATATCAAAAAGTAAAAAGGATTTTGAGGAAAAGGAAGGTTTGTAGAACCAGTATGAGTTATTTTGAGACATTTGTCATCACCTATTAAGATATCATTTGAACCATCATAATCTAAATGAAAATATAGATTATTTAAGTCAAATATGACATAATGAGAAGCCCTAGAATCAACAAGTAAGTTTGATGAAGGTTGAAAAGATTGAGCAGCAAAGTGAGCATATAGTTGTGGTAATGAAAATCGAATATATGGTGTAATAGAATATGTAGAATAAGGTGGGTAGAAGACTGAAACATCCATGGAATCGAATATATGGTGTAATAGATTATGTAGAATAAGGTGGGTAGAAGACTGAAACATCCATGGAATAACAGTTTGCATGCTACGACATTTCTTAATAATATGGCCTTGCAAGTCACATATTTGACAAGTGACTTTATTATTGAATTATTGATCAAATTTGTTGACACTTTCGTTATGATGTTATTGTATGTTATCTCCAAAATGATTGTTTAGAGATGATAATCTTACTAGTTGTGGATCTTATCTTTATTACTAGAATTAGCTTTATTAGTAAAATTAGCAATGATATAAGTAGCATCGGAAGGTGGTGACTCTCATTTAAGATAAGCTTCATAGTTAGATAGCTTATCATGAAGTTCTTCGAAAGATATATAAGACTATCATGAGCACGAATCGTAATCGAGATATCTTTGTAATCTGAATTGAGACCACTTAATATATGAAAAATGATCTCTTCATTATCGAGAGGTGCATCAGCCATAGTAATTGCATCAACTCGAGTTTTGATAGTCTACATATAGTTAGAAATAGATATTGTGCACTTAGAAAATTTGAAGAGACTTTCTCGAAGTTACATAAGGTAATCACGAGATTGGTTAGCATACATTGTTGTAAACTTAGAC